>OU898285.1:55616561-55956762 GCA_918026665.1 Diabrotica balteata | reverse complement strand
ACTGGGACTCTATTTTAACCTGGTGTTCCCAGTGGTTACTACCCTTAAATGCGGAAAAATGGGTAGTGCTTCGAATTGGTAAAATTCGATTCTGTGTTTTCGTATAACGACCTTGGTGTTATCGTAAACAGCAGCCTAACTTGCTCCGACCATATTACCTCTATTTGTAAACATGTGAACTCCAGAATGTATCTTATTCGGAGGTTTTTTTCGAGAGTTGCAATGCAATCGTTCTGTAAACTATACACTCTTTACGTAAGACCCATACTTGAATACGCTGGACTAACGTGGTATCCTGATTTGGTTCGAGACAAGACTTTGTTGGAAAACGTTGGTTCAAAGAAAAGCCACTCGAATTCCCTTGGGACCGAGAAGACCTTCTTATGTAGAAAGACTAAGTATGGATAACCTAACTTCTTTTGAACTTTGCTGACAACGTAGATATTTAATTACCACATTTAAAATACTAAAATTCGATTTTGAAAATCTCGATGAAATGTTTACCATAAATCAAAATGAACGCCTCGGAGGTCATCAGTTTAAACTAAAGAAAGACAATTTTTCTATAAGATCAAGACAGAACTTTCTACCAAATAGAGTTTTTGACTGCTGGAATAACCTTAATGATAACATTGTCTCTGTTCCCTCTAACAACTCGTTCAAGAACAGACCGTTTTATATTATTAGTTAAAATATTGTTTTTCTTTGAAATTAAAAATTGTAAGTTGATTTCTTTTTTTTTGTAATTTTGTTATTTACTAGTAGGTTATTAATGAAATTTCTTTGTTTGTGGGCATAATAGGGACTTGTTTCCCTGCCCTCGCTTATGTATAATAATATTTAATAATAAAAAACATGGATGCAAACATCCAATTAATTATTAAGGATACTATAATCGAGAGTGTGGATACCTACAAATACTTGGGAACATGGATAACATCAAATTTAGATCAAACCAAAGAAATTAAGATACGTATTGAAATAGCACGTGCATCATTCGTTAAACTTAAAAAGTTTCTTTGTTGTCGGAGTAAAAGTTTAGGACTACGCCTAAAAATGCTTCGGTGTTACGTATTCAGTATTTTTCTTTATGACATGGAAGCATGCACATTATAACAAGTGCATCGAATAAGTTACAGAAGAATCCTACGAATATCATGGACTCAAATAATGTCAAACGCAGAAATTACTAGAAGAATATAAAATGAAGCTAAAGTAATCTATCTATCTATCTATCTATCTATCTATCTATCTATAGCCCAAAATCTATTCATGTGTTGAATATAGGCCTCTCCCATTTGTCTCCATTTGTCTCTGTTTGTCTTTTACACATTGGACCTGCGCTTTGCTCAATGTCATCTTTCCATCTCATTTGCGGTCGACCTCTTGACCGTTTTGCAGTATATGGTCTCCAGTGGCCAATTTCTTTATTCCATCTTCCATCCTGATATCTTTCATTATGCCCAGCCCATTTCCATTTTAATTTCAATGCATGTTCGACAGCGTCTGATGTTTCGGTTTTGCATCTTATCCACTCGTTCCTCTTTTTATCTCTCCACGATATTCCCATCATTTGTCTTTCCATAGCTCTTTGAGTTTTCTTTATTCTATCTAAGTTGCTCTTGGTACACGTCCACGTCTGGGCACCTTATGTCAGAACAGAACAGGTAGGACGCATGCATTAAATACCTTCGTTCTTAATTTTAAAGGTATTTTTTGGTTTTTGATAGTATATGAGAGTTTTCCGAATGCAGCCCACCCCATTCTTATTCTTCTGGTTATTTCTTTAGTCTGGTTACTTTTGTCTGCTCTGATAGCTTGTCCTAAGTAAATATATTCTTGAACGTGTTCTATGTATGTTCCACCTATGGTAATTACTGATCTGTCTTCTGTATTAGTCATTATTTCAGTTTTCTTTAGATTCATTTTTAGTCCTTTCTCAAGAGATGTTTTTTCTAGGTCTGAAATCATTATTCGTAGTTGTTCCATAGTTGTTGCTATTAGGAGTACATCATCGGCGAATCTTAGATGATTTAAATATTTCCCGTTTATACAAATCCCTTTATTGTCCCAGTCTATAGAGTTAAAAATGTCTTCCAACGCCAGAGTAAATAGTTTGTATCCCCTTGTCTGACACCTCTACAAATTCTAATTAATGGAGTTTTTCATAAAACGCTTTTTCATAGTCAACAAACGCTAGGTATATTGGAAGGTTGTATTCGTTGGTCTTTTCTATCAATATTTTAAGAGTGTGAAGGTGGTCAGTTGTGCTGTACCCTTTTCTAAATCCTGCCTGCTCAACTGGTTGGTATGCATCAAATTTGTTGTTTAGTCTAGTTGTGATCACCTTAGTGAACGTTTTATAGATTTGTGACAAGAGAGATATTGGTCTCTCTTTTTATCTTTTCCCCTCCTTCTTTAAACATTTCAATTAGAATTTCATCGTCTCCCGGAGCCTTATTTCTTTTCATATCTGTAATTACTTTTTCTATTTCTTCTCTGGTTATGGAGAATTCATATTTTCATTCATTATTTTCTTTTTCAGGTTTTGTTGAGTTGTATCAGGTGGACTGTTTTTAGAGCTGTAGAGGTCACTATAATATTCATTTGTAATCTTAGATATTCGAGTTCTGCTTTTTTCTATTACACCTTATTTATTTGCTATCTCTATGATTTTATTTCTTCCTAGGTGGGACTTGATCGATCTTAAGTTTCTATTTTCTTCTATAATCTTCTCGATTCGTTCTTCTGTATACCGTTTGAGATCTTGTTTTATATGTCTTCTTATTTCTGCATTAAGGGTTTTGTATTCAGTTGCATTTCTTTTATTTTCTTGTAGTAGACTTCTCCGGTGTTGTAGCATGTCTAAAGATATGGCACTTAGTTTTGATCTTTTATCTGATTTTGCTGGTGCTATTTCTAAGCTAGTCTTTAGAAGTTCTTCAGTGATGGCTTTGTTTAGTTGATCTAGATTTAGGTCTGTTGGCTTTAATTCTTCAGCTGTTCTTAATTTGTTTTGGTATTGTTCTTTATTTTCCTTTAATTTTTCTGGTTGGACTTTTTTCTTAGAGTGTACATATTGTCTTCGATCCTTTCTGTGTTTAATACTTATTTTAGCCCGTATCATTCTGTGATCACTAGCAGTAGAGATTGAGTTTATTACTGTGACGTCTTCGAAAATGTTTTTTTTTGTTTGTTAGTATGTAGTCAATTTCATTTTTAGTGTTCCCATCTGGCGACATCCACGTCCATTTCCTATGTGGCTTTTTCTTGAAGAAAGAGTTCATGGCAAATAATTTATTGTTTTCTAGATAATTAACCAATAGATTTCCTCTTTCATTTCTTACTCCATGTCCAAATTCTCCAATACAGTTTTCGTTTTCTATTAGTTTTTTGCCCATTTTCGCATTAAAATCGTCCATTATAATCGTGTATGTAGTGTTTCGAAATGTCATGGACTCTGTTGTGAGGTGTTTCCTTTTTTTCCATTTCTTCGTCTGTGTGTGCGTAGATGTTGGCGCATAAATCTGAATTATTTTTAAAGTGACCTTTTCGCTGATGTTTATAATTAATAAAGCGATTCTTTCTGTTATTCCTACGTATTCCTCAATTTTATGAGCATACTTTTTGAAATCAAAAAACCAACTCCATCTAAACTTTCGTTTTCTCTACCTTTAAAATACAATATGTTTCCAGACTCTAGCGAGATGCGGTTTTTACCTTTTCTTTTTACCTCCGATAGTCCGATTATGTCCCATTGCAGGTGTTTAACTTCTTCTTCTAATTCATAGAGTTTCTCGTCTTTCGACAAAGATCTTACATTGAAACTTGAGATATACATTTTTGTTGTCTGTATTGACCAACTATTGTCTCCCCCAGATCCGATGAGACTAAAGTAATATTGACTATCAAAAGAAGAAAACTTCAGTACTTAAGCCATGTTATGAGAGGGCAAAGATATTCATTATTGTAGCTTAATCATATAAATAAGTAATGTCATCGATTCGTTATTCCGTGTGTATATAAGTAGTTAAGAAACGAGATACATCACAGTTTAATACATTAATCAACTTCTGCTACAAATAATACATGAATCCAAAACAATGCATGTCATCCATTATACATTATAGCCACCACGTAGCTTAGAATTTAATCTGTGTGATTTTGGTGTATGGGGTACATTAAAACAACGTGTCTATAAGAATCTCATAAACATTCGCAATCAACTATGGGAAGAAATAAATACTGCAGCAATTTCTTTAGAACTAATGATGCTATTTAATATAAGACTAATTAACTAATTAACTATTTCTTAACTTGGTTTGTAAATAAAATTTTTTGATTATGACTTTAATTTAATATAAAACGTAAAATGTTTGACGTAAAATCCTATTATTCTGTGATTTTGTCATATCCTATTATTAATTATCCTGCTGATATATTTATTTTCAGCAGTATTGAATTCAGAAGTATTGATGTTTTTGTCTATTTTTTCTTCATTGCCTGGAGTAATTGCGTTAAATCAGAATTATGCAGCTGATTTGTAAAATGCGATTATCTCGAAAACTATTGCTGAAGTTATTAACAAGTATATCTTTTTTTTTTAATAAAGTAATGTATCTTTAATATTGTATGTCACAAATACAGGTAAGTTGAAGATCAAAAATGTTAAGTCCAAATTTATGCCACATATGTGGCATAGTGGCGCCCTCTATCATCTACAATAAAGTGTGCATCAAATTATAATTTCTCATATTTAAAAGTAACCAGTTATACATTTTTATACATAAATGTTTACAAACAAGAAAGTTATTGCGAAAAATAAAATTTTAAATTTGCACTTTAACACCCTGTATCTTTCTTAATATCAATATTTTATTAAAGCAATTTGGCTTACATCGTAATATTTTAAAGTATAAAATTTACTGTTTTTTTTGTACAATTACTTAAGGACCACCCTGTATAGTCTCAGCTTCCGAGGAGTGATAAGACTACGAGATGTGTTAGAAACTCATTATTACAACAAATCAGTCACATCTCTAATTAACGATCTTTTTTGTAAACCCTAAGAGTTCATTTTTCAAACGAATATATTTTTACAATTAAGTATATTAGATAAATAAAATACAATAATGTAACTTATGTGTTATAAACATCTACTATATACGGTGGATGAATAATAATGAATACCTATTGCCATAATTATCTTTAAGAGTCAATAAATCAAATAACAGTTACATAAAACAAGAAAGTAACATCTCTAATTAACCTATTTATTAAAATTTTCATTGTAAAAACTGCCAAAATAATGTCATATTAATTATGACATTTTAAATTAATATAATTAGATGCACCTTTAGTTACCAAGGGGTTGTTGTTTGTTTATTATTTATAAACGTCAATATCAGAGAACTTTCAAATTAATTCTGATTATCAATTTTTGCTCTTAAAAAGTTAAAAGTCTTTTAAAGTTAAAAGCAAAAGAATAAAGTGAATACAATGAATACCTTGAGTCACGATGAATTAACTGAAATATGGTTCAATCTAATTCTTGGACGTGGAAATGTGCCCATAGAATTCCACCAGAGATTTGAGCAATTGGTTCAGGCGGGATTGGTATACCGTGTAGAACGAAGAGAACCCGTACCTTCTTTAATCGACATGGTGCTGACTATTTGTATATATCTAATAGATCTAACAATGGTGATAATCGTGTTGGGTGCAGCAGTGGTATATTTTTCTTAATATTTTTATTATACCTAAGTAGTTCAAATTCGTTTAGATGTTTATAGTTGTAACTGACCATTGGAATAAACTATATTAAATAATAAAATTTAAAAATGTAGTCTTAAATGTTTTATTTAAATAATTGGCTGAAGATTTCGATATATTTTTAAATCGAATCTTTTATACTGTCCTTCTATTACTTTAGTCTCTATAGTCAAATATTGAGAATAGCGCCATGGAAGTAGCGTCATGAAATAGCCGTCCTCAGTAACAGTAAGTAGTAGACGGAACAGTCCATTTATGTGGTGTGGGAGTACGTTATACAAAAACTTTGTGCTACATGTAGTACAAGATATAACAGTAAAAATAGTAGAAGGTCTCTGATTTTTTTCATCGATTTGCTTGAAATTTTGACAGTCGTTAAAAAATAGTTCAAAGATCAAAATCTACTAATGTCTAGCCTAACTCACTACTCTGAGCCGCATAATGTAGGTCCGACATCGGATAATCATTTTTAAGTAATGTTAATAAATATTTTTCTTCCAAAAACGATTTGTCATTAGAACATGCAATTTTAGCTCTAATGATTTAATGATTCCCTTTTTTTAACATTTATGTTGTGATTTGATTTATAATTTAGATATATGTTCATATGTGTTGGTTTTTTGTATACATGATTCCCATATCCACTATTTTCCTTTGAGATTAAAACATCCAAAAAAGGTAACGATTTATTTTATTTCTTTTTCATTGTAAATTTTATTGACTCCTCCTTTTACCTTTTATTTATATTAATCAGAAATGTGTCCAACACATCATCTACATATGTATTTCCAACATATTGTGGGCTTTAAATTTTGATTAGGAATGTTTGTTTTGAAGTTTTCCATCAATATATTAGCTAATAATGGATTTAAAAAGCACAGCCCAAAAATTTTGTTTATAGAAATCATTGTTTAGATGAAAATAAAAGTGTTTTCAGTAGATAATGTCAACAGTTCCATTATAGCTGATACATTTAATTTGGTTCTAGTGGTTAACCTATCATTTTGTAATTTGGTCCTAATTCTTTTCAAAGTTTTATCTAATGGTACATTTATAAATATACTATTTATTTATATAAAAACTTACTTAGAAAATATTACATATACAAAGCAATGAACCAAATTATATTAACATTTAAAAAATATAGATGATTTTAATAAAATTTGTGATTTTTTTCTATCTAATCGTTGTTTTATTAAGTCAAGCATAGCCACAGCTATAAAAAAGACTCTTTATAGTAATAACTTTTCAGTTTGTTTTTGAATAATACATCTACAAAAAAGATGCTACCTATTTGATTCATTCATGCCATATAATGTGATTTTTTTGGCTTGTTCAAAAACGTTTTAGAAACATTTTCTTTGTAATATCTATAAATGAATAATTTCTAAACTGTTCGAACTAGCTTATTCAGCACAGTTATATAAAAATTATTTAATAAATGATGGATAGTTCCTGGAAAAGCTCTAGCTTTTAGTATTCTTTGTTGCGCATATCTTTCCAATAGAAATGTGTTATATAGAGTATGATGTCATGTAAAATACTGATGCCAACTTTATTATTTTAGATGGAACACCAGATATATTATTTAATTATTGGATCCAATACAAAATGCAAAGAACTCTAATGTATTGGATTACCATGATTTTATTTAACTGTTTTTTATATACAATGTATTAAGGGCACAATCCCTTCTATATTAACTTTTAAATATTTATAACCTTTAAGATACCTACCTATGTACATTCCATAGAGACATGGAACATGGACATAATATGTATTTTAAAAGAATATTGGTACATATCTTAGAGTACTATATACATTATTAAAAACAAGTTGAGATACGAAAATGAACTCACTCTTCTTTATTGAAATTAGGTATAGAAACTTTTTTAAAGTCACAAGCAGACACACAGAGAGTGATATATTCATTAACCAGCCTGTATCCTAAAATAAGTTAATTAAAACTATAACATGCAATATATCAAAGTTCTGGGAACATTCTGAATATAAAATAACAAATTTTTATTGAAAAAAATGCTCAACAAGTATTTTTTAAATCACTTTTTAAAAGTATTTTAAAGAACCTTTAATTTTGATTTGCTATTATTTACTATTAATTTTAGAGTTATTTTTATAATTTAAACATTATTAAATTTATCAAACGGGTTAAATATATGGATCGAAGTAATTGTATTATTAATTTGTAAAATAAATGTTTGCAACCAACAATACACGTAAACCTCATTGACACATTCAGAAATGTACACAAAGGAACTGCGGAAGTCTGCACCGAGTAGTGGATATGGCTCTAGACATTAGTACAAAATCTGCCCTATGGCAATATGTAACACCTTCAGAGTTATACAGTTAAAGTTACACTTTTTTTTTAAACTACGAGTTGTTGAAAAGTCAATATTTTGGAGTTTGGAGTTTGTGAGTGTGCACCAGATGCAAAATATTACATTGAACAAATCTTTATTTTGACTTATTAAAAGACAAGAAATTTATTATTACACTAATATTACAATTTAATTTAAATAAATAAAATTGCACCAAACTAGAGGCTTTATCTTTAATGGTAAAATACGAAAGTATATTATTTAAAACTGTGAATTTTTTGTGTTGTCAGCTCTGCAATTGATTAAAGAAAATTATAAACTCCTTTTATCGCTGATAGTGTACCGAAAAGGTAACATAATATGTTTTGAGATTACTCGAATGTTGGTATCATAAACGCCGACAAAACATTGCATTATCAAATAACGAAACCAGTTGTTCATTATACAAAATATTCTGGTCAGCAAAATATTGTATGCCTTTTTAACAAAGGACAATCTAGTTGTGACCTTTGTACAGGTAAATAGTTTTGTCGTTCGAAGCTCATTAACGTTATCTCTAAAGTAAAAATATTTTTGTGAAACAATTTGTGACTAAGAAAATATAAAAGTTTAGTGTATTTGAATTTATTTTACCCCCATTGGGGGTTACCGTTTGGATACGATAGGTGTTAATAAGTGTAAGATAGATTCAATGTGTTAAAGTGTTAAATTATTAAAAACTTGATAGGGATTATGCGGGGAGACCACCAGACAAACCTCCAGATATTAGCCGGTGGAGGAAGATGTTCATATAGAAAAAATAAAACCCAATATAAACAACACCTGGGACGGTAACTCAAAAAACAACGGAGAAACTGTAAGGAGTAAAACTTCTAATAATTCTACAGAAAATGTAAGAGAACAATTTCTATATCAGAGCAGTGATACAGGTCCTTTTCATGTATATATAGAAAATATTACTCCTGATTTTAAAGGTAAGATAAATGCTATCGAAATCGGTATATTATACCATCAAATTTTCCAAATTTAGATAACAAAATTAGTAGTATTGATTCAATCGGCAAGAATAGAATCAGAACTAAATTTAAAGTCTATCAATCAGCCCATTTTATAATCAATAAAAAAACTTGCTCATTATTTACAAACAACAATTTTGATAAAATCGTAGGCTTCCACGGCCAGAGTCAGAATTATAGTTTATTCGTCTTCCAAATGACACGGTCTAAACCCGGAAGACGAATAAACTATAACAATTTTGATGTTTATGTTCCGACATTTATACTACATAGACAGGGTATAATTAAAGATACTATATTTTCTGAGGAATACATCAAAAATAAAATTAAACAATACGATATGCACTGTAAGCTTGAAGTAGTTTTAGTTAGAAGAATAAATAGAAAGGTAGAAAAACATTCTTCTTCTTCTTCTTACGGTGCCTATCCGTTCCGGATGTTGGCGATCAACCTGGCTATCCTAACTTTGCTTGCTGCTATTCTGAATAGTCCGGTTGCCGATGTATTAAACCACTTCCTCAGGTTTTGAAGCCAAGATATTCTTCTTCACCCTGGTCCTCTCTTTCCAAATACCTTGCCCTAAAGAATGAGTTGCAACAAGCCGTATCTCTGTTCATTCCTCATAACATGGCCAAGATATTCTAGTTTGCGCTCTTTGATTGTGTTAATAATCTCGCATTCCTTGCCTATTCTACGTAGGACCTCAACATTAGTCACACGATTCACCCATGAAATTTTTAAGATACGTCTGTAACACCATATCTCGAATAACTCGAGTTTTCTTAAGGAAGCTTCGGAAAGTGTCCAGGCCTCTACTCCGTATAATCATCATCATTATCAATGGTGCTACAGCCCTATCAAAAGCCTCGACCTTCCCAAGTCTATTACGCCAGGCAGTCCTATCCATTGCCAACCGTTGCCAGTTTGCTGCGCCTATCTTTCTACCATCCTCATCTACACCATCCTTCCATCTGAGTTTTGGCCTACCTCTTTTGCTACTTCCCACGGGTTGTGACATAAGGATTCTTCTAGGAGGGTTGTTCTGCTGTGATCTTACTAGATGTCCTGCCCATCTTAGTCTTCCTATTCTTATAAGAGATACTACGTCTTTACCACCAAATATTTGTTTATATCTGTGGTATACCTCGTAGTTGTATCTCCTCCTCCAAACACCATTTTCACAAATGCTCCAAATATTCCTCTCAGGATCCTTCGTTCAAATATAAGCAGAAGGTTTTTCTTCTGCCTTGGAGATGGTCCATGTCTCCGATCCATATGTCAACACTGGCTGTATAAGGGTTTTGTATATAGTTATTTTTGTTTTTTGGCTTAAGTTTCTACTTCTCATATGTCTACTCACTCCAAAATAGCATCTGTTTGCCATTATTATCCTTTGCTTGATTTCTTCCGGTATGGCGTTCTCTTTGGTGATCAGGGAGCCTAAGTATTTGAATTTGTCCACCACTTCAAAGGTAGAGTTATCAACCATGAATTGGGGACCGATGTTCCTGACTCTATTGTTGGGTGTTGATGCCATCATCTTAGTTTTCTCCTGCTTTACTTGCAGGCCCATAGATTTTGAGGCATTTGAGAAGGTGGTATACATTTCTTCTAGCTTGCCTGTTGTGCGGGAAACTAGGTCCACATCATCTGCATATGCCAAAATTTGGGATGATTTATTAAAAATATTTCCTCTGTTGTCTATTCGGGTATCTCTAATTGCCTTTTCCAGTACTATGTTGAAAAGGAGACACGCCAGCGCATCTCCCTGTCGCAGCCCAACATGCGTTTCAAACGCCTGTGATTGTTCGCCCTGTATTTCGACTTTGCAAACCATATTACGCATTGTAGCCTTAACCAATCTTATCAGTTTATCGGGGATGTGAAATTCATTCATGGCTTCATACAATTTATTTCTTAGGACACTATCATAGGCAGATTTTAAGTCTACAAAAAGATGATATGTATCGATATTGAATTCATTGGTTTTTTCCAGTATTTGCCTTAGCACAAAGATCTGATCTGTTGTTGATCGACCAGGCCTAAAGCCACTTTGATATTCCCCTAGAAGTTCCTCTGAATATGTACTTAGGCGACCATATAAGATCCTCGAAAATATTTTGTATGCTGTATTAAGGAGGATTATTCCCTTATAGTTTCTACATTCCAATTGGTCACCCTTTTTGTGTAGCGGGCAAACGATTCCAATACACCACTCTTCCGGAATTTGTTGCTCATTCCAGGCTCTCAGTATTATTTTATATATTTGATTAGTCACAGTAGCACCTCCACATTTAATAAGTTCCGCGGGTATACAAGCACTTCCTGGAGATTTATTGTTTTTTAGGTGTTTTATTGCATCTCGTACTTCTTGAATTGATGGAGGCTCTGATGGTGAATTGTTGCTTGTTCCTGCGGGTGGTTGATTTGGATCTGGATCTTCTACTTCTATAGTAAGTCGTTCTTTAAAGTGTTCTACCCACCTTTTCAGTACTTTTTCTTTTGTATTTAGTATATGCCCCTCCTTATCCTTACATAGTCTGAGCCTTAGTTTGAATTACTTTGATATATATACTTCAAGCTCAAGTTCCTCAATACCTCAAGTTCTTTCAATATTCTATTTTCGTGAGTTCGCTTTTTTCTTCTATGAATGCACTTCACTTCTTTTCTGAGATCTTTATATTTTTGCTGCTTTTCTCGGGTTCTTCTTTGCTGCATCAGTTTATATGCATCTCCACATAATAAAGTAGAAAATACATAACATCTAATGAAAGAGATTTTGGTAGCAAGTGGTAAATCATGACTTCTGAAAAGAGACTTCATCATTATGAACGCTGATCTAGCTTTTCCTATGCGTTGTTTTATTTCACTGGAGTGATCCCATTGGCTGTTAATGTTGGTACCAAGGTATGTGTAGCTGTCCACTCTGTCAATTGGATGTTGGTTATTTAATATTTCGCGCTTACTGACTACCATGTACTTTGTTTTCTTCGTATTAAGATCAAGTCCGTGTTCTCTACTTACATGTGATATACGCGACATTATTCTTTGCAACCCGTCCAGACTATCTGCAAAAACTACTGCGTCGTCGGCATATCTAATGTTGTTTAGACGTATTCCGTTGACTAATTTTCTTGTAGTTCTCCCAGCGCTTGCTCGAAGATATATTCAGAGTATATATTAAATAACACCGGGGATAGAATGCATCCTTGCCTCACTCCTCTATCTATGGTGTGGTGACTGCCTCTGTCAATTGATCATCAACTTTAATATTGGCTGTTTGGTTGTAATATAAATTATAGATGATTCTGAAGTCTCTATCATCTAACCCCACTTCTTTCCAGATGTTTATAAGTTTATCATGTTTTACTCTATCAAATGTATTTTTGTAGTCGATAAAACAAATATACACATCTCAGTTAACATCCCTGCATCTTTGCATAAGCACTTGGACAGCGAATAGAGCCTTTCGAGTGCCTAAGGAATCGCGGAATCCAAACTGCGTCCATGATACCTGTTCTTCGCATTTTTTATATATTCTGCCGTGTATCACTTTCAAGAACGTTTTAAGTAAGTGGCTCATTAGGCTACTTGTTCTGTAGTCTTCGCATGTCTTGGCATTTACTTTTTTTGGTATGGTCACGAAGGTCCCAGCTTTGGGGTATTTTTCTAGTTACGTATATGTTGTTGAATACAGTTGTTATCCATTTTATTCCCTGTTCATCCATAAGTTTAAGGAATTCTGCACAAAACTCGTCAGCAAAACATAGAAAAACTAGAAAATTATATCGAAGATAAAACAGTAATAGGCAAGGTTCCAACCAAATCATGTATTATAAATTTTAAAACACAAACTCTTCCAAAGTATATCATAATTAATAAAGTAATTAAAGAAGTCGAACCCTATGTTCAAAAAGTTTTATTAGGTTTCTCTGGCCTTCGTTTTGGACCTCTTAGATCTTAATGCAAAGCACCATTTCATCATTCTCTCTCCGATTGCCGACAAGAATGTAGAGCGTCAGAATAATTTTAATAATTTTAAACTGTTTGTTCTTTTTTTAATGTAGTGTTATGTACAATGTATGTCCATTTTCATGTGTATTACATTCTACGCTTGCTGGATAGCCCAAATTTGACGAAATCTCCCGGATGATGCCGTAGATAGCGAAAGTACTTGGGCAAGATTTAATTAAACTTGTGCTCGATATTTGCCTTAATTTTCAAAGTCCATTTATTCGAGCATTCAACCTCATATCAATTATTTAAAAAATATTCGTAACTTGAATATATTGAATATGTGTGTAGGTAATTAGAAAATCCCACAACTTGTCTATACTAATACACATGTTTTATAAAGATACAAGCTTTTTTGATACATTGTCTAATAGTCTATGAAAACTTGTTAAGGATTCTTTAGAACGCTCCATGTTAAGAATTGAATTTAAATGACTATCTACTAAAAATTACTTTTTGTCAAACCTGTCTAATAATATGTTCAAAGTTTCTTGATATAATTATCAGTGAATGGAATTTGATCAATTAAAATTGATTACCTTGCATTACCTTGCATTACCTTGTAGTGATGCTCTCAATAAAGAAAATTTTTGAGAATCTGTCAATGATGCATTCTCATGAAAGGTAATCACTTTTAAACTCCAGCCAACTGTCATAACTACATTCAAACATTTGAAGTTTAATTTTAGGTAAAATAATATTTTGTAATGGATATAATAGATTATATCTATTACAACTTAATGAATTGTTCCTAGTTGGATTTGCAGGCATACTTTCTATATATGTCTTAAGAAAACTTAAAGTATCATAATATCGCTTTTTAAATTGTTCTCTCTCCATATAGTTCTTCTCAAGTTGGTGTTCAGGACAATTTATCTCTATTTCTAATTGAATGATTTCAAAGTCTTTATCTATTTATTTTAAATCATTAATTATAATTGTAGTATTAGTTAATGAAGGTTTCCTATCTGGTTCTAATGTTTTTGTAAGATCTATAAACTTCTCTAACAAAGTTAACTGCTTTTTAACTGAACCCTTAGTTCTAATACATTTTGCTAAATCAAACATGATTATTGATTAAAGCTTCTAAATTGTGAATAATAGGTTGGGTAATCAGTAAGGTTTAAAATAGAATTAATAACTTACGATGACCTCCTGTGTGTATATGTAGAAGACTTCAATCTGAATTTTTATAAGTTCTTGTGGATATTTTATAAAAATAGCTGTTTCTGGATACATCACGCTCGAAGGATCAACAAATATTGTGTTTCTTGTATTCCATAGGGTACTGGATTGGATAATAGATAACGATTTGGTTTTTGTTTATTTATTTTTCACACATGGATAGTGGATACATATTGATTATATATGTTGTAACTGTTGTTGTAAAAACAAGTTATATTAAAATAAATTAATTTTTCGTTTTCACAAATATTGAATTGAATCTTATGTGACAGACTGTACTTTTTGCCTCAAAATATTTATGTCAAAAATGTCGTTATAAGTGTCATATGTGCCTTAGTTTCCGCTATATTCGTGCTACTCTAAAACGCCGGTATAACAATGAACAATGTGTTAAAGCGAACTCTTTAATTAGTAATAGACTTCTTCTTCTTCTTAGCCTTCTGTCGTCCCTGTTTAAACAAAGGCATCTCCCAACTCCTTCCATCGGTCTCTATCCTGAGCAACATATTTCCAATTTGTTCCGGCTATTCTTCTAATGTCATCAACCCATCTCATCTGTGGTCTTCCTCTTGGTTGTTTACTTTCGTAAGGTCTCCAATGTTGTATTGTAGTATTCCAACGTTGGTCTTTCTGTCCAGCAGTGTGTCCCGCGAAGCTCCATTTAAGTTTTGCAATTTTTATTGTTATGTCCTCGACTTTTGTTTTGGATCTTACCCAGTCGTTCCTCTTTTTATCTGACAGTAATACTGCCTTTGTAAATATTCTCTAGTTATTAAATGATTGGTATCGATTGATTACGCTTTATTTTTCTCTAAGTACAACCCTATCAAACCAAACACATAAGGAATCATCGCCATGAAGTCTACTTACAAAGATTTTTTCGCCTCACTTTCTGATAGGTTCTCCAATTTTTCAGTTTGTAAGAACTTTAGCCTGTATGTTTAGATTTGTTAATACTGCTAAACCGCTTTCTTGCAAGTTAACTGATATCCTTGAAGCAAGCGAACTTCAAAACGCTAAACTTAAGATTGTTAAGAAGCTCCAGTATTTGAACTTCTCGACTGAGATTTCTGAGCAGGGTAAAACTCTATCGAGTAAGTGTCTTTCACCCCTAAATCCCTTTTTAGATAAGAATGAAATGCTTTGAGTGGGAGGCTGCCTTGGAAACTCAGACGTTACGAGTTGATCAAAGATACACTCTTCTCCTCCCTTCAAAAAATAGCGTAGTTCGTCTCATTTCTTCACAGAGAACATGTCAGACTTTGTCACTAAGGTCCTAAAATACTTTGTCCCAAATTCGTCTCAAATATTAGCCTTTAAATGGACTATGAGAATTTAAAAAGGTCATCCACCAATGTATGGTTTGTTTATAGTTTCATGCCAAACCCGCTACCCAGATTATGGCAGATTTACTAAAAAAACGTTTAAACTCCTCTCGAGTGTTTACTCATGTTGGATTCGATTTTGGCGGTCTCTTTCAGATAAAAGCTTCCAACTTTCGCAAGGCTCCTTTAATAAAATCGTATATTGCTCTGTTCGTTTGCTTGTCGACTCAAGCTGTTCATATTGAAGTCGTTTCCGGCCTCTCGACAGAGACTTTCTTCTCGCTCTAAAATGCTTTATTAGCCGTAGAGGCCTCCCTTAAACAATATTCAGTGACAACGCTACGAACTTTCTTGGTGCTCGTAACCAGCTATTTGAACTCTAATTTTTTAAACGAAAATAAAAGCTCCCGTTCTATTAAAGAATTTTTGGCCTCGTCACATATTCGCTGGAAAATTAATAGTTCCTCGAGCCCCTCACCATGGTGGTATTTGGGAAAGTACTACAAAGTGCGCAAAGCTTCATATGCATAGGCTCCTGGGCAATCTTAAGCTTACGTTCGAATAATTCACCACAGTTCTCGTTCAAATTGAAGCTGTGCTCAATTCCCGGCCTCTTTGCTCCCTTTCAAATGATCCCTCTGATTTTACTTATTTTACTCCTGGACACTTCTTGATTGAACAATCTCTCACATCATTCCCTGAAAAACATGTAATTCACATTCCCGAAAATAGATTAAATTTATGACAACATTTGTCCAAACTCCAACAAGTGTTTTGAAAAAAATGGTCTATCGACTATATGAACAGACTTCAAAATCGTCCTAAATGGTTTCTCCCGCATAAAAACCTAGAACCCAACGATCTCTTGTTGATTGAAGACCACACTCCTCCTCTTTATTGGGCATTAGCAAGAGTCATTGAGGTCTGTCCGGAAAAGATGGGAGAGTAAGAATTACCTCGGTCAAAACTAAAGATGGAGACTTCAAGCGCTCTATTACCAAATTGTATCCTCTATCCAATAACGATTTAAATTAAGATAACAATTGTAGTGTATTTTCTCTTCCTCATGCTCTTTTGTCATAATAAAATCTGTTTATTTGTGTTAAAGCCAGCGCTTTAATGTGAAAACATTAAAAAATAAAAATCTTAACACCCGGCATCGACTGGAAGTTATTAGCAAGGGGTTGAAAAATCGTATCTCGGATACTGTAAAAAACAAAGGCTTCTACAAACTGTTATTTTGAAGAGGAAGGATAAAAGTTTGTTTTCTGTACAGCAAGGTCTATACCTATAGCCTTGTAAAAACACTTATAAGACCTGAATACCTCCAGAAAACATCCAGAAGATACCAAATTATGAACCAGAAATAAACCCAACTTATAAAAACGATGACAAATAAAAGAGCCAATGGGCCAACAGGAATTCTCGCTGAACTTCTGAAAAATGCAACACCAACGCTTGTTATTATGCTGAATTAAATTTTTAACAGATAACTGAAACAAAAATAATGTACCTGAAAGCTGGAAAGAAGGATGGATTACCGCGATGCATAAAAAAATGGGATAAGGCAGACTGCAAAAAGTACTGCTTCATCTCATTTACTAACACTCAGTAGATTGTACGGAAAAATTAGGAATACCCTAGTCGAAAATATGAACCACATGAGCTAGAACAGCAAGCAGTATTCGATCGATATAATCTTGGATCGACCATATCTACACTTTAATCCAACTAAACAAAAAAATAATTGCTAGGGATAGACGAACTTATTTACTTTTTATACTCTTGACGAAAGCCTATAATACAATATCCCTATGTAGACTATGGCAAGCATCGGAAAGCTCATCTATTAATATTACACTTGTTAAATCAATACAACGATTTTATAACGATAGTCCATCAAAAATCAAGACTAACAATCAGTTCTTCGAGAATTTTAGGGTAAATAAGGAACTAAGGCAAGGTTGCAATCTATCTTCAACACTTTTCAAAATCTACTTACGTGAGGCAATGAAGAAATGGAGATCATGTTTTGGAATGGGTATACCTTTAAACGATTAAACAACGCTATTTAAGCTTCATTTCGCTGACGAATAAGTAGTTATCGCAAAGGACCAGGAATAATTCAAGACAAAGCGATTTATACAGGAATACGAGCGATGGGGACCAAATATTAACTAAACAAAAACAAAATATATGTGCGTAGGAGGAGCTGCAAACGATGAATTACACTTAGAAGATGAAAATATTATTTCCTCATATTCCGTATATTAATATAACTATTAGCCTGTTGAACCACATATACCAGGTCTTCACTAGGTTAGTGACATCAAGATTGGAGAAAAAATTAGATTTCTAACAACCGAGAGCAGTCAGGATTTCAATCAAATTATGGTACCAATGATCACCTCCATACAGTAAAGACGCTCATTGAAAATCTATAGAATACACGAAACCTCTTATCCTCACTCTCATAGATTTCCATAAAGCGTTCGACACGTATCGAAATAGACAACCTTATAGAAGCAATTAATGACAGCAGGACTGACCATAATTATTGTAAACTTATAGTAAACTACAATATTTTCGAAAAATGCCACTATGACTGATAAGATACACGATAAAACCCGAACAATGAAAAATAAAACGTGGGATAAGGCAAGGAGATACATTGTCACAGAAATTATTCATAACGGCATTAGAGTATGGCTTTAAGATGGTCAATTGGGACCACAGAGGAGTAACAATAGACGGCGAAAAACTTAACCATCTCCGTTTCGCTGATGACATTGTTCTTATCATAGATAATTTAGGAGAAGCCACAGATATGTTAAATTAATTGGACTTTGCATGTTCGAAGGTGGGCCTCAGAATGAACTTTTACGAATAATAACCAATAACCATTTACCTATTTAAAACAAAGTGGTAGAACTGGTGGAGAAATATACGTATTTGGGTCATGAAATAAGAATTAGCAGGGTTAACCAAACATGCGAAATCCAAAGACGAATTACTTTAGCGTGGGCAGCCTTTCAAAATATGTAGGGCCTACAGATCAGTTAGCCTCAAAAGAAAAGTATTTGACCAATGCTTATTACCGTTCATGACCTATGGGGCGAAAACTATGACTCTAACCAAGACTACGGCTTCGAAATTGAGAGTGGTACAAAGCCTAATGGAACGGTCTATACTGGGAGTGACGTTGCGATAGCGATAATGCATGACTCACGACGGGCGAGCAAAATTACACTTTGGATGCCTAGAGCAGATAAACGTGGTAGAAAAAGACCACCTACACGTTGGTCTGACGACATTAGGCGTAACTAACAAAGAGCACAAAATCGCAAAGAATTGAGGAGTTGTCCAGCATATCCAGCATGCCCAGTATGTCAAGTAGTGATAAATAATGGCTGGATGATGATGATGATGACGATTCCGAATATATTTATTTGAGAGGAAAGATGGGAAGACATGGACGCACTGAAACAGAAATCAAACTTAATCATAAAAGGTAAAAAAATAATTGGTTAACTAAACTCACCATTCTGGTCGAAAACTGTGTCTATACAGAAAAAGATACAGCTATATAACAGCATTTTTCAGAACACTATACTTTATGGATGCGAAACCTGGCAACTCAATAAGAGAACGGGAAAAACCCCTTGTTCTGAAAATGGAGATTTGGAGAAACAATGACAAATGAGAGAATAAGACAAATCATGAACCGAATAACCACCACCATAGAAAGAAATACAGCCAAAACAGTTTACGGAGACTGGCACGGACACGTACAGAGAAGACTGACAATCACCTACCGAAGATAATTTTGGATTGACAGACACCTGAGCAAAAAAGACGAGCAAGACCGAAAACAACATGGCTTGATGGAGTCCAAAAGGTAATGTCAGGGAGAGATCTATGATTGGAGAATGGGTAGATAGATGTGAATGGAAACTGGAAACCGAAAGACACTGGACGCGATAAAGTATAGATATATAATATGTATATATATATATATATATATATATATATATATATATTATATATATATATATATATAAGATCCCTCTGCGAAGAATAGGAGAAGTATAATTGGCCTTAAATCACGCCATATGTAAAAGTACACATAATTAGATGGCTGGGGCATACCCATAGAATGACAAATACCAAAATATTCTTATGTAGGAGACTCATAGAAATTTTAAGAAAAATAAGGCGAGAACAAGGTGGCTAGGAAAAATTAAGACTAACTTAAGGGAACTAGGTGTCTCGGACTGAAGGAGCCAACTAGAAGATAGAAGGAGATGAAAAAGTATCTTCAAAACTTTAGTGAAACAATGGCCTTAAATTAATACAAATGTAATTTTTCCCTAAGCTTACTAGGCCTGTGGTATCAGTAAATAATAATAAATAGCCTGTAGATATACTCAGCTTCCTAGGAGAGACTTGACTGCGAGACCTCGTCTAATTACTGAAAACTCATTACGACAACAAAATGACAAGACAAGACACATTACCATTTAACGATCTTTTTTGTAAATCCTAAGAGTTCATTTTCAAACGATTTATATTTATTATTATATTAAATAAATAAAATACAATAATATAACTTATATGATATAAACATCTACTATATACCGTGGATGAATAATAATGAATATGGCCAGAATTATTTTTAAAAGTTAATAAATCAAATAACAGTTACATAAAAGAAGAAAGTACATCTCTAATAATTATCCTATTTATTAAAATTGCCATTGTAAATAAAACTGCCAAAATAATGTCACATTAATTATGACATTTTAAGTTAATATAATTAGACGCACCTTAGTTACCAAGGGGTTGTTGTTTGTTTATTATTTATAAACGTCAATATCAGAGAACTTTCAAATTAATTCTGATTATCAATTTTTGCTGTTTTTCAACGTTAAAAGCAAAAGAGTAAAGTGAATACTATGAATAACTTGAATAACCGTGATTTTACTGAAACAATGTTAAGACTAGTCCTTGGAAATGGAAATGTACCCAGAGAATTCCACGAGAGATATGAGCAAATGGTTCAGGCGGGATTGGTACACCGTTTAGAAGCAAGGGAACAAATACCTTCTTTAATCGAAGTGGTGCTGTCTATTTGTTTATATCTAATGGATCTAATAACGGTTATTGTCCTGGTGGGTTGCAGCAATGATATTTTTTTCTTAATAATATTTTCATTGTAGTTCAAAATCGTTTAGATGTTTATGGTCATAACTGGCCCTTGGAATAAACTATGTTAAATAATAAAACTTAAAAATCTAGTCTTGAATGTTTTATTTAAATAATTGTCTGAAGATTTCGATATATACATATATATCATATTGATTATATATGTTGTAACTGTTGTTGTAAAAACAAGTTATATTAAAATAAATTAATTTTTTCGTTTTCACAAAAATATTGGATTGAATCTTATGTGACAAACTGTACTTTTTGGCTCAAAATATTTATGTCAAAAATTGTCGTTATAAGTGTCATATGTGCCTTAGTTTCCGCTATATTCGTGATACTCTAAAACGCCAGTATAACAATGAACAATGTGTTAAAGCGATCTCTTTAATTTGTAATAGTGCTTTTGTAAATATTCTCTAGTTATTAAAAGTTTGGTATTGATTGATTACGCTTTATTTTTCTCTAAGTACAACCCTAGCAAACCAAACACATAAGGAATCATCGCCATGAAGTCACTTCAGATTTTTTCGCTACTTTCTGATAGGTTCTCCAATTTTTCAAAGTTTGTAAGAACTTTAGCCTGTATGTTTAGATTTGTTAATACTGCTAAACCGCTTTCTCGCAAGTTAACTGATACCCTTGAAGTAAGCGAACTTCAAAACGCTAAACTTAAGATTGTTAAGAAGCTCCAGTATTTGAACTTCTCGACTGAGATTTCTGAGCTTAAGAAAGGTAAAACTCTATCGAGTAAGTGTCTTTCACCCCTAAATCCCTTTTTGAGATAAGAATGAAATGCTTTGAGTGGGAGGCTGCCTTGGAAACTCAGACGTTACGAGTTGATCAAAGATACACTCTTCTCCTCCCTTCAAAAAATAGCGTAGTTCGTCTCATTTCTTCACAGAGAACATGTCAGACT
Source organism: Diabrotica balteata (assembly GCA_918026665.1). Classification (NCBI taxonomy): domain Eukaryota; kingdom Metazoa; phylum Arthropoda; class Insecta; order Coleoptera; family Chrysomelidae; genus Diabrotica; species Diabrotica balteata. The sequence continues at coordinate 55,934,984 of OU898285.1, read as the reverse complement.
TTGTCACTAAGGTCCTAAAATACTTTGTCCCAAATTCGTCTCAAATATTAGCCTTTAAATGGACTATGAGAATTTAAAAAGGTCATCCACCAATGTATGGTTTGTTTATAGTTTCATGCCAAACCCGCTACCCAGATTATGGCAGATTTACTAAAAAAACGTTTAAACTCCTCTCGAGTGTTTACTCATGTTGGATTCGATTTTGGCGGTCTCTTTCAGATAAAAGCTTCCAACTTTCGCAAGGCTCCTTTAATAAAATCGTATATTGCTCTGTTCGTTTGCTTGTCGACTCAAGCTGTTCATATTGAAGTCGTTTCCGGCCTCTCGACAGAGACTTTCTTCTCGCTCTAAAATGCTTTATTAGCCGTAGAGGCCTCCCTTAAACAATATTCAGTGACAACGCTACGAACTTTCTTGGTGCTCGTAACCAGCTATTTGAACTCTAATTTTTTAAACGAAAATAAAAGCTCCCGTTCTATTAAAGAATTTTTGGCCTCGTCACATATTCGCTGGAAAATTAATAGTTCCTCGAGCCCCTCACCATGGTGGTATTTGGGAAAGTACTACAAAGTGCGCAAAGCTTCATATGCATAGGCTCCTGGGCAATCTTAAGCTTACGTTCGAATAATTCACCACAGTTCTCGTTCAAATTGAAGCTGTGCTCAATTCCCGGCCTCTTTGCTCCCTTTCAAATGATCCCTCTGATTTTACTTATTTTACTCCTGGACACTTCTTGATTGAACAATCTCTCACATCATTCCCTGAAAAACATGTAATCCACATTCCCGAAAATAGATTAAATTTATGACAACATTTGTCCAAACTCCAACAAGTGTTTTGAAAAAAATGGTCTATCGACTATATGAACAGACTTCAAAATCGTCCTAAATGGTTTCTCCCGCATAAAAACCTAGAACCCAACGATCTCTTGTTGATTGAAGACCACACTCCTCCTCTTTATTGGGCATTAGCAAGAGTCATTGAGGTCTGTCCCGGAAAAGATGGGAGAGTAAGAATTACCTCGGTCAAAACTAAAGATGGAGACTTCAAGCGCTCTATTACCAAATTGTATCCTCTATCCAATAACGATTTAAATTAAGATAACAATTGTAGTGTATTTTCTCTTCCTCATGCTCTTTTGTCATAATAAAATCTGTTTATTTGTGTTAAAGCCAGCGCTTTAATGTGAAAACATTAAAAAATAAAAATCTTAACACCCGGCATCGACTGGAAGTTATTAGCAAGGGGTTGAAAAATCGTATCTCGGATACTGTAAAAAACAAAGGCTTCTACAAACTGTTATTTTGAAGAGGAAGGATAAAAGTTTGTTTTCTGTACAGCAAGGTCTATACCTATAGCCTTGTAAAAACACTTATAAGACCTGAATACCTCCAGAAAACATCCAGAAGATACCAAATTATTGAACCAGAAATAAACCCAACTTATAAAAACGATGACAAATAAAAGAGCCAATGGGCCAACAGGAATTCTCGCTGAACTTCTGAAAAATGCAACACCAACGCTTGTTATTATGCTGAATTAAATTTTTAACAGATAACTGAAACAAAAATAATGTACCTGAAAGCTGGAAAGAAGGATGGATTACCGCGATGCATAAAAAATGGGATAAGGCAGACTGCAAAAAGTACTGCTTCATCTCATTTACTAACACTCAGTAGATTGTACGGAAAAATTAGGAATACCCTAGTCGAAAATATGAACCACATGAGCTAGAACAGCAAGCAGTATTCGATCGATATAATCTTGGATCGACCATATCTACACTTTAATCCAACTAAACAAAAAAATAATTGCTAGGGATAGACGAACTTATTTACTTTTTATACTCTTGACGAAAGCCTATAATACAATATCCCTATGTAGACTATGGCAAGCATCGGAAAGCTCATCTATTAATATTACACTTGTTAAATCAATACAACGATTTTATAACGATAGTCGATCAAAAATCAAGACTAACAATCAGTTCTTCGAGAATTTTAGGGTAAATAAGGAACTAAGGCAAGGTTGCAATCTATCTTCAACACTTTTCAAAATCTACTTACGTGAGGCAATGAAGAAATGGAGATCATGTTTTGGAATGGGTATACCTTTAAACGATTAAACAACGCTATTTAAGCTTCATTTCGCTGACGAATAAGTAGTTATCGCAAAGGACCAGGAATAATTCAAGACAAAGCGATTTATACAGGAATACGAGCGATGGGGACCAAATATTAACTAAACAAAAACAAAATATATGTGCGTAGGAGGAGCTGCAAACGATGAATTACACTTAGAAGATGAAAATATTATTTCCTCATATTCCGTATATTAATATAACTATTAGCCTGTTGAACCACATATACCAGGTCTTCACTAGGTTAGTGACATCAAGATTGGAGAAAAAATTAGATTTCTAACAACCGAGAGCAGTCAGGATTTCAATCAAATTATGGTACCAATGATCACCTCCATACAGTAAAGACGCTCATTGAAAATCTATAGAATACACGAAACCTCTTATCCTCACTCTCATAGATTTCCATAAAGCGTTCGACACGTATCGAAATAGACAACCTTATAGAAGCAATTAATGACAGCAGGACTGACCATAATTATTGTAAACTTATAGTAAACTACAATATTTTCGAAAAATGCCACTATGACTGATAAGATACACGATAAAACCCGAACAATGAAAAATAAAACGTGGGATAAGGCAAGGAGATACATTGTCACAGAAATTATTCATAACGGCATTAGAGTATGGCTTTAAGATGGTCAATTGGGACCACAGAGGAGTAACAATAGACGGCGAAAAACTTAACCATCTCCGTTTCGCTGATGACATTGTTCTTATCATAGATAATTTAGGAGAAGCCACAGATATGTTAAATTAATTGGACTTTGCATGTTCGAAGGTGGGCCTCAGAATGAACTTTTACGAATAATAACCAATAACCATTTACCTATTTAAAACAAAGTGGTAGAACTGGTGGAGAAATATACGTATTTGGGTCATGAAATAAGAATTAGCAGGGTTAACCAAACATGCGAAATCCAAAGACGAATTACTTTAGCGTGGGCAGCCTTTCAAAATATGTAGGGCCTACAGATCAGTTAGCCTCAAAAGAAAAGTATTTGACCAATGCTTATTACCGTTCATGACCTATGGGGCGAAAACTATGACTCTAACCAAGACTACGGCTTCGAAATTGAGAGTGGTACAAAGCCTAATGGAACGGTCTATACTGGGAGTGACGTTGCGATAGCGATAATGCATGACTCACGACGGGCGAGCAAAATTACACTTTGGATGCCTAGAGCAGATAAACGTGGTAGAAAAAGACCACCTACACGTTGGTCTGACGACATTAGGCGTAACTAACAAAGAGCACAAAATCGCAAAGAATTGAGGAGTTGTCCAGCATATCCAGCATGCCCAGTATGTCAAGTAGTGATAAATAATGGCTGGATGATGATGATGATGACGATTCCGAATATATTTATTTGAGAGGAAAGATGGGAAGACATGGACGCACTGAAACAGAAATCAAACTTAATCATAAAAGGTAAAAAAATAATTGGTTAACTAAACTCACCATTCTGGTCGAAAACTGTGTCTATACAGAAAAAGATACAGCTATATAACAGCATTTTTCAGAACACTATACTTTATGGATGCGAAACCTGGCAACTCAATAAGAGAACGGGAAAAACCCCTTGTTCTGAAAATGGAGATTTGGAGAAACAATGACAAATGAGAGAATAAGACAAATCATGAACCGAATAACCACCACCATAGAAAGAAATACAGCCAAAACAGTTTACGGAGACTGGCACGGACACGTACAGAGAAGACTGACAATCACCTACCGAAGATAATTTTGGATTGACAGACACCTGAGCAAAAAAGACGAGCAAGACCGAAAACAACATGGCTTGATGGAGTCCAAAAGGTAATGTCAGGGAGAGATCTATGATTTGGAGAATGGGTAGATAGATGTGAATGGAAACTGGAAACCGAAAGACACTGGACGCGATAAAGTATAGATATATAATATGTATATATATATATATATATATATATATATATATATATATATATATATATATATATATATATAAGATCCCTCTGCGAAGAATAGGAGAAGTATAATTGGCCTTAAATCACGCCATATGTAAAAGTACACATAATTAGATGGCTGGGGCATACCCATAGAATGACAAATACCAAAATATTCTTATGTAGGAGACTCATAGAAATTTTAAGAAAAATAAGGCGAGAACAAGGTGGCTAGGAAAAATTAAGACTAACTTAAGGGAACTAGGTGTCTCGGACTGAAGGAGCCAACTAGAAGATAGAAGGAGATGAAAAAGTATCTTCAAAACTTTAGTGAAACAATGGCCTTAAATTAATACAAATGTAATTTTTCCCTAAGCTTACTAGGCCTGTGGTATCAGTAAATAATAATAAATAGCCTGTAGATATACTCAGCTTCCTAGGAGAGACTTGACTGCGAGACCTCGTCTAATTACTGAAAACTCATTACGACAACAAAATGACAAGACAAGACACATTACCATTTAACGATCTTTTTTGTAAATCCTAAGAGTTCATTTTCAAACGATTTATATTTATTATTATATTAAATAAATAAAATACAATAATATAACTTATATGATATAAACATCTACTATATACCGTGGATGAATAATAATGAATATGGCCAGAATTATTTTTAAAAGTTAATAAATCAAATAACAGTTACATAAAAGAAGAAAGTACATCTCTAATAATTATCCTATTTATTAAAATTGCCATTGTAAATAAAACTGCCAAAATAATGTCACATTAATTATGACATTTTAAGTTAATATAATTAGACGCACCTTAGTTACCAAGGGGTTGTTGTTTGTTTATTATTTATAAACGTCAATATCAGAGAACTTTCAAATTAATTCTGATTATCAATTTTTGCTGTTTTTCAACGTTAAAAGCAAAAGAGTAAAGTGAATACTATGAATAACTTGAATAACCGTGATTTTACTGAAACAATGTTAAGACTAGTCCTTGGAAATGGAAATGTACCCAGAGAATTCCACGAGAGATATGAGCAAATGGTTCAGGCGGGATTGGTACACCGTTTAGAAGCAAGGGAACAAATACCTTCTTTAATCGAAGTGGTGCTGTCTATTTGTTTATATCTAATGGATCTAATAACGGTTATTGTCCTGGTGGGTGCAGCAATGATATTTTTTTCTTAATAATATTTTCATTGTAGTTCAAAATCGTTTAGATGTTTATGGTCATAACTGGCCCTTGGAATAAACTATGTTAAATAATAAAACTTAAAAATCTAGTCTTGAATGTTTTATTTAAATAATTGTCTGAAGATTTCGATATATTTTTGAATCGAACCTTCTATACTGGCGTGGTATTACTTTTTTCCTATAGTCAAATGCTAAGGTAAGGAGAGCGCCACGGAAGTAGCGTCATGAAATAGCACTTCGTTGTGCGCAGTAATAGCACCGTAACAGTAAGCAATAGACGGAACAGTCCATTTAGACGGTGGAGGAGTTTGTTAGACAAAATCTTTGTACTCTGTGCTACATGTAGTACAAGCTATAAGGGTAAAATAGTAGAAAACCTCTAAAAAATTTTTTCATCGATTTGCTTGAAATTTTGAGAGTGATTAAAAAATACCTAGCTCAAAGATCAAAATCTACCGTATGGTAGGTAATATGTGCTTTTCCTATGTGTGTGGTTATCATCCCAATTCTCGGTTGAATAAATTTTATCAAAAAAATCTATGGTGGTCGCTAGAATAGTGAATGTTAAGACAAAAATTGTCTTTAGAGTTTTTTTTAAAAAGTCAATATTTTTGGAGTTATTCGTGACAGAATATTCACAAATTACACACCAAAACAGAGTGTTTTTCAACGATTTTTGCTAATAACTCTGAAAGATTTAAATTTTATTGGAAAAACTGTTTTAATATAAAATGAAACTTATAAAACAAAGAGATTCAATTTTCATTATTACAGTAAACCTAATATTAAAAAAATTATGGCTGTTCGAAAGTAGACTTTTATTCTTGGAATAAAAAAATCCAAACATATGATATGAATAAGCGGAAAACGGTAAGATTTTTATGGAAAATTCATAAAAATTTTTAAAGGTTTTAAAACATTTTTTAAAATACTTACTGGTAAAAGTGATTTTGCATGAAAATTAACGTGAGTTATTGTAACTAAACTAAAGTCCAATTATATTTTTTGTGACGCATAAAGTAACAATCCTACCCTTGCTAAAACTACCCTGATTAAAACTATTCGTTTGCCATTTACAGTTTACTTCATTTATATACAAACATTACTTTTTGAAAGTTTAACTGGTTTAGTTGATTTAGTTTTGAAAAATCTGATAAAGTGAAGACCCTATTTTCTAAGTTTCTTTTTTTTTTCAAAATAACTCTACTTCTAAAAAAGGTAGGTACGTGATTTTGAACGTGCCTTTGATAGCTTGTCTCACGCTGCTGTATGGGAAATTTTAGAGCTAAGAAACATCCCGCAAAAAATAATTTCTATTATAAAGTCACTATATACTGATGCGAAATGCAGCGTTACACCCAATGGGATCAACAGTGACGAATTCGACGTACTTACTGGAGTTAGACAGGGATGCGTGCTTTCTCCGTTTCTTTTTAACATAGTGTTATATATTTATATAGTTCGAATTTATATGTCTTTATTCTAATTTATTGTCTATAATCTAATTTATTAAAACTCACGATAGCTAATTACTAATTTATTAAATAACTTTACAAATGTATTTATTTCACGTTTCGTACAAGTAAACCGCGTTTACCGATCTTCTTATGACTGACTTCTTCAATAAAATTTCGTCTTTATATAAAGCACCGTAAGACCGCCTAGACCTGACCTGACTCTTGTAGAAAATACTGGAATGTGACGTCATATTGGTATTATAGCCGAGGGGAGACCCCATGGATGTTGACCCGCATTGTCTCGAATGAACTGGTTTGTTTTTATAGCGGCTCGGCTGATTTTCGTCAGGTAGTTATACCTAGAACATTCATGAATGAATAAAAACATATTAGTAAAATATATTTACGATTTTGGGTCAGAATTTATCGTAACATTGCCCCCCTCTTAAAAGATGGTTCCTCCTGGAACCTTGTCGGGACTGGAACTGGAGCGGCATGCTGATATCGGCAACTGGACCCTCTTTTACAACTTCCAGTTGTATAGAAATGACAAGGGACGGTTTTCTCTCCGCACCAGTAACTATGCGGATTGCAACAGACTAACACCTGGACTTCGGTGTCTTTAAAGATTTCCTCCACCATGTTTCGTATAACCCTCCAATCTAATTGGTGGCACTCTAACTTTGGCATGGCTAACTTTTGCACGTCGGACTCTAGTACGTGCTCTCTCAACTGAAGTAAGGCTTCCCATACATCTCGGTAGGTAGGTTGGTCACGGGCAGTGTCTTTTGTTACCAGGTAGAAAAGGTAACGTGATGCATCTTGAAGTTTCAAGGTTTTACCAGGAGCTGGCACTTGGCATTGAAGTTCTGCAACTCGACCAAACTTCCTTCGAAAGACGGATGCCAACCCTGGTGCATCTTTGATACTGGCCGGGATGGTAAGGGCCAGTGAATAGTCATCGGGAAGCGCGAGTAGATCTTGCCTTTCTTCAGTGGTAACACCATGTCTTGCTTTACCGGTACCTCCATAGGCACCCATGAATTCCTCAAACGTGAGGTCAGACACATCTTGGACTTGGTTTACTTCCACTTCTTCATCTACGTCGTGGTCACCCTCGAAAGACGCCAACCGGTTATGGTGTACTATCATCGGCTTTCCTCTCGGGATCTTGCTTATTCGGTAAATAACATCATTGATCTTCTCCATAATGAGGTATGGACCTTCCCAAAACTGCTGCAATTTGGGAGAACAACCTTTTCGCTTTTTGGGGTTATAAAGCCAGACTTTATCGTTCTTCTTAAAACACCCCTTTTCGGCTTGTGTATCGTACCGTTTCTTCATTCGGTCACTAGCGATTTGGAGATGGGAACGGACCAACTCGTGTACATCGTCCATTCTTCTTCGCAATTCGATCACATAATCTTCACCTGCTACATCTTCTCCAGGTCGACACCCAAACTCTAGATCACAAGGTAGTCGCATCTCGCGTCCGAATAGGACTCTGGCTGGTGTCTGGCCTGTTGATTCATTAACAGCAGATCTGTAGGCCATTGTGAAGAACGGGAGATATTGGTCCCAGTCTCGCTGATGATCGGACACCATCTTTGTCAAATACTTGCCAACTGTTCTATTCATTCGTTCTACCATACCATCCGATTGCGGATGATAAGCCGTAGTTCTTGTTTTCTTCATACCTAGTCTATCACATATTCCTTGGAATAAATCGCTTTCGAAGTTCCTGCCTTGGTCACTATGGATCTCCAAAGGCACTCCAAATCGGCTGATATATTCTTGGATCAACTTATCTGCAACGGTGGCCGCCTTCTGGTCTGGAAGTGCGTAAATCTCGACCCACTTAGTGAAGTAATCCATTACTACCAACATGTACTTGCCTCCATTATCACTTTCTGGAAACGGCCCAGCAATGTCCAAAGCTATTCTTTCAAACGGGCTTCCAACATTATATTGTCTCATAGGAGCTCTCCTTTTTCGATAAGGCCCGTTACTCGTAGCACAAATAGTACATTTCTTACACCAGTCTTTTACATCGTCGGAACTGTTCATCCAATAAAACCGTTCCCGAATTCGCTGAAGGGTCTTCTTCACACCAAAATGCCCTCCTGATGGACTGTCGTGTAACTGACGAAGTACTTCGGCTATTCTGCTCTTTGGAATCACCAACTGTCTTCTCTTCTCTGAACCGTCATCATTTTCCAGGACTCGTTTGAGCAAGCCATCTTCCATGATAAATGAGTCCCACTGGGCCCAATACGTCTTCACTACTGAGCCTAGGTTCGATATTTCTTGCCAAGTTGGTCGACGGTTTTCCTCTTTCCATTTTCGGATTTTCTGTATAACTGAATCTCTCTCTTGTTCTTCCCTGATCTTGGTAGGCGTCCAGTCGTCGTGGACCACCGTCGTTCTTAGCACTGCTGCTTCCTTGGATTCCGTTTTGTTGCAGTGAGAACACTCTGCTGGGCATGGCCTTCTGGAAAGAGAATCAGCGTTTCGGTGGCTAACTCCGGCCCGGTGCTCAATCTTAAAATCATATTCTTGGAGTCGTTCGATCCACCTGGCTATCTGACCCTCTGGATTCTTAAACTGCATCAACCATTTAAGGGCGGCATGGTCGGTTCGGATTAAAAACTTCCTTCCATAGAGGTATTGATAGAAGTGCTCTACTGATTTCACTACTGCCAGAAGTTCTCTTCTCGTGACGCAATAATTTCGCTCAGGTTTTGAGAGAACTTTACTAAAATATCCAAGGACTCTTTCCTGTCCTCCTTGAATCTGAGACAGCACTCCTCCAATTCCCACATTACTTGCATCTGTATCTAAGATGAACTCTCCTTCTGGCAGTGGATACCCTAAAATTGGTGCTGTGATTAAATGCTTTTTTAAGGTTTCAAAGGCATTCTGGCAGTCTACATCCCAGCGGTATTCTCTTGCTTCCTCTGTAAGTCGCGTTAATGGTTTAGCGATATCTGCAAACTTCTTAATAAACCTCCGGTAGTAAGTACACAGTCCCAGAAAACTTCTCACTTGGTGTTTGTCAGTTGGTTTTGGCCATTCCTTAATAGAATCGATTTTTCCCTTATCCACGGCCACTCCTTCTTTACTGACTATATGACCCAGATAATTGACTTTACCTTGAAATAGCTGGCACTTCTTGGGGTTTAACATCAATTGGGCAGCTTTAAGTCGATTAAAAACGTTTTCTAAATTCTTCAGATGGTCTTCAAATGTCTCCCCAAGGCAATTATGTCGTCTAGATAAACTAGGCATGTTTTCCAAGATAACCCTCTCAACACATTTTCCATAAGCCTCTCAAATGTCGCAGGAGCGTTACAAAGTCCAAATGGCATAACGTTGAATTGCCATAATCCAGATCCTGTGGTGAAGGCTGTCTTTTCTTTATCTACCGGGTCCATTTCTACCTGCCAGTATCCAGACTTCAAATCCAAAGTAGAAAATAATTTACTTCCAGCCAATGTGTCTAATGTGTCATCGATCCGAGGCAAAGGATAACTATCTTTCTTGGTAACGTTGTTCAGCAAACGGTAATCCACACAGAACCTCGTTGTTCCGTCTTTCTTCTTAACCAGGACCACCGGAGAGACCCATGGGCTCGTAGAAGGTTCTATTACCCCGTCTTTCTTCATTTCCTGAACAATCGTTTCAGCTTCCTCTCTTTTCGCCTGTGGTAATCGTCGAGCTGTTTGGCGAATTGGCTTAGCATTACCAGTATCAATTCTATGCTTAACAACGGTAGTTCTTCCGTCTTTCCTCCTTTCGGTACGAAAATATCACGATACTGCCGAAGAAATTCCCTTAATTTCCTTTTCTCAATCTGATTCAGAGACTGTCCAGCAACTGCAACCATTTGATCAAATTTGTCGTTGGAATTATCAGACGTTGTCGTCTGACGGATTATGGATGTAACAGGTACACAAGTTCCTACTTTTGTCTCTTTCTTGATGGTCACTGGGTAGTCATTGACATTAATAAGTCTCACAGGAATTTCTTTAGCCGAAGTCACTAGTTCTTTTCCAATTATGATTCCACGGCCAACTTCGTCGTCATGATTCCAAGGCTCCATCATAACAGGTGTTCCTTCGTCCACAATTCCCTGTAGCCGCGCTACTATTATCGTTTCACTTCTCGCAGGCACGACTGTATCTTCTTTAACGGCTGCTTGCATAGTGTTGTCATCGTGTGGATGGAGAAATACCTCCTCGTTACCAACTTTGATTACCTTATTCTTAAAATCCAATTGGAATCCATGCGTATTCATTACGTCCATTCCTAATATAACATCCTCTTCGATGTCAGCAACTATAACAGTATGGACAAACTTTTCTGCTCCAATTCCTAATTGTACCTGGATTTCTCCATGAATGTTGGCATTTTCACCTGTGGCGGTCCGAAGTCGCAACCTCGTTGGTAACAGTTTCTTTCGGCTGTTTATAACTGTCGGGCGTATAATGGTTCTGTTCGCTCCAGTATCCACCAACAACGTATGCTTTTTACCATTTATTTCTCCATCTACATATACACTATCTTCACGACATTTCAAAGAAGCTATTAGTATCAGAGGGTCTTTGGTAAAGTTCTGGGTCGAAGCTGCTCCCCTAAGGCCGACGCGTTCTGGTTTTGTCTTCGGTCTTATGGTCTTCGTTTTCTTGTGTGTCATGCTTTTTATCATATTAAAGAGCTGGTCAAGTTTATCTTCGTCTCCTTCCTCTTTTACAGTTCTAACTTTACTGTACCCGCCAGAGGCTAGCGTAGCTGACTCGTATTCGAGGGCGGCAGATAAGACATCCATCAGCGTCTTGTGACGAGCTAATCGTAGTGTTCTTTGCATCTCATGATCACGAAGACCATCAATAAACGTTTGAACGGCCAACTTTTCCATCATGTCTTCGGGAGCTGTTGGATAAGCATATCGCACTAATCTGGCGATATCTACTTCATATTCTTGAAGAGCCTCATCTTTCTTTTGTCTTCGATTTTTGAGCTGCGACTGATATACATGCTCCAAGTGTTCGTGGCCATATCGCATATTTAACCTCTTCTTCAGTTGTTCGAAATCATCCGTCTCCTCTACGGCTATGGTCTGGAGCACATCTAAGGCATCTCCTCGAAGAGCGATAGTCAGGTTTACAGCCTTTTCTTTTTCGGACCATCCATTCGCTCTTGCAGCTGATTCGAACTGTTTCATGTGGTTGTTCCATGACGATTTTCCGTCGAAAGTTGGAACTTTGACATGAACATAACCCCGCTTCCTTCAAATTTCGGCCGTATTTCCAACTTACATTTCGTCTCCTCTTCTTTTGTCTCTGCTATAATTGGATTGTTTTCTCTCTCTGCTGTCCCTGTTTCCTCCATCTTCCTTTCCATCTCTTTTATCTTCTCTTCGAAGGCCAACATATCGGCAGCAACTTGGTTCTTTAATGAAGACATTTTATCGTCGAGGGCAGACATCTCAGAGGTGACTTTAGAGATGTTAGCAGAAACCTTGCTTTCCAGAGAAGAAATCTCGTTAGAAACTTTGCTTTCTAAAGAAGCGATATCACAGGAAACCTTGTTCTCTAATTTCGAAATCGACGAGATGACAACAGCAACCTGCTTGTCTTCAAATATATGAGTTTCCGGATCCAAACCTTCTTCTTTTAAAGCGTTCTTTAGTCGTTGGACTAACTCAGCCTTTTTTCCGGTAGAAGCTAATTCTCTGTCTTCAAGATGTCTTCTTAAATCCGTAACTGTGAGCTCATTAATTGTAGCCATATTTCACTTCTTTTTATTTCAAATTCAAATTAGATTTATTTAAAATCCCGCTTTTTTATTTGAATATTCCACTTCTGACTCCACTGTTATATATTTATATAGTTCGAATTTATATGTCTTTATTCTAATTTATTGTCTATAATCTAATTTATTAAAACTCACGATAGCTAATTACTAATTTATTAAATAACTTTACAAATGTATTTATTTCACGTTTCGTACAAGTAAACCGCGTTTACCGATCTTCTTATGACTGACTTCTTCAATAAAATTTCGTCTTTATATAAAGCACCGTAAGACCGCCTAGACCTGACCTGACTCTTGTAGAAAATACTGGAATGTGACGTCATATTGGTATTATAGCCGAGGGGAGACCCCATGGATGTTGACCCGCATTGTCTCGAATGAACTGGTTTGTTTTTATAGCGGCTCGGCTGATTTTCGTCAGGTAGTTATACCTAGAACATTCATGAATGAATAAAAACATATTAGTAAAATATATTTACGATTTTGGGTCAGAATTTATCGTAACAATAGCTATAGACTATGTTCTCTCCAAACTAGACTCCGACACAAGAGGGATACAATGGACGTTAACCACACGCCTAAGCGATCTAGAATACGCGGACGATATCTGCCTATTAGGTCAAAGGTTCCAAGATCTGGCTTACCTATTGGAAACACTTTCCACTGAAGCCTATAAAATAGGTTTTAAAATCAATATTATTAAAACCAAGCCCATGAGAATAAATGCAATGAACAACACGCTATTTACTATCGACAATATGCAGATTGAAGTGTCATAACAGAAAACGGAGGTACATAAGACGATATTCGTATGAGGATACAAAAAGCATAACAAGCTTTCAGCACGCTCAACCCTGTTTGGAGATCTGGCGAGTATACTACAAGGACAAAGATCCGAATATTCCGATCAAATGTCATGTCTGTTCTACTCTACGGATGTGAAACCTGGAAAGTGACAAACACCCTCACAGACAAACTGCAGGTCTTTGTTAACAAATTTCTACGAAGAATTGTTCGTATATTCTGGCCTAACACCATCAGAAACAAGGATCTGCTACACCTGACCGAACAAAAGAGGGTACAAAATGAAATTAAGTCCAGAAAGTGGGGTTGGATCGGCCACACACTCCAATAGTTCCAGTATCGCAAAGACTGCCCTAGAGTGGAATTCCCAAGGGAAAAGAAAAAGAGGTCGACCAGTACAAACTTGGATAAGATCCATCATGGACGAGATATGAGGCCAAGGAAAGTCTTGGAATGAGGTGAAGGCCCTAGCGCAAAGTAAAACCCGATGGCGCGTTTTCACTGAAGCTCTATGCTCCACTTAGGAGTTCAAGAACCTTATATACTATATATATATATATATATATATTATATATATTATATATATATATATATATATATAATGTTTTTTTTGATAAACTAAAAATATGACTGTTAAAAATTTATTTTCGCATGTGTTTGGCACTATCTTCAAGCCCTTTCAGCCCAATCCTTTTTAAAACGGAAGCCTTGAAAAAAATTTATTATGTATCATTTTGTCTTTTAAAACAAAGTAGTGTATATTTAATTTTTTCCAAGCCCTTCGTTTAACAAGCGTTGCGCTGAGATAGTTTGAAGATAGTGCTAAACGTATGCGAATACAACTTTTAAACAATTATATTTATCTCGTGTAGTTTTAAGTCTATAGAAATGAAGCAAATATCAGAATCTTTAAAAAAATGTTTGTATTCGAGCGTATTTTCTGTCTCTTCTTTAGTTGTTGAGTTATTTTGAAAAAATGTGGACTTTTTGAGAAAGCCCGAAAATAGTGTCTCCAATTTAAACTCGGATTTTTTTCAAAATTATACCTTCTAAACCGGTTAAACTTCTAGAACATAGTTTTTATATATAAATAAAGAAAATTTTAAATAATCGACGGATAGTTTTAACCAGGGAGATTTTGGAGGGGGTGAGTTTGGCCGGATATATATAGATTTTTTTATTGACTCAGTGGACGGGATCGGTCTTCTTCTTAGAGTGCCCTCTACCTACGGAGGTTGGCAATCATAATGGCTATTTTTATTTTAGAAGTTGCTGCTCTAAACAAATCAATCGATCTGCATTGATACCAAACACGTAGATTCTTTAACCATGAATTCTGCTTTCGGCCAACAGATCTTTTTCCTTGAATCTTTCCCTGTATTATGAGTCTCAAAATTTTATATTTTGGTCCCCTCATCACGTGGCCTAGGTATTCCAGTTTTCTGGTTTGTATAGTGGTGATTAGTTCTGTTTCTTTACCAACCCTCTCCAGTACTGCTTTATTTATAATTCTATCAGTCCATGATATTTTCGATACTCTGCGGTATAACCAGAGTTCGAAAGCCTCGATTCTTATTAAATTACAATTTTTTAATGTCCAAGTCTCAGCTCCATATAATAATATTGAAAATATATAACAGCGAATGGTACGTAGTATGATCTCCAAATTTAGATTTTTGCACGTTAGGAGTGGCTTCTTTCGTATAAATGCTGATCTGGCAATCCAAAGTTCCCAAATACTGATATTTTTCTACTTGTTTTATCACGTTACCATTGATTTTCAATAGGTCACGTATATTTTGTGGTCTTTTTGTAATTAGCATGTACTTCGTTTTTTTAGCGTTTATAGTAATTCCCATCTCAGCACTATTTATACTCAAGCTTTCGATAAGATGTTGTAGATCCTCTATACTCGTTGCTATGATCACAGTGTCGTCTGCATATCGTAAGTTGTTAATTAATTTTCCGTTAACTGACCGTGACTCCTGCTTCGATATTATTGAGCGTGTTTTTGAAAATTTCTTCAGAATATAAGTTAAACGATGTGGCGATATAACACATCCCTGTCTAACTCCTCTACAGATCTTCATTTCTTCTTAGTGTTGCCCATCAATTTGAACTACGGCACTTTGGTTCCAATATAATGTTTGCACTATATTTATGATTTTACTCTCAATGCGCTTGTTCATAAGTATTGATATTAGTTTTTCATGTCTTACTTTATCGAAAGCTTTTTCGTAGTCAACGAAGTACAAGTGTAGATCAACGTTTACATCCTGACATCACTGAATCAATATGTTGATGGCAAATAGTCCTTCTCGAGTACCCATTCCATTTCGGAACCCGAACTGCGTCTCGCTAATATCCTCCTCTAGCCTTTCGTATATTCTCTTATGTATTACTTTTAGCAGTGCTTTTAAAGTATGACTCATGAGGCTCAGTGTTCGATAATCAGGGCACTCTTTTGCTGCTTGTTTTTTAGGGATGGTTTAAATGGTGACTTCAGCCACTCTTATCACTACCACTTCAGCCAGTCGTATTATTTCCGTATCGTATACCGTGTTGAATAAATCTGTCAATACTTCCAAGTTATCCTCTTCCACTAGTCTTAACAGTTTTACTGGTATTTCATCTAATCCAGCTACCTTATTGTCTTTAGAGTTTTTGATAGCATATTTGATTTCATCTATCGTGATCTTCTGTCTCTCTAAAGGATTTAATTCTTGTATTTTCTGCATTTCACCTCTTTCATCTTGGAAAAGTTCTCTAACGCATTCCTCCCATCGTCTTAACTTCTTGGTAAATCTATTAGTAGTACTCCTTTTTTGTCATTTATGTGTCCTTGCTGTCTATTTCGACCCATTCCAGTTACTTCTCTAATTTTTTTGTTCATATTTCTCATATTCTATTTTGTTTCTATTTCTTCTATCTCTTTACATTGTTTCATCAAATAGATTTCCTTAACTGTTTTGATTTTTTCCTTAATTATTCGTTGTATTTCTTTATTAATTGATTACGGGATCGGTAAATACACATCAAATGTTTAATTTCTGGTGGAGTAGTCATGATTAGGTCTTGCTGGAAAACATGTAGCTGTTTACGAACTAAGCAAACAGATTTTAAAATATATAAAGAGGACAGAGTTAAAATCTCGTGATTTTTGAAGTAGCTTCTGCGATGTGTTATTCTGCTGAGGCCAAAAAGATACCGTCTTGCTCTTTTTTTGTAATTTAAAAATAACATCAGATTGGGCAGCTGTATTAGAACCCCAAAGAAGAAGACCATATAGAAGATGAGACTCCATAAAAAAAATATGTTATTTTGGAAGATGCTAAATTGATTTCCCTCTAAAAAGATCTTATTGCATAGCAGGAGGAGGCTAGTTTCTTACTTAACAAATCGATATGATGGGACCATTTAAGGTTGCTGTTTATAAAAAACCGAGAAATTTTACAGAATTGACGATACTGATCTGGCTGTTATTAAGTAGTAAGGGTTGAAAAGCTCCTCTATAGGATAATGCTACTGTCTTATCCAAGTTAAAAGAAAGTAAATTAGAGTAGGACCAGGTTTGTATTTTAAGTAGATCAAAAGTTATAGTTCCATGAAGAGTTGCAATATTAGAGTTTCTCCAGATGATACTGGTATCATCAGCAAAAACAACAATTATTTTTTCATCGACTTTTAAATTAATGATGTCATTTATAAAGATAAGGAAAAGTAGAGGACACAATACTGAACCTTGTGGTACTCCACATACAATGCTTTTTTGACTAGAGTCCGTATCATTTGCTCTAACTAGTTGTTTCCTATTCCGTAGGAATTTAGATTTTTTATCAAAATGTCATGATTTAGACAATCATGACAAGGCATAGTCACAAAAAACAGAGGCAGTGTAAAGATTATTATTTATTGCTTGATATACCTCATGTAGTAGCGAAAACTCTTCCAAATCTGTTTCAGGGTTTGGAAGAAAAAATGTTTGAGCTGTATTAGTTTTATTTCGAAGATCGTTTATTATGGACTAAGTTTCTCTTGCAACATTTCTAGAGCTTCCCGGACGATTTTGATTGTACATTTTTTTAGCCGTTTTGGTAGTAAATATCTTGATGTACAGTAGTGGACGCATATTTTTGGATGATATGCGGATACCTTTGGTAGTCCAGGGTTTGTGACGTTTTGACTTAATTGTAATTAAAGAAAATGCCCTATTAGAAATACAGACACGCCCATCTAAAAAATCACTGAACTTATAGTCCACGTCCACAAGGGAACATGCCACCTAGAAGTCAAGCACAAATTTTGAAATTGACGAAAGTACTGAGCGAAAAAAATTCTACGTAAACGCTGAGTTTTCGAGGATGGTTTGTTTAAACTTGGGATTTACTGCTTCATGATCAGATAGTCCTGCATTAATAATTGTAGGCGTAATTCAAGAGGTGAGAAATTTGAGACAATATAATCAATTCTGGTAGATGTTGTTTTAGTAATTCTTGTAGGAGAATTAATGTGCATTGTAAAACCATACGACTCGAATATATTGACCAAGGATAATTGGTTAGCATAAGCAACAGCATAATTCATATTCCGCATTAGAATTTATTACCGCATAGAATTTTTCTGCTTTAATTGGGCAGGTAGTGTAACAAATTTAGCAGGTTCTGAGTTGTCTTGTTCTCTTTAGAGGAACAGTTGCAGATGCTGCTGCCTCTGACGCTTTTTCCATGAAGACCGAGAAGACAGAGAGGGTAGAATAAGAACAGAAGAAATATGGAATAGGATAGAAGTAGAATGCTGAATTACACAAAAGTTGGAAAACATAACCCTGCAGTGGTGCGAGAATGTACAAAGACTGCGACGTCCCAGTTGGAAGTAAATAATATTGGACTCGAACTCGCCGGGAAAAGGACGAAGAGAAAGACCTGCTATAATATTAAAAACATATATAGGAAATGATACGATAGATAGAGATCTCAGAGAAGGTGACTAGGAGAATAGAGTGCTATAAAGGACGAGAACAGCGAACTCATTAATGAAAAAAGCCGAAGAAAAAGAAAAAAAGCAAACTACACTGAAAAGAAAGGTACAAACAAGCCAAGTAATAATAACGTAATTACTCAAGATTTTACGGTAAAAACATATACGATGAAACAAAGAAATAGTGAAATTTGGACCCATACTTTAATGAGTTAATTTATCCCTGAAATAAAAAATGAGTGAAATCTGATTAAAAATAAAAAAAGTTAAAATGTATTGAACTTCGATAAAATTTTAGGATGGAAGTTTTTTTGCTAGTGAGTATCGAATCCAAAATCCAATCTTGATGGAACGAATTAAAGCGAAGTTAAATAATGCATACTTTCCCTCGACAACTGCCATTACCGCGAATACGGGCAGTTTTATTTACCACTTCTGAAACACAATTGGAAATGGTTTTTTAAATCATACACTGCAAACAAGGATTCCACAATGAACAAACAGACCCACCGACTGAACGTTAATATCCAGTGTAGGTCAGGCGTGAATTTATTTGTGGTTATCCCCTGTCAGTGTAAACGTGCAAACATTTTATACGTCAATTTATTATTTTCGAAGATTTATTGATTGGTAATATTCCGAACATATACTAAATTGATATGATAGAATGCAACGCATTTGTATTAGTCAAACAATGTACACACAATGACGTACAACAAACAGAATAGCAATAATCAACCAAAGGGTAAACACAATATAATTAGATAATTTTGTATTTATATGGAATTAAATGAAAATTAATTGTAATAAAAATTAAATTCGTTCATTCCTGACATTTCGTTTTCCACTCCAGAAATCGTTTAAAAAAAAAGATTATTTGGAGATAAGGAGTTATTCTAACCTATAGTCGTTGATTATATATAAAAGAAACTGAAGTGTGACAACTATAGAGCCTTACTAGACACGGTATACAAAATCTTGGCAAGAATATTGAGAAATAAACTAAATTGCTATACGGAAAGAATCCTACATGAGTATCAGGCCGGCTTTAGAAAGGACAGATCTACTGTACACCAAATCTTCTCATTAAAGGATATACAAACAACTTGTTATGAAGGTAAAGTTCCCCTGCAGGTTTTGTTTGTTGATTTTAAACAAGCATATGATAGAGTCGATAGAGTCAAAATGTATCGAGCAATGGAACATTTGGATATACCAAAGAAACTGATCCGGCTAGTTAAAATGACACTAAATAACTCTACGTGTGAAATTGCTTGGCAGGGTCACATATCAGATCAATTTACGGTTGCAAAAGACTTGAGACAGGAAGATCCTTTATCCACTACATTATTCAACAGTGTTAGAAACTGTAATCAGAAAATGCAGCATGAAAGTGGAAGAAACGATCATGAAAAATGAGCACCAGTGCTTGGCATTTGCTGACGATCTAACGATCCTAGCAAAAACTGAGAAGGAATTAAGAAGAGTTGTGAAGAAAATCATTGAAGAAGCACAAAAATTCGGATTGGAACTAAATTAAGACAAAACCAAATATAAGATCATGGGAGGGACAGAAGGGAAAAAAGAGGACTTTAGTGTGAGGTCTGTAAGTGGTAAAAGCTATAGTTTTAAAAGGGTGGATAAATTTGAATACCTGGGTGTAGTTTTCGACGAAAACGGAAAAGAGAAATGGGAGCTCGAAGCCAGAATAGCAAAAGGGAATAAAAAATTAGGTAGTTTAAGAGCCCTACTGAACTCAAAATACGTTTCTAGACAAGGTAAACTCAGAATATATAAAACAGTAATTCAACCCACAGTAACATATACCGGTGAGACATAGACATTAAATAAGAAGGAAGAGGATACTCTGGAAGGATGAAAAAGGAAAATATTGAGACGCACATTCGGAGGACGGAAGACAGAAGATGGTTGGGAGAGAACAACCAACAATGACTTAATGGCTTTATACAAAGAACCTACCATTACCAAGTTCGTCAAGTCACAAAGAATCAGATGGTTGGGACATGTGGAAAGAATGGCAGCAAAACAGAATGCCTAAACTAGTAATAACCAGAAAACTAATCGGCCACAAAAGAAGAGGTAGACCCAGAACGAGGTGGATTAGTAAAGTGAAGGAAGACCTTAAACACGTAAACGTGAGGGACTGAAAAAGAAAAGCACAAATAGAAGCGAATGGAGAAATATTGTCCACCAGGTCCTTCAGAGTAGTTAAGAATGTTGTATATACATATTTAAGTTAAAGTTTTGTTTAAAATAATTGTAATTTATTACTAGCGATTTTGTTTAGCCAAAATTAGAAAGGTGACAAATTCTGATTTTTTGTGTGTTGATGTATTATGTGCTTGTGTAATATGTATAATTATAAATGATGTGTCTCTGACCTTCTATTTATCAAGTCATCACCATGGTCATCAACTTGTACGCGCCCACTGCTGGACATCTCCCTCAGCTCTTTAAATAAGTCAGTCCATCTGGTTGGTGGGCGTCCTCGGCTCCGTAGTACTTCTTGTCTTGGTTTCCACAATACGTTTTGCCTATCTTTTGTCTGATAATCTGGCAATGTATCCTGCCCAATTGCACTTGAACGGCGTGATTTTTGCGATAGCGTCCGTTGTTTTTGTTCTACAACGTATTTCTTCGTTTGGGATTTGGTTTCTTAGAGAAACACTCAAAATTTGGAGCTGTATAGGCTCCTTAGTCACGCGGATCTTATTAACTACTTTTTCTATGAGTGTTAATGTTTTCCGTCCATAGATGAATACAGGTAACACATTGGTCAAAGATTTTACTTTTGAGACATAAGGTTAGGTCTAATTTAAATACATAGTTTGATTTACCAAACGCTGTGCAGGCTAATCCTACGTCACGTGGAAGCTCACATATCTGGTTATATTTGCCCAACAGAATTTTATGTCCTGTAGTGTCCTTTTATGTTCTGAAGTGTGCTACGATACAGTCTGATCAATATCCCTTCCATTAACAGCAATATTCATTCAAATATTCATACAGAAAACCATAACAGCGTTGCCAAAGGTTCTCAAAAATCTCAAATTACTATAAAAACAAACTTCCAGTGCTATTTTAGAAGCTGAAACTGCTGCAAAATGTAACAAGTATATTAGTTTTAACCAAGATATAATACCTGAGTCGGAAGAAAGTCGTTGACAAACTGTTTCTCGAAAAAGTCCAGAAGAAAAGTCACGATTGGAAATAATGAAGAATATAAAAATAAATGTGTACAATTTATAAGGTGTTCCTAAATATACGGACTTGCATGTTTATAGGCTAGACCCATCAATGTCTAATGAAAATTTATTGAAACTAATACAGAAACATTTTCCCGAGGCTATGAGTAGCCTCTGAAGTCAAAGTTTCCAGACCAGTATGCATCCTTTAAAGTGAGTATTTATAACCAACATTTTGAGAAAGCTATGGATCCTAGCATATGGCCCCAAGGTGCATATGTGCGGCGGTTTTTTAGTGAAGAAGATGCCTTTACCTCAAATAGTATAAATCAATCTCAAAAGTTGACAGTTTGTCACTTAAATTTTAGAAGTTTGAGGTACAAAATTCAATACTTGGAGGAATTGACGGTGTCTCTAAATTACCAGAAGTATTTTGTGTTAGTGAAGTGTGGTGTGATAAACATGAAATTTTAAATTTGTTCTTGGACTCTTATGTATTAAGCGATTTCTTCCATCGTTCAGACTCAGGTGGGGGAGGGGTCGCAATATTTGTAAATGTAAGTTGTTCTTTTACTATTAAAAACTGTTCGCTTGCTAAGATTGATAAAATATTTGAGTATGCTTTGATTGATTTGGTATATCAAAATAACATTATAACTGTTGGCTGTTTTTACAGATCATCAAAGGATACACAAACGTTCATAAATAAAATGGACGAAATGTTATCAGAAATATTAAACAAAAATAATATTATTTTCATCTGTGGTGACTTCAATATAAATTTTGATCCAAAGGTACAAAATATAGATGCATTAAGATTAAAAAATATTTTTACCTCTTATGGTTTAAATCAATGTATTTTTGAATATACTAGAATACATAATGACTCTAAAACTGTGATTGAGAATATTTTCTGTAATGTAAATTTTAAGTTTTTATCTTGTTCTGTTGTTTATACCGATGTGAGTGATCACTTTTTACAGAAAGTTGAATACAACTTGAATGCTTCTTTTTTGGTGGATAATATTGTTTATAAACGTGATTTTAATAGCACTCTTAATATTAATTATTTTAATCAATTGCTCTCTAGGGAATCTTGGTGCTTTCTAAACTCAGATCTATCTTCGGATAACAAGTTTTGCATATTTTATGAAAAAATTTTGGAACTATTCGATAAAGCATTTCCTTTGCAAACGGTGAATACTAGACGATTTTCTAAACAGTCTAAAAACAAGGGATGGTTGACTTCTAATTTAATAAATGAGGGAGATTTTATTAGAGACATTTTCAGATCTATAAAATATTCAGAAAGTCATGAGCTCAGAATACGGTATAACATTCTAAAAAAAAATCATGAATACAAAGTTAAGTTAGCCAAGCAAACTTATTTTAATAATAAAATGATAAATGCACAGAATAGTACGGCTGAGGCTTGGCGCATCATAAATCGAAACACTGTCGGAGGTAAAAATCGAAACTCTTCAAAATACCCAAGTAATTTTAAAAATAATTTGGGAATTTCTGTGGATGACCCTCATGACATAGCTGAATCTTTTAGTCAACATTTTTCGAATTCCGTAAAAAATTTAATTAGTCAAACTTCACCTGACTATAATCCTAAGAATCTTTCTTCGCCTATACACTCCCTTTTCCTTTATCCTGTTAGTGATGAAGAAATAAAGAGTATAATTAAAGATATCTCAAAAAAATCCTCTGCTGGACTGGATGAGATCCCGTATTCTATGTTATTACATGTATCTCATAACATATATAAACAATTAACATTTCTAGTAAACCTTTCATTTCAGGAAGGGATTTTTCCTCAAATTCTAAATACTGCTCTAGTTGTGCCTATACATAAAAAAGGTGACAAATCAAAATTTGATAACTATCGAGGCCTATCACTTTTATCTGTGTTTTCAAAAATATATGAGAAGGCATTTCATACACGTCTCCTCTCATATATTAAAAGGCACAACATTATAGAAAAATCTCAATTTGGTTTCCGTGAAGGTATAAGTGTGCAAGATGCACTACTAGCGCTGTGCAATCATATTTTATCGAACTTTGATAAGGGTAATAAAGTTATCTGTTTGTTTTTTGACTTAGCACGAGCTTTTGAAACTGTAAATCATCCAATACTGCTGGAAAAACTTTATCATAGTGGTGTTAGAGGAACTGCGTTAAAGTGGATCCAAACCTTTTTATCGAAAAGGTTTCAAAAAATTAAGGTTAATGTGAATGGAAATATAATATTTTCTTCAGAAGAAAGTGTCCTCTCCGGAGTTCCACAGGGAAGTATCATTGGCCCTCTTTTATTTTTGATTTTCGTCAACGATTTAAATCAACTGATAAACGATAGCTCAACATGTTTGGTTCGGAATCCATTAGATAATTTTTCTGATGCAATAAGCGTTCGAGGAGAAAACTTGGAACAGCAATCAGGCTGTTACGTCACTCAATTTGCTGACGATACCACAGTTGCACTAAATTCCAATAATTTTTCTCATGTAGTTCAAAAAGCAAACTGTCTTGTAAAAAGTATGAGTCTTTACTGTTTAAATAATGCCCTAATCTTAAATGGATCAAAGACCAATATGGTAACCTTTTCACCTTCTACTATGAAGATGAGTCCATTAGTAAGGCTTGACAATGGGTCTGTGGTAAATAGCCACTCCACCAAGTTGTTAGGTGTTTATCTGGATTCTAATTTGTCTTGGAGTTCTCACGTTGATTATGTAGTGGGAAGATTGTCTGTACACTGTTATGTTCTATGGCAACTTAGGAATTTTGTCTCCCTAGAAATCTTGAAACTTTACTATTTTGCTCATGTACAGTCAATTTTGCAATATTGCTTAGTTTGTTGGGGAAATTGCTCGCGTATTAATGAGGTGCTTGTTCTTCAAAAAAAAATTATTCGTACCATGACGTTTAGAAGGCGCTTGGATTCCTGTAGACCAATTTTTAAACAATTAAATATTTTAACTGTAATTTCGCTGTATATTTTCAGTTGTGTTGTATATGTAAAGTCACACAGATGTAATTTCATTTGCAGAAATGATGTTTCCTTAATGAGTGGCTACAATTTTCGTTACAGAAATGATTTGGTGACCCCTGCTCGTCACTTGACTGTTGTGGGCAAGGGTCCTTACCCAACATGCGTTAGTTTGTATAATAAATTACCTAATTATGTTAAAGAGTTAAATATTTATGTATTTAAGAGAACAGTTAAGAAATTACTTCTGGCAAACACTTTCTATTCGTTAGAGGAATACTTGCAGGCATCTTTTTAACAATTTGTATGTTTTTTATGTATATTTTATGTTTTATGATTGTGCTTATAGTTTTTACTTTTTTTTTACTACCTATGTACCTATAGTTTTTTAGATTGTATTTTGACGCATTTCAATACTTGTAAAAGTCAGATGAAATAAAGAATATTGATATTTCGATTTAGCATCAGATTAATCATTATTTCCCTCTTGTTCCTATTAATCTTTAGTCCGACCTCCAAGAAAACGTGATATAATTTTTCCAATATTAGTACTGCATAATCCATACGATCAGCTATAAGGACGATGTCATCTGCGAATCTCAATTCAATAATGTAATTAATTTGGTTTCTGATGATGTGATCTGGGGTGTCTTGAGGTGATCTCCACATATATAATCTCCTAGCTGGTAGTTTAAAGAAAGTGTTGGTGATTACCAGTTGTTCTTCCACAGCGAAGGTAATCAGGCAATCTCCGCGTTCTTTTCGTTCCCCCAGTCCAAAGGGTCCTACGGTTTCTCCACATCTACCCTTTCCCACTTTAAAATTTAAGTCTCCTATAAGCATTTTTATTTCGTTTTTGTAAAGTTTTTTCAGAACACTCATTAGTTACGTATAAAAAGTTTCGATCTCTTCGTCTGATTTGTCTGCAGTAGGTGATCTGGTGATCTGGATTAGATAACTCTACAAAACAATAATACGTCCAGTCCTAACATACGGTTCAGACACCTGGACTCTAACAAAAAATAATGAAAACATATTAGGATGTTTCGAAAAAAAAGTACTTAGCCGAATTTATGGAGCAGTGAATGACAATAGAGTGTGGAGAAGACAATACAACTTCGAATTTGATAGAATATACCAGGACTCTGATATCGTAAAACATATTAAGATAGGACGTCTGAGGTGGATAGGGAATGTAATGCGAATGGAACAAAATGACCCAGGTAGAAAAATGTTCCCCGATAGACCCATTGATCAGAGAAGAAGAGGAAGACCTAGAACAAGGTACCTTGATAACATCGATGAAGACATGAGAAATATGGTAATACGTGTTTAGCGGAGAAAGGCGATGGATAGGGACGACTGGAGAGAAATTCTTGAGGAGGCTAGCTACGTGGGGTTGTAAAGCCAGAATGATGTTGATGATGTATACATACGATGCAACGCGCGGCACAGCGAATGGAAGCGCCACGGATGCAACCGTAGAATCCTAGGCGAAGAAACTCGGTTCGGCGTACTTTTTATTGCACTAGTGAGCGGAGGTTTGCGGAAGTTATGCGAAAACTTTTCTGATTTTCATTTGTCATCGAATAGTTTCGATGTATCTAGTACTGAAGAAACGTAACTTTCACTAATATCGGTATATGTCTCACACACACCCGATTCTCTAAATCTACAAATTCTCGAACAGATTTAAAAGACACATTTACCCAGGCATACTATCAGTACCACCAATTTGCCAGCACTATAACAATATATTGCTAATAATCAAGAAATGTTTTCTTCCCCATTTTCTGAACAATTATCTCAGTCTTCTTCTCCTGTGCTACAGATTCAATATTCTGAACAAGAGCAAGATGAACCTTAAGATAAATCATTCATCAGCTATATAGCTATCGAAAATGGCAAATGTTATTAACAGAACGATTGTTTTACCTAAATTTATTTTTTTGTGTTTCTTTTTCCTTTTTTTTGTAGAAAAAGTTATTATTATTTATTGGGATAAAATTGAATTCTACTTATTTACACATTATCTAATTGTTTACCTACCTTATACAAACGAAGAGCCTTTCATTAACAGCGATTTTACGAAGAAATTTTGTATGCTGCCACTGTATATTTGGTTGCAATAGAGCTACAAGCTCAGTAAATTTTTCTGGGCTCATTATATAGTACTCATAATAAGATGGCAGTAATAAACTTTTATGCTCCCACAGCAAGTAGTGAAGACAAATTAGATTTCTACAGGCTCGTGAAACCGTAACGACAGAAACGACATTCTAGTGATAACGGATTTCAATGCCAGTGTTGAAAAAGAGAAGAATAATAGGGAAGTTGCAGGGCAAGAAAAAATTCACGAAGAAACGAATGGTAATGAAATAAGACTATGCAACTTAGCTTCGGAGACAAACACATACATTGTCAGTACAAAATTCCGATATAAAAAAACAACACAAAATAACATGGCTACTTCTAGGCCCAAGAAAAGGTAAACAGAAAAATCATGCACGTATTTAAAAAAAAGTGGCTAAGGCTAACACAAGATGTTAGGTCATACAGAGGACCAAACGCTGATTCAGCCACGTATTAGTACTAGCAAAATTAAAAATTATAATAAGCAGATTGCAACATCAACGATATAAGAAAAAATGTGGAATGTTGACAAGATAAAAATAGACGTAAATAACAAATACGCAGAAGACATAGGAAAAAAACTACAAATAGTCGAAACTGACTGGAACAACATTAAAATAAGCGGAAGAGTGAATTCAAAAGTGTGGTTTGATCAAGAATACAAAGCCAAAAAGATAGAGAATAAATAAGCATGGATGACAAGGACAAAAATCGGAACAGATAAAAAACTTACAGAACACAAAAGGAAACAACAAGATGCCCCAAAACAATAGAATGGAGTAAAATGCAAATGAAAGCATTAGAAGCAAATAACAGAGATAACCAAAAACTGTATGAGTATGTTAAAAAATGATGCAGCAACAATAAAACAACAGTAGATCTAGAACTAATATCAGTAAAGAAAACTGAGAAGAGCATTTCTCTAACTTGTACAAAAAATAGACAATACAGGAATATTGAGGACATAGACATAAGGGATAAAAGAGACGAAGACGAAAACGTTTCCACAATACAAGGAAATTATTGAAACAGTAAAAAGGTTGAAATCAGGAAAGGCAGCAAGATCGGATGAAATTAACAATGAATTAAAATAAAAAATGGACAAGAAAAACCGATGCACCGGTTTCATAAACTAATAAAATATATATGGACCTCGGAAAATATGCTTATGAAGTGGAGAAAGGGTTATACAATACAGATATATAAAAAAGGAGAACCAGGAGATGCCAGTAAGAATAGAGGAATCATGCTACTGAACCATATAAAAAATATTGATAACCATCTGAAGAAACAGAATAGATAAATACACCAAAAAAATTAGGGCAATACCCTCTTTATTGTTAGTGCTATTTATATATTAATCTTGGCACATTAATTCGATCTAAGCGGCCTAACTACATAAGTCGTATTGTCCTAATTGTTTAATCTATTATTGATTCCCTGTATAGATAGTATACTGGTTTATTCATGTATCTCTAGCATCCGTACTCTATCCTTAGTCCACCATAAACCCTTTAAACATTTTTATCTCCAAGGCGTCGATTATATATTGACTTTATTTGAGGGGTTAATTGTAGCTGCACTAAGAGACTTACTGTAGCTTGAACAAATCATTACAAATTTACTGACAAACTATCTTACACTATGAAAATCTATATATGCAGTTAAAATCTAAGACTCATGTACCTCCAACTTACGATAGGCAGACGATCTAATTATAGTGATTAGGGGAAAACATGATATTGGTTTTGATGAATGCATGGAAATTAAATGTAAATTTAAATCATAATGATGGCATTAGATTTTTATTTCGATGCAGGGCACCCGCAAGCCGCTTATACGTATTTCAACATCTTTAAGTTTCATTATAACGACATATGAATTTGCTCTAAATCGAAACAAAATCTATACCGTCATAGGACAATACTAATCAAAATAATTATTTGAAATGATTATTTACAAACTTAAGGTAGGTTCGCCAAATAAAGCCCGGTTCCTAATAAAGCCCACTCGCCCATATTCCTTAGGATGGACAAATAATGGCAGTATGCTGCAATGTACATATGCAGTAGAGCCATCTAGGTGCAAATTGTTACACTAAGTTGAGCAGCGACGTTATTTTGCATGACATTTGTGTACTTATTAGTTGTACGTTCATAGTACCTGAATTACCTTATGTTTATTTAAACGTAAATAATGCTAATTTCAAAAAAACATTGATCACCTATCAGTAATTGCTAATAAGGCCCGGGTGGCCTTATTAAGACTACGGGTGGGCCTTGTTAAGACCACTACAATAACACGTTTTATAAGTTTTTAACTTTGTTTCAGAAAGTATACCAAAAAGCTTAAGATGCCTAGAGCTTTGTGGACTGAAGAACAAATGGCTTTGGGCCTTGCAAGCATTTAAAAATGGGATGTCAGTAAGAACAGCCGCCAAAGAATTTAATATTGCCCGTCCGAACACTTAGGAATCATTTTGCTTAGTGGAAAAGCAGAAAAGAAACTTGGGCGCCCTTCGTTGTGTGGAAGAATTTTTAGGCTAGCTGACGTTGGAATGCCTCTGACATCAACAGTGATAAGACGTTCTGTCCATGAATATTGCCAAAGAAATGGCATATCTACACCTTTTATCGATAAAAACTTAGCTGGTCGAAAATGGCTCAAACTTTTTTAAATCGACATCCCGAAGTAGTTAAAAGAAAATCTCAATTCATGAATCCAGCTAGAGCCGCCAAATTAAACAGATTCATAGTCAATGACTATTTTGAAAAGCTACGCGAAGTTATGTTGAAGCTTGATATCCTGCGAAGCCCTCAACGCATTTTTAATATTGACGAGAAAGGTTGCCGCCTAAACCTTCATAAATCACAACAGGTATATGCTCGTAAAGGTGTCAAACGAGTTCATTTTGATTTCGCAAGAGCACGCTGAGAATGTGTCAATCGTCGGTTGTGGAAATGCTGTAGGACAAATAATTCCACCTATGATTCTTGTTCAAAGGAAAAAAGAAAGAAGAATGAATGGTATGACAATCTTTCTACAGGAACAGTTATTTGAAATGACCGAGAAAGGAGTATGACTACGCCAGTTTTTCATTAAGTGGGTACAACATTTTGCTAAGTACAAGCCAATAGGAAAAATACTGCTTATTTTTTGACGGAGCATCGTCCCATCTGGATGCAGGTATTGTTGATGAAGCCGAGTCGCATGAAATTACGCTTTTTTGCCTGCCAAGTAATTGCACACATGAACTGCAACCTATGGGACAAGGCGGTATTTAAAGCCTTCGAATCTTACTGGGACGACGAAGTTATCACCTACTGGACAAATAAACCAGATCAAACGATCAATAAATTTTCGTTTGGCACAATTTTCTCAAAAGTATGGCCAAAAGCAACTACAGCATCAAATGTTATTTCAGGTTTTCGTGCTACGGGAATATACCCGTATGATCCGAGTGTCATCCTGACATACTTTTTGCCCATCAGAAATAACAGAAAATAAATTAGACTCGGAAGATTCTGCTATTCCATCAGCTTCGACTTTCGCAACGAATAATCCTATTGGCAGCTCCACTCCAGACAGAAAAAAAAAATAAAAAGCTCTAAAGGAGAAAAATACGCAAGATAGCTCTGAGAGTTCTGACGGTTCTGACAATGAATTTTCAGTACATGACAGCTCAGAAAAAGAAAACGAAATGTCAGTAAGTTTTAACGCAGTGTTAATTACACCAGAATTGGAAACTGGAAAACGCAAAAGGTGCTAGAAAGAATCCCTGAAACTATCGAGCACAGAAGTCACAAATCATTGTTTGATGAAGCTGGTTTAAATGACCCTAAAAACCAATCAAGAAAACAACTAACAACAACTTAAAAAAGGAGAAGAGAAAAATAAACACAGCTCACTTGAAACCTCAAAAACAAAGAAGAACGAAAAGATAGTTGGTATTGTTTCGTCTGCAATGAGGATGTCGTTAAGGATATGAACTTTGTGACAGCTGCAAAAGATATATCCATGAAGAGTGTGTAGGACTTTCAGCAGATGATAAAGACTTAGTTTTCATATGTCCAGACTGTTTGCAATAATTATTTTAAGTACATATTATTTTTTACAAAATAAATGTCCTACATGTCTACATGTCACCTTTGTTTAATTTGATTAATGTATAGTTGCACCAATAGACCTTAAGCTTAAGACGTACGTGGAACGTCAATGCGACATAAGCTGAACTGGGCTAAACTGGAGGCTGAAGATCTGTTGGTGCAATTAGGCATAATGGTCACATTTAAAAAGTGGGCCTTATTAGGAACATGGTGTTCCTAATTAGGCCCAGAAGCAACTATTTTTTAAAGACTAAAAAGTAACAACTCATAAAACTTTTAACAAAATTTAACAACTCATATTAAAATTTAAATATGTATTTATTTTCTCTGTGGTTTTCAGATTTATATCGTGATTTTATTTATCAAAAAACAACAAACATTAAGTGGGCCTTATTTGGTCAACTTACCTTAGTAGAAGTTAAGTATCTCGAAGTCATTCTAAAAATAAAACTTCCGTGGAATTCTTATCTCGCAAATGTCGCCACTACAGCAATAAACGCTATTTTAACGTGCCATAGGCCTTGTGGTAAAACATGAAACCTAAATTGATCTTACTTTACCTATCCTTAAGCCTTGTGTCAAGGTAGGTACACATACCAAACCTGCGAACCAAAATGTTCCCGAACCTTTTGCGAACGCTATATTCGTATAATTTTTACGGCGGGACGAACCGACTGCTGTTCGTCCGTCGCTCGTCAGGAACCCCGGCCTGTCAGTTTTTCGAACAGACACAAAGGATATTCGCAGCTCAATTTGGACGTTGTTCGCAGCGATATTATCTGTTCGTCGCATAGAGATTGTGTGACTTGTTCCTAGTTTTAATTTCTTCTTCTTCTTCTTCCTATTTATAAGCAATTCTGCTTGTTTCTTGTCGGGTTAATACCTTTATGGAAGGTTGTTACTCCATCTTTTGCGCGGTAGTCTGATACTTCTTCTGCCGATTGGTGACTTATCTCTGCTATTTTGACGACACGGTCTCCTCCATTCTGCATATGTGGTTAGTCCATTCTTTTTTCTATTTTGTGTCTATTCATTTATACACTGTACGTTACATTTTCTTCTAATGTCTTCACTTCTCTTTCGATCTCTCAGCGTATTTCTTGTAATTCTTTTCAGTACTCTTATCTCTGCCGTTTTCAGTAGCCTTTGTGTTGTAGCTGTGTTATTAAGGCATCCTGCTAGTCTATTTTCTTTTTGTACTTGTTCTCTCACTTCTTTGTCCAGGTCTCCATAGCTAGACAGTGTAACTCCCAGGTATTTTATTTCTATTATTTGTTCAATACTGATGTCATCAGTTTCTATTTTCCATCTGGTTGGTTCTTTGCTGACTACTATTGTTTTAGTTTTCTGAGATGAGATTGTCGTATTATGATATCCTCTTGACTATCCTCATCTTGGGCTATCAATATTGCGTCGTCTGCGTAACGAGTATTTTAATTTCTTTGTTTCACATTCTGTATTCTCTTCCTTTTTAACGCTTTTGATGATTTCATCCATGATCAAATTGAAGAGCATGGGGCTCAATGAGTACCCTTGTCTTATTCCTGAAGATGAACAACTGTAAATTGTTCATATATTCTGTCTTCCATTTTGTTGTTTTGGTAGATGTTTTCGTTAGTTTTTATAATATTTAGAGGAACTTCTCTATTATACAGAAGATGGATCACATTGACTTTGAGTCTTACTCTGTCAAGCGCTTTCTTTAGGTCAATCAGACACAGAAATGCTGGTCTATTATACTCTAGTGATTTCTCAGTAATTTGCTTTATATCAAATATTGCATCTGTACACGATCTTCCACTACGAAAACCCTGTTGTTCATCTGCTAAACTTATCTTCTGATTTATTAGCAGTTGTAAAAAATTTTAGTTTTAAGTTTTAGTGTAGTATTTAACAAGTTTATACCTCTGTAGTTTTCTGGCTGTTTTTTATCTCCTTTTTTGAATTGTAGAATTAATTCGCTATTCTCCATTCTTCGGATATTGTAATGTGTTTTATAATTTTATTAATTAATGTTGTTATTTGTTCTGTCATTGCGGCTCCACAATATTTCAGTAATTTGTTTGATATCCCGTCTTTACCTGCTGCTTTTCTGTTCTTCAGGTTTTCAAGTATTTTCCGAACTTCCTGTACATTTATATTAAGTTCTTCATTTGTGTTAATTTTTAGTGTTTCCGGTTCTAGCGTCGTTTGTTCTTCCTCTGCATAGAGCTTTTTTAGGTAGTCAATCCACGTATCCTTTTCTATATGCTTTGGTTCTTATTAGTTCCTTCACCTCCGTTCTTTGACCTCTTATGAAGCGCCATATTTCCTTTTGCAGACCGTAAAAATCATGTTCCATTTCTTTCGAAAAGCGTCCCCAGTGATCATTTTTTATTTTTCTTACAAGTGCATGTGTTTCGTTTCTAATTGTCTTGTAATTATGGTATGCCTCTTTTGTTTTAGTGGACATGTATTTCAGGTAAGCTTGTTTTTTTCTTTACATTTTTCCTGACATGTTACAAAACCATGGAGTTCTTTGCCTTGGGAACGATTTATTTTTATTTATATTTCTTTTACCAAGAACTTTCTTAATTTCAATTTAATCTATATTTTTCGGCGTGAACCCAAGATTTTCATGATGGCGCAGTGGTCCGAGAATAAATGTATTGAACTTATTGACTTACATCAGAACAAGAGGATACTGTAGGATTCGAAAAACCATGGTCATTTCCAAAAAAACTTAAAAATGGCGCGAAGTAGGGGAGACTATAAACATGCTATCAGAAGACTGTAAACGAAAAATGATAACCCTATTAGCACCCTTTAGGCGCGAAAAGAAAAAGGTCTCCAGGGGGACCAGTGGAACAAGAAAGGGTGAGTTGAATAAAACAGAAACTCTGAAAGCATAAATTATATTTCACTAAATTGTGTTCATAAAAATAAATAAAATAAATTATGTGTTTTAGATAGAGACCAAGCAATGAAAGTAAATGGTTTGCTTAAGCTGCCGTGCAATTTCTTGAAGATCGGGATACTTCACGATAAATACACAACACGCTTGCAGTTCTACACAAAGAGACTGTTACGTCGCACAAGTTGGTTCGTTGCTTTCCATGGATCGTGATGAGTTTGTGATGGGTCTGTAAACATGTTTTCAACGAACTGTTTGCGAACAGCTACTGTTCGGAAAACTTGGATATATTACCAGCAGATAGATTATAACTATTATTATTGAAGATATTTACTGAAATAACGAAATGATCAGTTATTTTTGGACAATCGTGAACATAAGCACTAATGCTATTTTGATTAGAAAGCACAAAATCTACCAAACTTTTGCTAGTGTCAGTAATACGGGTTGAAATACTAACATATTGTTTTATCCCATGAACTGAAAACATTTTTTTTATTTTTTCCCCATGGAAATTACTAGCAACCAAGTCTATATTAAAAAACACAATAATAGTATGCATAAAATGAAGTATAGACGTTTTCATCTTTTTGGCGTGTTGCGTGTAAAAACACTTGCAATAAGTTATTTCATCTGTCTTTCCTTGTCTAAGCTCGATTCGTTTACCTCCTCCAGTGGCAGCTATCTGTATTCGTAAAGAGGCCGAACTTATCACCGACACTGTATCAGCCAAACGCATCGGTGTTATTGCTACAATATTGGGACACGTGAGTGGTCTCTTCATTCCCTTCTCATCGCACTTTACCATGACAAACGTGACTCGCACAATTGAATTACGCATCTGTGTATCAGAGAGAGACTAATATTAAAAATTCCGTAGTAGCTTATTTCAGGCACACGCCAAGAATGATGAAACCGAGTTTATCACATATTTCTTCCAAATCTACAGTAAAAAGAGCATCAGAACTGGATGGTGCATGGTATAAACACCCCACCAAGTAAACCATGGATTTAAAATGCTCTCTATGCTTTTATACTAGGAACTTTGTATCTATTTTCTGTTTATAGGTTTCTTAATGGAGTGTGAGTATTATCAAAGTTTATTCAAGGTGAGCGTCTACTAAATAATGATCAGAGACAATTTCGTATCCTCTGTTGACAAGTACATCCTGTATCATGTCAAAAGACTCTATTTGTACCAGAGTTAAATAGATTATATATCTTTCCTCTCTGGTTTCCATAATCGTGGAGTATTTATGTATATCTTTGTGTTTAAATAGTGTGTTAAAGACGGACTACTACTAGGTTGTTACTCAGACAGAAATCTATATAGATATATATTCTAGACTGTATTTTCGTTACTGTTTTTCATTATTACTTTATATTTTTTGTTTGGATAGTAATTTTGATTACTTATTCCTATCCCTCCATTAAAATCTCCGGTTACTATGATTTTGTTGTCCAGAATGTCCATCTCATCCTGCAAACTGCCCCAAAAGGTATCTATCGTTTCCTTAGCTTCATTATCGGATGGTCCATATCCTACAATAATAGTTATCTTCTCATTTTTTCTGGTGTCGTAATCCAATCTCAGTAACCTTTCAGAAATAAACTTCCAGTTATTGATTTTTGCTATGTAATTCTTGTATATGAGTACATCTCTCCTGCCTGGGCTTTTTCTTCAATCGTAACCCCACTAAAAATTTAATTATGACCATTTTTCATTATTAAGCATCCATTTTCTTTTGTCTTAGTCTCAGTTAATCCTAATATGATACACAATGACTAACGATATACAAGGTTAATTTACAATATATACAAGAACGCAACTATCTCGGTGAAACTACATGAAAACACGGATCATATCCCAATCGGCAGAGGAGTCCGACAGGGTGATACCTTATCGCACAGCCTGTTTATCGCAGTACTATAATATGCTTGTAAAAAACTTAACTGGGAAGACCATTGACGGTAGAAGATTAACAAATTTGAAATTTGCAGACGACATAGTTTTGTTCTTGGACAACCTCAAGGAGATATGTACAATGCTGCATGAACTTCAGTTAATGTGTGCCAGTGTGGGTCTTAAAATAAACATCTCCAAAACAAAATTCATGACAAACCTAGTACCTAGCGGATATATCAATATTAGAGACAACGAAATAGAGCTGGTGGAAAATACATATCTTGGACACGAAATAAAGATCACAAGAGACAACCAAACATGCGAACTACGAAGAAGAATAAACCTAGCATGGGCAGCCTATGGAAAACTCCAAGATATTTTAAAAGCGATATACCAATTTCTTTAAAATGTAAAACATTTGATGTGTTTCCTGTGATGACCTATGGTGCCGAAACTTTGACATTGACAGCTACAACTTCTAAAACGCTGCAAATAGCTCAGAGAAAATGAAAAGGTCAATGCTGAGTATATCGCTTCGTGACAGAGTTAGAAATGAAGGCTTAAGACGAAGAACAGGAGTTACCGATGTAATTTCCTGAATTGCCACCCTGAAATGGAACTGGGGCGGACACGTCACCCGTATCAGTGATGAAAGGTGGACGAAGAGATTGCTTGAGTGGAGGCCGAGGTTAGACAAAAGAAGTAGAGGAAGCCCCCTACACGTTGGACTGACGATCTCAAGAAAATGTCAAGAAATTAGATGAAAAGTGCTCAAGATAGAGCACAATGGACACAAATAAGAGAGGCCTATGTCCAGCAGTGTACGCAAAGGGCTGGGTGATGATGATGATGATGTGTATTGCGTTTATTGTGTTCTGCATTGTAAAAAGTCTTCTTTCTTTTCCTCACATTTTGTCTTCACTTCTTCTGTCTAAACTATGGGGGTTTCTATTGGTCTTGGTATTTCTGTCTATGGTATGGTATTTCTATCTATCTATGAGGTTATATATTATTTCTGCGTTAATTATGTTATTTCTAGACAAACTACAATATTAAAAAATAATTTAAATCAACAGTAAATGGTAAAAAATAGAACGAAATTCTTAGTGAAGCGGAAAAGACGGGAAATGATGCCTAAAATCAACCACCTACATATTCATAGTGTATTTGAGACATTATATGAACGTGATAAACTAGCAAAATTTAATAAAGGCCAAACAAAAATGAATTAGAATTATATAAAAACTCGAAAATATCTGTGGAAAATCTGCAAGACTTTTGAAAAGAAAAGAATCGATGTAGTAAAATAGTATTTAATAAGTAAAAAAAACTATAGAATAATGAAGTGATTTTACGTATTAAAATTTAATTACCTCTCTGACATTCAGTGTCTCTTAACATCCATAAATAAATAAATACCTTTTTATTAACAAAAATCCAATTAAAAAGATGCAATAACGATAAGTTAAATAAAAATGGATCAAACAAAAAACAAAGCTGTAAAGTGTAGCACAAGTAAAATCATCATGGTAATTACCCGTTTACATCCTTATTGCTTTCTTAAAAACAACATTGAAGGAGGGTTCATACCTAAGGTCATCAACATCTTAAAGCAAAGGCAGCTCAGAATCAAGTTCTTCGTATCGCTACACTTATAAATGATGGCTGGTATCTGTGATGGCTGTTTTAAGTTAGCCTCAGGCAAGCAGAGGCAGCCAATACCGGGAGCTGCAACAAATAAACAAAAAACTCAACAGAACAAAGATGAAGTCAGATTATCCTCACTCGTACGACTCGTACACGTATCTACGCCAGCGACGGGAACAAAACGGGGTCCTTTAGATTATCTATTTATATTTTGACTCAACTGTATTTCTTTTTCAACGTAATTTTTATTTTAATTTTCCATCACACTAAAATGGCCTGTATTATTTTGTAAATCTTTTGCGAAGTATTTAATTTTATTCCTATTCTATTTATAACGTTCTCTTGTTTTCTTGTTAAGATCTAATTATTTACTATTTATTAAAAATTATGTAAACTTCAACAGTAATGCTTTTATCATGTGGTCTTCAACATATTTAATTGTTTTCGATTCTGAGCATTATATAATCAGTTTTCCTTTAAGACTAGTTATGTTTTACAGCAGAGAAAGGTAGACAGTTAAAAAGACAAAACAACGAATACATATTGTGGTAAAAACTAAAACTTTTGGATGGATAAGTATTTTGTCCAGGCAAACTTGGACAAAAAATATTTGGAACAAGAGTGTCATAACTACAGCTATAATCGATTGTCATAACGAAGTTGCCGACGAATTAGCCAAAAGAAGTGCACACACACCTTTTATATTTAGTCTTAGTCTATTGCCATAGTAATCGTGGGATGTAATGGGATAGTGAAGCGCAACATATAGATACTCCTATTCAAATATCAACCTCATCTGCTCGTATGATGATCTAGATCATGGTCTTCTGATAGATACTGCTAGAAAACTAACGAGACTCTGACGTCCGAGTGTTTGCCGGGATAAGCAATCCACCATTTACTGGCCAACGGCTTAGGGCGGATGAGCTAGTAAGTGGAAGGACACTCTGTTGTCCTGAGACTGAGAAATTGGTCTCGAAGGCGGAAGAACCAAGAAAGTGGTCAACGGCATCAGAATGCAGAAGGCAACGAGAAACCACTGCATTAAAGGTCGTTGATGACATCTCTAGTATCAATTATAATAGCTAGCACTATTTGCGCAAGAAACATTATCGATTATGGTAATCGGAGACCAAAATCCGACAGGGAAGGACAACCATCAGAACGCGAGGCGTCCTCGGTCGTAAACATGCGAAACCCTTGCACAAAAAAATACCAAAGAAAAAAACCAAAAAAAAAAACAAAAAAAAACTCAACCTTCTCAGATAAAAATCTACCTGAAATGTAAGAAGTATGTATCAGACTGAAAAACTACATAATGTTATTAAAGAAAAAGAGAGGCTAAATATAGTTTACTCGGGGTTAGCGATGTACAATGGTCAGGAAATGGAGAGATATCAATAAATAAGCACAATATTTATTACACCGGAGCAGACAAAACTGATCGAATCGGTACAAGTTGAAGACAATCGATAAGAGTAGCTTTTATCATAAGCAACACTATTAGAAAATCAGTGCTAGGTGTGATTTAAATCTCAGAAAGAATAATAATGCTAAAAATTAAAGCACGGAACTGAAATATTAATATGATCCAAGTCTATGCTTCTACAGCTAATAAGACCGAAGATGAGATCGAAAAGTTTTATTCAGAATTGCACAATACAATCAAGTTAACAAAATCTAGAGATATTACTTACATTTTAGGAGACTTCAATGACAAAATTTGAGTAGGTACAGTTAAAAATATAGTTGGACAGTTCGGATTAGGAACTAGAAACGAGAGAGGAGAAAGGCTCATAGAATTCTGCGAAAAAAAGAATATGGTAATTGCCAGTACTTGGTTTCAGCTTCCTAAGAGAAGATAAGACTATATACATGGATGTCTCCTTCACATACAGAAAACCA
This sequence comes from Diabrotica balteata, assembly GCA_918026665.1. Lineage (NCBI taxonomy): Eukaryota > Metazoa > Arthropoda > Insecta > Coleoptera > Chrysomelidae > Diabrotica > Diabrotica balteata. The sequence continues at coordinate 55,895,861 of OU898285.1, read as the reverse complement.
CATTGTCAGAAACCAGATAGACTTTATAGTCGTAAATAGCAGATATAAAAACTCAGTTATATATAACTATAACCTCAGTTAAAACTTATCCTAAAGCAGATGTTAACTCAGACCACAATCCGTTAGTTGCTGATGTGAAAATAAAATTAAAAAGAATACAACTCAGAAAACAACAATCAAAAATTAATGTAAGAAGTAATTATTGTAAGAAAAAACGAATTAAAAAATAATGTAAGTGTTAATATGCAAAAAACACAACCTGACAACAAACAAATTATATATATATATATATATATATATATACTATAATACCCGGTATTTAGGGTCTTCCGGTAGGGATCTATGGAGGAGTATCACCGAGCCGCAAGCCCTTACCTCTTGCCGTACTGCTCGACCATAGGCCGATCAGACACCAGCATAGTCTACTCTAAGCCGCAGATTCATTTAGAATTCTAAACTGCTGCGTTAGCCTTTTTGTTTTCTGTACACCGAGCTGGGAATCGAACTCACTACCACTGAACCACTCGCAGTGAAGCGAATGAGAAACCGGCCGCCCAGCCCGCTTGGCTATTTGACCGACACAACAAACAAATTACGGATTTAAATAAAAAGTGGTATAATATAAAAAACACTTTACTGGAACCAGCTCAAGAAAGTTTGATAAAACATAGGTCAGAGGCTAAAAAACAGTGGATGACAGAAGAAATACTATTACAGATGGAAGAAAGAAGGAAATATAAAGGAAAAGATTTACAAAAGTATAAAGAAATACAACGAATAATTAAGGAAAAAATCAAAACAGCTAAGGAAATCTATTTGATGAAACAATGTAAAGAGATAGACGAACTAGAAACAAAATATGGTGAGAAATATGCACAAAAAAATAAGAGAAGTGACTGGAATGGAAGAATAGGTTAAAGCAGCAATCAAACTGCACAAAAATAATAAGGCAACTGGATGTGATGGAATATCTGCAGAATTGTTTAATAAGGAAGGGAAATAAGGAAAACAATATATGAGGTCATAAACATAATGTTCAGACACGAGTGGAATAGAGGTATCATCTGCCTAATCTATAAAAAGGGCGAAAATCTTTTTTGTCAAAACTACAAAGGAATCTCCTTGCTATGTTGTGGACACGGGCGTAGCCGGGGAACTTCAAACCACCCTCCCCACGGGGAATTAAGAAATTTTTTTCTTATTGCAATAGACATTTCCGTCTTCTGGATATAATATATTATTTATTGAATACTATAAGATTAGTTACGGTTACGGTTTTCTAAAAATTATTGTAAAAAGAAAAGCATAATGGTTATACTATATTGTAAAAGAAAAGCATAATGGAAGGACTGCAGATCCTTTCACGACCTGAAAGATCTTTGGGGTATACTCTTCATATATGTTAATTTCTTATTTAATGGAAATAAATCGCAAATTTAACTAAAAATACGCTATATTAAGTTATATGCATCGTATGTTTCACTAAGTCCGAAATTGCTAGGTTCGTTGAAAGTATATTATCCGTTTTGGTGAAATGCTGTTTAGCTGGTTAGATTCCAAAAGATCTTTTCCAGGGATTGTTGATCATAATTGGTGGTCTGCAGGTGCAGAGAATTTTTTTTCCTACCTTTGGAGAATATTTTTCCAGTCGACTGCGCCAAGACTATCGGCGATCTCATTACCAGAAATTCCTGTATGTCCTATATATATTCCTGTTATTTAAGATTCAGTTTGCAGTACTATTATGGACTCAGAACTTGTAGACCTCAGCGCATCCAAACAGATTGAATAAACATTTTAGCCAAATTGTGTCATTTTTTCAACTATTCTTAAGCACAAAAAATCTATTACTTAAAATATATTAATGGTATTTTTGAGAGATATTGATACTCTAGTTAGTGTTAATCGACACAGACAACACGGTTTATGTTTCTCATACTATTCATTGTAATTATGAGTTTGAAGTCTATGAAGATACGTTTTTATACTATGTACTCTGTATATAGGTACTGAAACTTTTTAACTATTGGATAATTTATTTATAAGTATATAATATTTGCAGTCAGTTTTGTTTTTTAAATTACAAAAAGGGGATATTTATAAAGTCAGACTGTCAATATGCCTTTAAAGTACTTCGAAATTGGTTTGAAGTCCACACTTTAATGGAACCCAGATGATAGCGACGTAGAGAATCATGAAGTATGCATGTTCTAAACTGTCTCTTTTCTACAAGTTAAGTAGCGAGCCAGAGGTTGGATCTGGCTGAATGTGAAGACTTAAATAGAATAATCCTTCGTTGAGTTTGTAGTAAAAAGTATTTGCTTTAAAAAAATCCACAAGGAAAACAATTCCTGTAGCTGGCTGTATACCACGTATCGCAAAAAAGAGGTAAGTCTTCGTAAATGGGTATATTTATTTAAAAAACCCTTAAAAGGGCTACATCAATAAAACAAACGTTTTCGGACAACATAGTCCATCATCAGGTTTTAAAATCGAAAAAATGCTAGGTCACATTGCCTGAGCCACCAAAATACCAGGGTAAAAACCCTTTAAATTACATTTAGTTATAAAAGATTATACATCGTGTTGTAAAATAACTGTGATGTTCAGTATTAAATTAAATTTGGCTACAGGTAACACATGCCTGAAGCGAGTTCCAGAGCCGGTGAGAGAACCTCAACACACGGAGAACAGCTGATAACTTTTTTTTTTTATTTGCTTTATTTTAATATTGTTCTGAAGCTATTTTCTTGTGGCATTGTAAATTAATTACTATTAAACTGGGAATAAGCCACAATTAAAATAAAAATACGTTTATTGACGTTTCAATTTCCACTTCGGAAAAATTCACGAACAAATACTTACAATGTCGGGATAGTATTATGAGGTTTTTTCCTGGTTTTCCCTCATAATTTACTATGGAATCACTAACAGGAGAATTTTACTGTCATCATGTCATGTGTTTGTCTTTTTAAAGACGAATTACATGCTATGATTTTTTTCTGACGGATATTCTCAAGTTAAAGTTGATTTCATGTAATCGAATGAACTATCTTATAAGTAAAGTCGTCCCAGGAGCGCAACTCAACAATATTGGCAATATCATTTTAAAGTCGTCTACTTTAAAATGCATAATGTATGTCTGAATTGTCAATATAAATGAGTCAGATAAAATTAAATTATTAGAAGAATTTTTCACTATGTAACAAAAAACAAAATTTGTTTAATTTACTGTTTGTATTTTGAGAACGATTTCCGAAGTGGAAATTGAAACGTCAATAAACGTATTTTTATCTTTAATTGTGGCTTATTCCCAGTTTAATAGTAATTGCTTTATTTTATGTAGGAAAATTACAAAATACTTTGTTACAAAACGTATTTGACTAAAATAATTTTTATTCGTTATTTTTGTGTTACATACGAAGAGAGTTTTATGCAGTACGCGAATAAGTTTTGCAAAGTGATCGAGCTTACACTATTAGGTTAACGAAATGAGAAATAGTGCCTTAATTGCCGCCCTAATCCAACGATTTATAGGAAACCAACAAACCGCCAACGCTAAGGACTTTAACGAACTTTCATAATGTGGGTTATTTCTTGACATAATTTCAGCAATATACGATTTTTTGTCATACATTTACGAAAAAATTTTATAAATAAAACATTGAACTGAAAGATTTTTATTACCTTGTATTCCAACAATAATAACACCTATCGACATACTTTGTAGTAGATATTATACCTGTTTTCTAGCAAAAGCAATGTGGGTCCATATCCCACATTGCTTTAATTAACAGCACCAATGAAGAAGTACTGCGGAGGATGAACACAACTGCGGATTTGGTCAACATCATGAAGGGCCGTAAGGTGCATTACTTGTGACATATAATGAGAAATCAAGGCATATACGAGCTACTTCAATGCATTTTACAAGGTAAAATTGAAGGAAAAAGGGCCCCAGGATGAAGAAGTATATCCTGCCTTGCTAACCTGAGAGCATGGTATAGAAATATAAATTTATACCTCAACACAGCCATTTCGTATAACGGTTAACAAAGTCATCATAGCCAGAATGATCGCCAACGTTCGGAATGGACAGGCACACTAAGAAGAAGAATCAGCAACTATATCCTTAAACTGCCAGTTTAGATATGTGATTTTTGCCTTATTTTTTACCGCTCGAATGTTTTGTCTATTTATTTTTTTTAGTCAGTTTTTTTTATCATCTATTCACTCCGAACATTAGCATAAATACAAACCAAAAATCTTTTGATCGTAAGTTTTCTATACTAGATTTCAACACTTACGAGAAAAGACTAACCCTAGCACTAACCCTGCAATTATATTTATACATAAACAACTTGTAAGTGCCTGGTACACTTGTTCAACATGAATGATGCATATCAGTTGTTGTATCCAATCCGAAAAAATCGCTTCTGTTGTTGCATCAATCCAATTGGTTATAGGATACTTTTATTGTTTTTATCACATTTCCTCTGCGTCTTTTAATAGCCTTTGACTGTCCACTCCTGTATGTAAGTCTTCCATTCGCGCTTTCATTTTAATTTGTCTGTTGCTACCTCGTGGCATTGTCTTCGCATCTTCTCTTTCATATCCTCCAACCATCTTCTTGACGGTCAAAACAATTATGTAACCTAGGTCATTACTGTACGATACGTTTAGTGCATCTGATATTATCTTGTCTGGTAATATGTTTTATCCAAAACCCCTTCAATGAAGCAGTGCGTTGTATGACGTCCTCTACTTTTGTTCTATGTATTTATTTACACCTGACTCTCATTTTGTTGGCAGCTTTCATGGTCAACATAATTGTCTCTTGACCGAACATCACTTCTTTTTCAAGTTCTATCTTCTATCGAAACTTAGAGATCATCATGGTTATGCGGACCCTTTTGATTGCCGCTTCACATAACCAGAAGGGTGCAAAAATTGAAAACTGTTGCTTTGAGTTATGGAATATTCTTGAGGACAATTCTAAGTTTACCAACGGCAGCCGACGTCATGTTGATTCTTCGGTCTACTTCCACGTGTTCCTTTTCTCTGCTCAACTTCGTTAGATAACCCAAGTAAATATATTTTCTCACCCGTTCTATCACTTTCTTCCCCACAGTAATTGGTACTTCCTCCAAAGAAGAATCTTGGTCTTTGTTGGATTCATTTTTCAAGCCTACCCTTTCTGAAACATTTCTTAATTCTAAAAGTATTTCTTGTAGCTGGTTGAGTTTGCTACTAATTATGCCAATATCGTTTGCAAAGCAAGATGACTCAGGTAGAGTAGTTAATCTTTTTTGCAACTACATGATTCCGTTATTTGTAATTTATTTGCCTAAACTTGGCAACTGTACTTCACTTATACCTAGAACATCAATTTGAAGGTTTTCCAGTTCAAGGAGTTCGTTAGCAAATTTACTACTTGCACATAGATTTCTGACATTCCAGGTTGCTACTTGTAATGTGTTAAATGCGCAGGGATTTTTTTTAGTTTGGTTCATGGAACGATTATTTTCAATGTTCAGCTTTTTTTGTGCAATAAATGCATTGAGCATTTTGCTAGCCGTCTGGAACTCTCTCACATGGTAAAAATGTTTCCAGAAGAACTCTTATTGCCTCTAAAGTGGTAGTGCCTCCTAATTGTACCATTTCTTTAGTAACTTCATCCTCGCCAGGAACAGGATTATATTTCATTTGAGATAGAACGTGCAAAATTTCCTCATATGTCGGGTAGTTTTTCTAATCTGGTATTGTTAGGTTGTGGATTTATTAAGGTTAAAAACTTTGATAGGAGTCTTCGATTATTTTGGTAATTTCATCTTTGTTACGTTTTACTTTGTTGTCAATCTTTCATTGAGTTATTTGTGTTTTTCCAGGAGTGTTAATGGATTCCATTACGTTTATATGTTTGTTGTTTTTTATAAATGTTCTTACGAGTTCCGCGTTAGAATGTCTGTATTTACTATATTCTTAACTTGTTCATTTAATTCTTTATCTTCCGGTGTTTTATTTTTTCATGCATCTTCTTTCTTTCTTAAGTTTCATGAATCTTCTTCTAGATTGTGGTAATTTGCTGTTTCTTTTTTGCTTTGAATTGCGAGTCTTTTCTTGAGATCTTATGTTCGATCTCGTTTTTTGTTTTCCATCCTGGCTTCTAAATGATTATCTAGTTTGTGGTTTTTTAAAAAAACTGTTCATAAAATAACGGTTTGCGCTTTGTAGGTAGTTTATTGGAGTCTCCCTTTTATCATGTATCGTCTATCACATATATCTTCTTATAGAAAATCTATTACTTATCTTATTACTGTACAGATGTGAAACCTGGATTATAAAGGTTAACATGATGAACAAATTAGAAGCCTTCGAGATATGGTTATATCGCAGAATGCTCAGAATATCATGGGTTTAACACATTTCAAACAGAAAGTCTTGAAGAGAGTAGGTCATGGAGAAGGTGACTTAATAATATGATAGAAAAGAGAAACTCAATATCTTGGGATATAATGAGAGAAAGCAGATATATTATAATGCAGTTGATACTCAACGGAAAGATCGACGGAAAAGAGAAATTGGTAGGAAGATAGTCATGGCTCCGTCAATGGATTGGCTTACCAGCAGATATATTATTACATGCCACGCAAGACCTAGAACGATATCGGCAAATCGTCATAGAAGCTACCCACGCCTAAAACTTGGGCACGGTACTCAAAGAAAAAGATAGAAAATCTAGAATTGGTGTACATGTATACATATTTCGAAATATGTTTAGAAATAATAAACAACTTCTTCTTCTTCCTCTTTATAAGCATTTCTGCTTGTTCATTGGAGTAATACCTCTGTGAAAGGTTGTCATTCCATCTTTTTGCGCGGTCGTCCGAGACTTCTTTCTGCCGATTGGTGACTTATCCCTTGCTATTTTGACGACACGGGTCTCCCCCATTTTGCTTGTGTGGTTATTTCATGCTTTTTATATTTTGTGTGTATTCATTTATACACTGTATGTTACATTTTCTTCTAATACATTTTTCCCTCACAAAGGACAATACAAATAAACAATTTTAATACCTAAAAATTTGTCGTGAACGCGCCTCTGTAGGATAGTCTTTCTTTCTCTATTAGTTTGGTTGCTAAGACAACGATGGACATTTTACAGTGATCTATTCTTCGTCGTCTTGTCTTTAGTATTTATTCTTTTTCGACGGCGTTATTGTTTCGAAATGAGTCAGGCGGATCATTTGTGTTCGGGTAAGTGGTTTCGATAAATTTATGAATTAATATTGATTAATACGGTATTTAAAAAGGATAATTATTTAGACGTGGCTTCATAAATTTGGACATGGAGCACGTTGTTCCGATACTTCTACTAATAATAGCTAACAATCCTAAATGAAGAAATAATTATTTATCTTTAGCTTGTCTTTTCGGAAAAGTAATTTAGCGAAAAGCTGAATAATATGAGAGTAATTTCGATGAACTACGCTCAATTATTTTAAAAGTTGTCACTATTCGATAAACTATTTTTTTTTCATCGCCTTCTTGTAAAAGTGCGCGGTCGACCACTCGCAATCTGAAAATTCCTGAAGGATTTGTCCAAAATAATGAAATGCAAGAAAACTTTTGTAGACAAAAATATTTATTTACAAGTAATAAATGTAAAATGAATTTGGAGGAAAATAAATATCAAATGAAAGGGGACTCTAATGTATTACAAAAAAAAATGCATCCCAACTATTTACAAAAAAAATTAGATCTTACCTAATTATTTGACAAAACGATACAGCCTAATTATTATTAAAGAAAAAATTCAAACATCTTAATTTAAGAGAGAAAATCAGTCAATGATTCAAACTTAAAAAATTTATGGAGGCACTCTATCCAAGAATTTAGAAACTATCTACCTGCTTGACGTCCCTCAAAAATTCAAGAAACAGGTTCTCTTCATCTTTCTTCATAATCCTCTAGCAGTAGTCGTATAAATAAGACTGGAAATGTTGATGTGGTACTCGTCACATTTTCTTCGTAATGCGGATCTTTGTATCTAACCACGACCACTCGATCCCCTGGGTGGGCGCTCCTGATGAAGGATCTATGTAGTGCCTTTGGTGGTTCACCGTTCGATGTTAAAACCACTTTTTGGCCCATAAGCAAAAGCTCCAGGCAAATCCAATGGAAGAGATCAACCTTGAAACTACACAAAATACAACCTACCATCGAAACATTTCAGCCACCTAACTTAAGTAGGAGAGACAAATTAATCGTTTGCAGAGAATCGGTAATATATAACTGACACATCGGCACCTCATGACTTCGAAGAAATCACCTGTTTGTGAAAAGTGCAGTGAATCGTTTACCGTTGAACATATTCTTACATTCAACAAAAAAGGTCTTACGAATGTGATCCTCAGCCAATTAGAAGTTCTTCCGAATGTAGTATTGAATTATAATGTAGTGTAAAATTCACAGTAACAAAACTAGCCCGTTGTCAATATGCTTGTAGTTGAGAGACAATAAACTAAGTAAAAAAAACTTGTGGTTTTAACGCCATATAAAATAATATTTAATTTAACGTAACTAAACTGTCACAAAAACAAATTCAGATTGTCTTAGATATCTTTTGTTCTTTTACCGTTCCAAAAACTTTCGCTATTAAAATAAATCTACTTTTCTTCTTATGATATACTCGTAATGTTCGTCTTTGTTGATAGGTTTCCTAAGTCTTTCTAAGCGTTCACGGTTTCATCCTTCTTCTATATTCTATAACCTATATTCTATACCTATTTCACTAAACTTGTAGATTATCGTCTTTTCAATTCCGTTTATCTTTAAACAAAAAAAAAATAAATAAATATGCAAATGTATTAAAAAAATAGTCAAGAGTTATTTACTGCTGAACGATATGTGATGTGTTGATTAAGTAGATGCTTTTTTATTCTCTTTTGACGTGCAACTGCTGTCAGTTGACTACTGAAATCGATTTTAATCTAAATTGATTTATAAAAAGTTTGTTAATTGGATCAGCATAGTCCATGTCAGAAAGAAATCAACCTTTAAGGGGTGATATTTTATTGATATTAGAATTGACTATAGTTGATTGTAATTGACAGCACTAGGCCGAACCAGATAACATTTTTCGGTAGATGTAACAAATGAAATTTTAAAAAGTTTCTTTTTTTATTTACAAAAAACCCGCTTTAACCTAATTAGGTTCTCGATAGTTTTATTTGAATTTAAAATATCTTTAAGATGGTTTGGTAAATGGTATTTATTTCTGCGGCAATTGAATTTTTCTCACTCGTCCACTAGCAGATGTTTTACTGTAAGGGGTGAACCGCACTCATCGCAAATTGGCTGTTCCTCTTTTTTAAACAAATGTTCATAGGAAAACTGGGTATATTTAGTTTTGTCTGGATACCTCGGGTAGTTGACATGGTCTTATCTTATTTTTTTATCTTCTGAAGGTTTGGTGGTTTGGATAAAATGTTCCAGTTCTCGGACAAGTACTTTATGAAGTAGCTTTTTAGAACGATACTTACGGATTGGGGTGACATGGGGACACTGTTGTCGTTTGTAGCTTCTTTGGCATTTCTGTCTACTGCTTCGTTACCCGCTTCCAACAGGTGATGGTAAACAGAGAAACTTGATGCTTGTATCTTCAGTATGAAATTTATTTAGTTCTTCCTTTATTAGTAAAGCTAATGGATGCTGCGTGTATATTTTCCTGACTATGTGTAGTGATGATATAAAATATGCCACGATTAATATATTGTTCATTTTATTAACATTTGCGTGCAGTAGCGTTTGGTAAATTGCATAGAGTTCTCCTGTTAATATTGTTGCAGTATTTGAAATTCTATGTTTGAGAATCTGTTATTATTGCCACTTCGACAGCATTTTCAGTTTTAGAGGCGCCTGTATGTCTGTGTGTTTACTGTATAATCGGAATGGGAGTTAATTACATCTCGGAAGTGTTTGTATGATGAGATTAGGGTTGGTGCTATTTTTTGGAATTCTAATAGACTGCAATTGACTGTTGGATTTTTACAATTCAATTAAAGATGAAGATATGTTTTTGTATTATTATAAGGATGGAAATTACTTCCAGTTAAGGAGTTTCATGCATGATGGATTCTGCGGATATATGGGAGATTGAACTGTGAAGAGTCATTATTAATGGATTTTGTCTAGAATGTTATTTAATGAATTTTTTTTATTTACACTTCTGCTAAAAGTGTAATTAAGAGTTATTACATGTCTACGAAGCTTCAGCGTGGGTTCAACTATACCAGCTTGTGTGCTATTTATCGAAGTTGTTCTGTACGGTCAAAGTATAATCCTTAGGGAGCTCTTTTGGAACGTATGCAAAGGTTTTAACGTTGTTGTGCTGGCAGATACATATGCGACACATCCTTACTCAATTTTGGAACGAATTGGGGATCTATATAACATGTGCAGGGTTTTACCATCGACACTCCAAGTTTGGTGAGCTAGGTACTTTAACAAGTTAAGCCCATTTCGACATGAGAAAACTAAGTGCTGAATATGATTTTTCCAATTTAACTGTTGATCAAATATTATATCTAGAAATTTTATTTCGTTTGTATAAGAAAGATTTTGATTTTTAAGCCTTGGGTTAGGTTTATCGTCGATGTTTTTTTTTTGAATTATTATGCATTTTGCTTTATTAGAACAAAAACTAAAACTGGTACTCAGAGACCACTTTGCTAGTTTATTTAAGTGTTCTTTTAATATTGACGCCATAAATGTATGTTCTTGCCTTTGATGTAACAAATCAGGTTATCTTCATATAGTCTTGCCTGAGCAGGCTTCGCAATGATTTTTATTATATCGTTTATTGCCATTAAAAATAGAGTAGGACTGATAATCCATCTTTGCGGGATTCGCGTTGAACTTAATTGTTCTTTAAGTATAGGAACATTGCTTATGTAGGACTAAAGATTGTTCTTAAGTATCCAACATTTTTTAGTATGTTCAAATAGATTTTCTTACTGTATCTAATGTTTCGTTATGTTATGTTATGTCAAAGTAAACTGCCATATATTTTTGATTATTTTTAACAGCTTCATAAATAGCGTTTTTCAGATCTATAATGTTGTCGTTTGTAGATCTGTTAGATCTAAACCTAGCTTGTTCGATGGTAAGTTGATCATTGTGTTCTAGGTTCCACATTAATCTGTTGTTGACTATTTTTTCCATAAGTTTATCATGAAGAACATGTTAATGATATAGGACGATATGATTCTGGTTTTAATTTATCCTTATTTGGTTTGATAATAAGGATAACAACGGCATTTTTTCAGATTGTCGGAAGTGATTTTTGTGACCAAATAATATAATAAACATTTGGAGTAGAAATCGTTTTTGCTTGTATGGGAATTTTTTTATTAAATTTCATTGGTATGTCGTCTGGACCTGGTGAATGACTTTCTGTTATTAAGTGCTTCTTGAACTCCCATAACTAAGAGTTTTATTGATAGGGTTGAAATCGACGGGGATTGTAAAAGATACTGCCTTCTCCGTGTTGTTTGTAAGTTAAGAATTAACTGGAATTTTGACTGTATTTGAAATTTTGATAGGTATCAGCTAGTTTTTTTAATATGTCATGTGGGCTAGTTATTAAAGTTCTTTCTTTTTCTAGACTTACAATTTGTTATTTTTTTAACTTTTTCCAAATCGAATGATATATTTGTGCTGCTGTTAATGCTAGATATGTATTTCTGACAGGATTCTTGATTACTTTTTTTTATGATTTTCCTTGATTTAGCTCTACATTTTTAATACTCTGCTATTAGATCAATATTTTTGTACATTTTATATCGGTTTCAAATTGATTTACTTAATTTAATAACGCCCTGATACAATTTTTTGTAATTAAATCAAATTTGCCTTTTTTCGCTTTTATTTTTGAGTTGGTATTGTATTTGTATTTAAAATAACGGTATGTTTTATTAGGTTTGGAAAGTGGTCACTACTATATAAATAGTGCTGTTCAATCCAGTTGGGTGAGCAATGAGGGTTCGTATGTGGAAAGATCAATGGCGGAAGATGTTCCCGTAGCTATATGGATTCTTGTTGGAGAACCGTCGTTGAGTAGGCATAAGTTCGTAGTGTTAAAAACGATTTCTAACATATTTCCCCTCGGTGTTGTTTTATTTGATTCCCGTGTAATATTATGGTCACTAAAATCTCCCGTGATTATTCGAGGTGAGGGAATTTGTTGGAGAAGATTAAGTATTTCGAGTTTCGTCTGGTGAAACATAAATGCTACAAATATTGAACTTTAGTGGGTCAGTACTGTTACGGTAAACGTAAAAACGTAAAAAGTTTCTTGAAATAGTAAAGTAATCAATTTTTAATTTTCTGTCCTGTGTACCTTCTTCATTATCCAGAAGTGTTAATAAGTACTGCCATCAGTTTGATTTCCGCTCAGTCTACTGCAAAGTTTCAAGTATTGAAAGAATTATCCAAAATAACTTCTTTAAATATAGGGTACTAATAATAGCAGAAGATGCATAGAAAAAATAGCGTATTATATATATATATATATATATATATATATATATATATATATATATATATATATATATATATATAAAGTGTGCAGACTACCCCCTTACCATTGTGGAACATATTTGGGCATTATGCAAAATTTACTACGGTAACTATATGGGACGTAACAATTACAGTGACTTAGTAGTTTTGTAAATATGGCAAGAAGCAGTAAAAACTGCTACTCCTGCAATTTGGAAAAAAGTTTGCGGAAATGTGAAAAGGTAATAGAAGAATATTTTACGCGTGAAAATCGCATCGAAGTAATTAACCCAGTTAACATTTACAATCCAAATGAAGATACCGACGACAGTGATTATGAATATAATTATGCTGTATAAAATACATTCATCAACGTAAAGTTTAAGTCAAAGCTTTCATCCAGGGCCGGTCCTACGGTTTTGAGCGCCCTTGACAAACAAAATTTGGCGCCCTTCCATACAAGAATATCAAATGTACTGAAAATTAATAAAGGGTAAAAAATTTAAATTACACAATACAGAACTGTGTAAAAATGTATTTATTTAACAAATAATACGACAAGTGATGCAACATATGGAATAGCATAACGAGAGAGTTTTGGAACGAAGTTATACAAAAGCAGTTAGTAAAGAAGTGTTACAAAAGCAACAAAATCTTACAAAGTGTCAAAAATATTTCAGACTTAAAAATGTCTTACCAGTTTTCAACAGTGTACCTGTAAACTATCTTACCAGGTTTTGATTGAAAGAGAAAGTACCTGAAAGAGATTGCAAATAGGAAAGAAATAAAACACAATTTTATTACTTTATTTCTCCGGTGTCGTCCGGTGGCTAAGTCCTGTAAAGTAAGGAACTTAGAATGCACCTGGAAGAAATAATTTCTTACATGACTCGTAAGTTTCCATAATAATTAGAATTTTGAACAAGTATAAGGGAACTATTAGCAAATTTCGACTAAGTCGAAAAAGCATAAATAAATCTCTCTGAAATGGTCGTTGGCTTGCGCTCGCAAACCGACAGAGATTCCCACTAGAATCCTGCCTTGGTTGGTTAAAGTTGATGGAAAGTGAGGTTCCGGGTTTAAAGGTGGTTTAAAGATGTAAAGCGTTAGGCTCTGGGTTTAAGGCTCAGAGAACTTAATCTACCTGAGGATCTCGACTTGCCTGAAGAGGCTGGACCAGCGGACATATCCTGAACCGGTCTGCCGTATCGGCCATCGTGCATTTCTTTTATAGAGAAAAAACTAGGTCAATCTCCAACGGTTATTTCTGACCGCTGGCTATTGGACCAGCGCGATAGCCAATGCTCAATTCCAAGTATTATCATTGGCTACAAGTCTGTTGTATATTGACCAACGATAATACAGAAGTTTACAAAATGTTTACAGAGCAGCAAATTACAAAATTGTGATTGGTCGCAATATTCTTGCTTTTTAGCCAATCACAAGCTCCGAAATCTGCATTTGGCGACACGCTAATGATATCAATATTGTTGGGAGAACGGAAAACCAGCAAGAGAGGCGTATGTAGCACTAAAGGAAGCGGCTACAAAAATGGGTTCAGTAATAAACATTAATAAAACGAAATACATGAAAATAGGTCCGCACCCACAAATACTACGGCCACTTGTTATAGAAAACGACGTCATCGAAGCAGTTAACGAATTTGTATACCTGGAAACGCTAGTCAATACTGAAAATGACACTACCGTAGAGATAAACCGCAGAATTTGCACGGCTAATAAATGCTATTTTGGGCTTAATCTTCTTTTTAAATCTACAGTTATGTCAAGAAATACAAAAGTAAAACTCTACAAAACAATAATACGCCCAGTCCTAACATATGGTTCAGAAACCTAGACTTTAACAAAAAGCAATGAAAACATGTTAGGATGTTTCGAAAGAAAAATTCTAAGGCGAATCTATGGAGCGGTAAATGAAAATGATGTCTGGAGAAGACGATACAACTTCGAACTCTATAGAATATACCAGGAACCAGATATCGTAAAAAACATTAGGATAGGACGTCTGAGGTGGGTAGGCCATGTAATGCGAATGGAGCAAACCGACCTAGCTAGAAAAACGCCCCTTGATAGACCTATTGGTCAAAGAAGAAGAAGAAGACCCAGAACAAGATTCCTAGATAACACAGACCAAGATATGAGAAATATGGAAATTTCTCGACGTGCTTGGCGGAGGAAGGCGATGCATAGGGACGACTGGAAGAGAATTCTTGGGGAGGCTAGGACCCACACAGGGTTGTAAAGCCAAAATGATGATGATGATGATATGAAAATATATCTAATTTACATTGGAATCAAACTGTCATGGTAAAAGTTTACAACCAGAACACCAGAGATATCAAAATACAGAGAGGAGTCCGACAAGGTTACGTGCTGTCAACACCATTCTTCAATATCTACAGTGAAGCGGTATTTAAAGAAGCGATATCAGATTCAATAGAGGGTGTAAGTACAGTTCTATATCTATCAATGGAGAAGTTTTGTATTACTTGCGTTTTGCAGACGATACAGTAATAATAACGGATAATAACAATAATGTAAAGAACGTAACCGTGCCGGTGTAGTTTCCAAGAAGGAGGAGTTCTGAATTGAGTAGGGGCTCTTCAGTACTTCTTGGAAAACACACTCGGAGGGGGGTAGTTCTCAACCTCAACACGGCGCGTCCCAATGACTGATAGGGAACGTCCTACAGATAGGTGGGGCAGGTGTGAATAAGGCTCTGCCAAATAAACACCTGCGGATCAACTGAGAGCATGGCATAGGGCAGCTGCTATGTCATTACAGGATCGGAGCGGTAGAGAAAATCTCTTTACCGGTCTGATACTGAATAATCACAGGCGGTAATTATGATTTAACCGGTTGTGACACTGCGAAATCACCGAATGTTTGCCGGTATAAGCAAACCCCCACTTACTGACCAACGGCTTCGGGCGGATCAGTTGGTAAGTGGAAGGGCACTCTTTTGTCCTGAGATTGAGAAATCGATCACAAAGGCGGATGAACCAAGATCAACGGCATAAGGATGCAGAAAGCAAGGAGAAACCACTGCATTAAAGATCCCTAAGGATTCTCAAGAACAACCACAAATGGACTTAAATCAAACAGTGGCCCCGAGTGCCCGGCGTCCCTTTAATGGGACAGGGGTGCGAAGAATCCCCGGGTGGAGAAACAAATTTAGTGTAAGCGATTTAAAACGCATAGCAACGTGGAATATAAGAACACTTTATGAAGCAGGAAAATTAACAACAGTCATGTTAGAAATGGAGAGATTAGACATACAAGTATTGGGCCTTTCAGAAGTCCGATGGCCAAAGTCTGGAAACTACACCAAGGATAATAATACTATTTTCTACTCAGGCAAAAGCACTGGAGAACACAGCCATGGTGTTGGTATTATTATCAACAATAACTTAAAAGATTTTGTGACAAATTTCATTCCCTTTAACGAACGTATGATGCTATTTCAGCTGAAAGCCAAACCTCTAAACATAAATCTAATCCAAGTGTATGCTCCAACATCTGATAGCAATGATGCTGAGGTCGAAAAATTCTACGAGGACTTGGAACTTTTAACAAAAAACACAAAGAAGCAGGAGGTAAAAATAATTATGGGCGACTTTAATGCTAAAGTCGGTCGAGGAAAAACTAGAAATATAGTAGGAAAATTTTGGGTTAGGTAAAAGAAACGAAAGAGGAGACATGCTAGTCCAGTACTGCCAGGAGAAAGAATTAGTCATAACAAATACATACTACGACCTACCCTACGAAGATTATACACGTGGACTTCTCCAAAAGATAACACCAACAATATAATCAGAAACCAAATAGATTTTATAACGATTAACAAAAGGTTTCGTAATGGAGTACAAAGTGCAAAAACCTATCCAAGCGCAGATGCAGATACGGATCATAAACTATTACTAGCAAACGTCAACATTAAACTCAGGAAACCGGAGAAAAAAGTTAAAACCACCAAAATTAACATCAAAAACCTAAAAGACGACAACTGCCAACAGCAACTAAACGCAGAGATAAATAAATTAACTGAAGGAAGCGTTGAATGGGCAGATATGAAAAAAGCCATACTAAAAGCGGGAAAGGAGGTCCTAGGCGAAGAAGAGAAAATAACTAAAAAAGACTGGATGACACCGGAAATAGTTGAGCTAATAACTGAAAAAAGAAAATACAAAAATAAAGATGAAAATAAATATAAAACCATCAAGAATAAAATCAAATATGAAATCAGAAAGGCTAAGGAGGAATGGATGAACAAAGAATGCCAGGAATTGGAAGAACTCAGCAACAAACATGACACCTCAAACTTACATAAAAAAATTAAAGAACTTACAGGCAACACCAGACAAAGAAGAACACTCATAAAAGAGATAATAATGGAGAAATACTTACTGAAGAGAGCAAAATAAAGGAAGTATGGGAACAATATATAATCCATCTTTTCCATGACGAGAGAGAAAATGAACGAAGATATAGGTGAAGAAAAACAATACCTACAAATTTTACCCTCAGAAGTAAAGAATGCCCTACAGAGTGCAAAACAAGGAAAAGCACCGGGTCCTGATCAAATTCCAGTTGAACTGTTAAAAGCCTTAGATGACGATAATATAAAGAGACTCACCCGAATTCTCAACCACATATATGTAGAGGGCAACATCCCGGAAGAATGGCTTAAATCGATATTTTTACCTCTACCAAAAAACAACAATCCCAAATCATGTAATGACTATAGATTGATAAGCCTAATGTGCCACCCTTTAAAGATTCTTTTGAAAATTGTTCAAAACCGAATTTATAAGAAATGTGAGGAACAGATAGATGAAACTCAGTTTGGTTTCAGAGGAGGCATGGGTACAAGAGAGGCATTATTTGCGTTGACGGTACTCTTGCAGAAATGTCGGGAATATATCAAGAGTGCATATGTATGCTTCATAGACTTTAGGAAGGCCTTTGACCGAGTGCAGCATATGAAGTTAATAGATGAATTAAAAAACATCAATTTAGACAAAAAAGAGTTTATTAAGGCTATATACTGGAACCAGAAAGCAATAGTAAAGGTGAACGTTATAGAAACAAATAATATACCGATTGCGAGAGGGGTTAGGCAAGGATGCGTCTTGTCTCCGACGCTTTTCAACGTGTACTCACAGGTCATATTCAGAAAAGCCTTATGGGAAAGAAAAGAGGGAATAAGAATTGGTGGAGAAATCATAAACACCATAAGATTTGCAGACGACACGGTAATTATGGCTGAGAGTATAGACGATCTACAAACTTACTAGCTGCAATAAATAGTGAATGCATTCAAATGGGACTTGACATCAACACAGATAAGACCAAATTTATGATAGTATCAAGGAGTCTAATAAATAATGAACAACTAACTCTTGGTGGACAGCAAATAGAGAGAGTGACAAAATATAAATATCTGGGAGCTTACATCAACACAGAATTAGATCCAGACCAAGAGATCCGGGTACGAATAGAAATGGCAAGGGCAGCGTTCTTAAAATTCAAACAATTGTTCTGTGACAAAAATCTGAATAAAAAAATTTTGTTTAAAATCCTTTATAAAAGGTATATAAAAATGCCTCAAACCGGCTATCACAAACACATTGCAAAACGTTTTCGGATTAGACAATCCATCATCAGTGCAAACGGGTGTACATGCTAGTAGCCACCAAAATATATGGGTAAAAACCCTTTAAATGTTATAAATTTGAAGTTGTTTTACATTATTAGTATTTCTAATTTGTGATGGTTACCATTTTACTCATGTAGAGTCATACGCCGCCATGTTACCTATCCAACGGTAACTTAACCATCACAAATTAGAAATACTAATAATGTAAAACAACTTCAAATTTATAACATTTAAAGGGTTTTTACCCATATATTTTGGTGGCTACTAGCATGTACACCCGTTTGCACTGATGATGGATTGTCTAATCCGAAAACGTTTTGCAATGTGTTTGTGATAGCCCGTTTGAGGCATTTTTATATACCTTTTATAAAGGATTTTAAACAAAATTTTTTTGTGATATATGGTATACAGCCAGCTACAGGAACTTAGTTTCCTCGTGGAATTTTAAAAATCTGAATATTGCGCTGAGACTGAGGTTTGTTGAATGTTACGTCTGGTCGCAATTATTGTACGGGGTAGAAACATGGACACTAAAAGCGCAAATAAGTAAAAATATTGAAGCCTTTGAACTTTGGATATACCGGAGAATGTTGAGAATCCCATGGACTGCCAGGGTCACCAATGAGGAAGTGCTGAGAAGAATGGGTCGAGTCAAAAAATTGTTGAGAACGATAAAAGTACGCAAGACTGCATACCTTGGACACATACTAAGAAATAATAAATATAGTCTTCTGCAGGTCATCATGCAGGGTAGAGTCGATGGCAAAAAGGGAATAGGTAGAAAGAGGAAGTCATGGCTGCGAAATATTCGAGACTGGACAAACATGACTGTAGACGAATTATTCCACGTTGCAAAAGACAGAGAAGCTTTTAAAAATGTGGTCGCCAACCTCCGTTAATGGGGACGGCATAGGAAGAAGAAAGAACGTAATGCAACGACTTAATGAATGTTGTTATGAATACGGACTATAAAAAAACTAAATCCGTTATCATGGCAAAACATAGCAGATACAAACATCCAACTGATTGTTGAAGATACTGTAATTGAGAATGCGGATACCTACAAATACTTGGCAACATGAAAAACATCAAATGTAGACCAAAGCATAGAAATTATGACACGTATTGAAATAGCCCGTGCATCATTCGAAAAACTTAAACAGTTTCTTTGTAGTCGGGATATAAGGTTCAGATTACGCCTAAGAATGCTTCGGTGTTACGTATTCACTACCCTTTTTGATGGCTTGGAAGCATGGACATTAAAACAAGTGCATCTAAATAAGTTGGCCGCCCTTGAGTTATTTTTGTTACAGAATAATCCTACAAATATCATGGACTCAAAGAATGTCAAACGCAGAAATTACTAGAAGAATAGAAGATGAAGCTAAAATAATATTGATTATCAAAACAAGAAAACTTGAGTACTTAGGCCATGTTATGAGACGCCAAAGATACTCATTATTGCAGCTTATTATGCACGGCAAAATTCGAGGAAAGCTTAATGTGGGAAGAGGGAAAACTTGAGGGACTTGAGGGTCAACAGGTCCTCATAGCCATGATGATTTCCAACCTTACGATAAAAGATGGAACTTAAAGAAGAAGATGTACCTATAGAAAAATTACTAAATGAAACTAGAGTTCTTAAAATGACAACTGTAACAATTAAGTTTAGAATAGAACTACTCATTAATCTTCTTTATCATATTGTAGTATAAAGTACCCTCAGCTTGTTGGTATAAATAAAGTCTCATGAAAAATGACTATATATATATATATTATATATATTATATATATATATATATATATATATATATATATACATAAATTTATATTATATTTATATTTATATTATATATATATATATATATATATATATATATATATATATATATATAATATAAAAAAAGTATAAGATTTTATATCGGCACCGTTCAAAATTTGGAGCCCCAAGCGGTTGTCCGGCTGGCCCGCCCCTTTATCCGGCGCTGCTTTCATCCCTTATCCAAAACAGTTGCAGATTCATGAAATGACACCTTATCATTAACGTGAACTAATTATAGCTAGAAAATCTTTGTATTTGCAAATACATATTCATGCAATTCATATTTATAATTTTTTATTATTAATTTTCATTATTAAACCTAGTATTATGTAATTAGTAATTTCAGCTTCCTTTAATTGCTCGTGCTTCCATTCTTTGGTGTGTTAACTTAGAAAGAATAAACATAAAATTCCAAAAAGTATCTATGACTTTCCTGACTAATTACAGGCTCTATTGTGTAGGTGTACATATTAAACATCACATAAATAAATAGGTTTATGAGTACCAGTCTAATTAAAATTAAATTCGTCATGTTGTCGTAAATAGCAGGAGCAATAAACCCGCGAAACAACAGAACACATTTTCATTGCATTTAATAAGTTCAAAGGTTAAAAACCTGTTTCTACCAAAAAGGTTACATTACCGCCATAAAGAAAACATATATAAATTCGTACTGACATTTATTTTCATATTTTAAGATGTTGGGTCATTATAAATACTCGATATGCATTTTCCTCGCTAGTTATTTGGTTCCACACGAGCCTGCAAACTTTATATGTTTTGTTTCTACGCCTTCGTAGTTTTAACAAGTATTTTATGTAGTTATCTCTCTACGCTTAAAACCAAATTAACATCACACAAAATGTGACTAACTCTTACAATAAAGATCACGTCACCTGGAGAGGCAAAAGTCTAAATGAGTCGAGCACGAATAAAACAGGAAGTCGATAGAAAAGACAAACTTAAAACTCAAGACTTATAAATACATACAACATTGCAACAATCGAGTCTTCATTTCTCTATGTATCAAGTCCTACAATTAACAAATTGGACGAAAAGTCTGTAAACACCTAATTATCTCTTAAATGTATAGTCTGAATTGTACAAAAACTAGGATTTTCCTTTTCTGTTATTCTGGATATTGAGATTTTAAATTTGATGCTTGCGATGTTGCCAGATTTACCATTTTTCTCATATAATTAGATACTTTGGTTTTTTAAATATGACATTCTTTATATTGTATTATTATTGGAATCCTCACTTCAACACTAGTTCAATCGTAGATATAAATAATAAGTCAAACTGACAACAGGTGTATGTTTTCAAAAACTTGATAGTGTATAAAATTTTTATTAAAATCATTTAACTACTTTCAGCATGTCACATGCTGCCTTTAGAATTTCGTGTTATAGGAGATTATACAGTATTTTTATAACGCCCTTTTGCAATTAAATAAATAAAACTTCTCAATGCCAAATAGTTTTGAAGTAATTAAATATAGACGGCTGTTTTAGCAGTTCAAGCACACTGCGATTTGAAATGGGCGTATCACTTACTTTTCTACACTGCTTACGCCAGACCATCTATACTCAGTGGCGCCGGCCGCCGGGTAGTTTAATGACAACCAATGCATTATGCTCCATTCAAATAAGTTTTACTACGAACTAACTGGTTGTACGTTTATGAGATTTGACGTCACGTAGGCGATAACGTTGAAACTAAGCGCCAATGATGAGTAACACGTTTCACTATTAGGTTTTAGTATTTTTTAGTAATTTTCTTCAAGTTGGAACACGCTTTTCTCGATTATTACTGGACACTGAAAGGTGAAAACAAAATCAATGATTACAGAAAAAAAACTCTTTCAAGTGATGGGCGAAAAAGTTTGGTTGACAGAACGTTAAACAGTATAATCCAATTTTTCAACAGAAGTTTCAAAAAATAAAAAAAGTAAAACCATCGTTTTAAAGGCATCATAATTTCGAATAACGTGTTCAAATTTCGAGACATTTTGTCGGTAAATAACAGAGAAAACACTGTCCCTAGGTTTTGGTGCACCGATAAAACAGCCTTAATTCATAAAACTAACAATAGCGTGGCTTTAATTAAAAAGTTTTGTAAAATAAATTATATTAATAACTAAAGCTGATAGTTGTTTTATGTGTTTTTAAAAGTTCTGTAATAAAGATGAAGTTTAATGAAAATTGTCAAACGCTTTAAGAAAACAGGACGAATAAAAGATGGCATTCGAACAGGTAGACCAAAACTGTTACAAACGACGATTAAAACTTTAGATTTAATGCAGTTCTATTGGAGATCCACATACATCCTCTCGCAGAGCTGCACAAATACATTATGTAAGTCATTGTTCAGTATTGCATTCATTACATAAGAATTCATTTAAACCTTACAAAATCCAGTTGTTGCAAAAGTTAAATAAACAGGACTACCACAGTAGATTACAGTTTATTGAGGTAATGATGAATAAAATTGGATCTAATTGGAATTTACTCTCCCACTCCCCACTCCCTTGACCAACTTATATTTAATCCTCAAGAAGAAGTCAAACATGAATCCCACAGATAAATTCAAAATATCATATGCATCAAAGCAAATAACCAAGGATCTTTACACCAACAACCCACAAAGTTTTTTTACTCCACCAGATAATCCCATAGCCTTTCTTGAGAACACCAACCCCGTCAAGTAGTAACCTCATAATAGAAGCCCAGCAAATTACTTCTCACATCAATTTACTTTTATCTGACCTGACAAGATTTCTATTGCTGACTAGGCAAAGTTTGATCAAGAAATCGTTAATGTAATTGCCGAAAATTTATATCAATGGATTAGTAACAAGAATGTACCAAAAAAAAAAACAAATCATCCTGTACAATATCCTTCGCAATCTCTTAAATTTGACTCTACTGTCTTCAACACTCCGTTTACACTACAGGAAGTCTTAAATATTCTTTCCACTTGCAAAAATTCAGCTGCAGATCCCGACATCCCTTTAATTGTAACTCAAATCGTCAGAAAGAACGAAATTCGAAATTCTAGAGAGGAATTTACAGCAATGTAAGAGAGAGAGAGAGAGAGAGAAAGAGAGAGAGAGAGAGAAAGAGAGAGAGAGAAAGAGAGAGAGAGAGAGAGAGAGAGAGAGAGAGAGAGAGAGAGAGAGAACCTACTGCATGAGTAGTCCGGTTGAGGAGGTGGACTTTAGTTGGTAGGCAGGAGGCAATGGGTGCATCTGTGAGCACGATTCCTCTAGGAGGACTGCGTATGGATGGTCCCTTCCACCCTGAATCCAACACACGCCAGGATCCCAACGGTGGCCCGGTACGGTCCTTAGATTTAGCACATCCTTCCCATTTAAACAGAAAAGATAGAATGGACTGAAATAGACACCACTAAATCACAAACGCAAGAGGTAAAAACCAAAACTGACACAATCATCTCAAACAACCTATTGGTCGAATATTACAGCAGAAAGGAACGGGTTACGATAGAATCATGTATTAACGGAAAATCGATATCGAATTTTGCTCCTGATTCTATGATCTTCCTAGAATTTGAAACATAATACAAAATGCAGGACAACTTTGCCACAGGTAGATTTTTGCTATGGTGACAGCCAAGATCGGATAGTACATAAAAAAGAGAAACATGTAAAAAAAGGAAGGCCTATTCCCAAATGATCTTGCATTTACACGTTTTGTCCATATATTTTCTCTCTTTTTTTAATACAACAAATTATACAACGCAAAATTCTTACATTCTATAAAAAAATTTTTTAAGAATATCTTAAAACATAGTTTTCCAGTGATAAAATATTACATTATAGACAAGTGACCTATACATGAATTCTTTTTTTTTCTGCTGGTACACCTAGTCATGTTTATTTCTTATTGCTTTTTTTACAGTGAGAGATTGATGAGGGAGCAGACTTGAAGATACACAAGCGTGCGTATTTTTTCTCAAATGGTAAATTTAACAAAATATATTATCCTTAAATAAATAAAAATAAAAATAAATAAGAGGACTAGAAAAAGCATCATAAAAGAATATCTGAAAATAATAAAAAAATTGTCCAGGAAGTCACCGAGTTATTTTATGTACAAACATTTATTTAAGTACATCTGAACTTGTGAAATCTAGTGATGTCCATAAGATTGGTGAAAACTAATGATGAAATTATATAAACATAATTAAAACGACGCTTTCTCTCTTAGTTTTTATATTTCTAGACATTGTTGTTTAATTCTTCGATATAAATCTGTACCTGTATCTGCAGTTTTCTTTCTGCAAGTTCATCATTGCATTACTTTAAAATGTCCGAAGTAATCCATACCTTGTTTTCTTTATAGTCCTCGTCACGACAATAAAAAATCATTTAACGAAGACTATAAAAAAATAAGGCATGGATTACTTAGGACATCTTGCTGTTAATTTCTCTCCAGTCGTCTCTATCCATCGACTTCATCCGCAAACCACATATTCCCATATTTTTCATATCTTCATCGATGTTATCAAGGAACCTTGTTCTGGGTCTTTCTTTTCTTCTCTGATCAATGGGTCGATCAAGAAGCGTTTTTCTAGCTGGGTCATGTTGTTCCACTTGCATTCATGTCCTATCCACCTCGAATAAAAAATCCAAGGAATCGTAGAATAACTCTTTAGCGGTCCATGGTATATATATTTACCACCTTACATTTAGGTTCAATATACACACATTTTCTATTCACTATGTGCCTCTACTGTAAATGGAAGATCGACATTTACCGCCATTTACCGCCTACGATCAGTCATGTGGCAATTACCACATGGAAAAATTTGAAAATGGTAAATATTTATACCAGGTTTTCTAGCGCTGATATTAATTCACTGAGTTTTGTGTTTAGTTTTAATTTTATAGTGGTTCTGTCCAAAAATTAGGGAAACTATGTGAGTAGTTTGTTTTTTATACAGTGTCCCTGACACATATTAGCTGTTTCTTACTGGATGTGCCTTTGCTAATTAAATAAAATGCTATAAATTTCATTAAATACTTTGAGGTTGGAATTATTTTTCAACTTTTTGTACGACAGTGCAACTCTATAAAATAATGGATAGCCTTGATATTGATAGAAAGTGTTTCTCAGACGTTATACCCTCTGATTATATACATATCTAGTCGTATTTATTTTCGACAAAGAAAATATTTTAAATTTTTTACCTGATTCATTAGAGATGAAATGGAAAATTTCATGTTGTTTCTTGTTTCAGGAATGAAACTATAATTTAAACGAAATGAAAAGCGATGAAGCTAGTCAGTTAATAGATGATATTATAACAGATGGACAAGCGGTGAATTCAGATATTGACGGAGACTCTGAGGCCGAAGATGAGTTGTGTACTTTTGCGTCTTCAAGATCAACCCCAATCAGTAGATTATCAGGCTCGAGTAGAAATCAGTACACACCGAATACCGATACCCACGCATTAGAATTAAATGCATCAAGTATGATTTTGGAACAAAATATTGATCTATTGTATTGGTCGCATAATGCGAATTTTCACAACGAACGAGCATCATCTATGATGACAATGAAACGTTTTTGAAAATACTAAGATTTATTCATATAGCGGACAATACTCAAATGTCGAAAAAGAGAGAGTGAATATAATAAATTGTATAAAATTCAACTCATACTTACGCACCTTTCTAATAAATTCACGCACAATTTTGAATATCTTCAGATATTTTTCTATTAATGAGAGTATGGTGGCATTTAAAGGTCTTTCTACGATGAAACAATATATACCGTTAAAGGCCATCAAAGTTTTCTCGGTCTTCAAAGTTTGGGCAATTGCTTGCAGCGATACTGGTTATATGGTAGACTTTCAAGTCTATCAAGGCAAATCCAAAAGTCCGGAGCAGTTAGCTTTAGGTAAAAGAGTTGTTCTAGATATCAAAACCTCTAAAAAAACAGGGATATTGCTTGTATTTTGATCATTTCTTCGCCTCCTCTCCACTTCTAAAAAGATTATTAGACGACAAACTTTTTGCATGTGGAACATTTAGATCGAATATCAAATGATTTTCACACGACAAATTAGGTGCAAATAAAAATTTATCGTTAGGACAATGTGACTCCGCTTCTGCTGCAGATATCATTGTATAAAAATGGAAAGACAGAAGAGCGAAACCTGTTGTACGTGCCAGTAATATGCACGATCCATCAGATATGACAACAGTGCAACGACGACATAGTATAGAAGAAAAGGAAGCTGTGATCTATCCAAGAGCAATTCACGATTATAATTGGAACATGTAAGGTGTTGATTGACATGAGAAATATGGGAATATGTGCTTGGCGGAAAAAGGCGATGGACAGGGACGACTGTAGAGAAATTTTTGAAGAGGCTAGGACCCACGCAGGGTTGTAAAGCCAGAATTATGAGGTGTTGATTTGTTTGAGTAGATTCATTCCATATGTAACATTGCTTCTAAACCTTGTACCCATTTATAGTTTAGGAGCTGCTACGAAGGCCAACTTATTGGCACGTTTTCGAGTACAAAACAACGGAGAAGGCCAATAAATCAAGAGGGATCTGGAAGCAAAAATAATTCTCGCTATCAACGAGGCAGAATCTTTAGTGTGCATTCTGCAATACAAAAGAAAAACAGAAAAGAAGTAATTTGTATTTCCAAGCTTTTAAAGTTACTCTTTGTAAAAAGTCAAACAGATAAAGATTAAAAATTAACATTGGGATATGGGGTCATATATAAAAAAAACTACTGGAGGACAAGGTTTGTTAGATATATTTGTAATAATATTCAATATAAATTTGAAGTAACTTTAAAGCAGTAAGCTTCAAAAGCACCCAACAGTTGATGATCACTAACATTATCAAATGCTTTGGCTAAAGTTATCAAGATTGCTAACATAGAAAGATGTTATCCAGCTTTATGTATTATAAATAATCAGTGAAACAGATATTATAGCATTTGAAGTTGAACATCTCTTGTTAATATTGGTTTGCTGACATCAGGTTAAACTTTAAAAAATATTTATATAACCATTCTGCCAAGATCATTTCAAAGATTGTTCAAAAATCTATCTTACATATAATCTTAAATATCATACTAGAAGATATGATGTGACATGAAAGCTCCAAAAATTCTGATAAGAATCCTTAGAAGTCTATACCAAATAAAACAATGGTGCCTACAAAAAAATTGAGAGCTTTTTATTATTTTCTAATACTAATTTATACCTACGGGCCTTCCTTTGTGTACGTCTTAGAAAGATGGGTAGACTATTTAGAAGAACACGTGGTTGGTGTTGCCGTTGCCCGTACGACAGCTCGATGGCTGTCAATTATATTTTGTAGGCTATGGCCCTGAAAATCGGGTCACTATTCTATATAAATACTTTTTTGTTGTACAAATTTGGGTTTTTAATAGAGATAAAATGCGTGTTGGTCTTTACATTTAAAAGTGAGGTTTTGGAAACAAAAACTCCTTGTATGCAATTGGATTCATATAAAGAACAGTTAAATAAATAAATAAAATCTGACAGGTTTCGTTGTGAAAATAACAAATTATGTCGAATTTGTTTTCAGAAAAGAGAATATATTATTGAAATAATTGCTTCTCATTTGCGGTTGGCACACGGTTAAAAATGTTTTCAAATTAGTTTGACCAAACTGACGTAATTACAGTTTTGTTCAAAATTCATAAATTTTTTATTGACGGTTGTCTAATGACGTAAGTCAATGAAATTAATTGTCTCTTTTGCATATTTGTTAGGTGTTAGTGCTTTATATTTACGAATCAATTCTTTCTTATCCTTAATAAAGCTGAAAGGTTTTTCCATAATAATGTAGATGCTTCAAGTTACATAAACAGCTTCCTTCTCGAAATAAATCAGAAACTTATTCCTGACTCCAAGACATTTTAAATTTTTGTTTTTATTTTATAACAAAATAGGAACACAAACCAAACCAGACACTGTCAATCATAAATGTACTAATAGTAAACTAGATAATCTAGATATTATAGAACTGGAGGACAATAAGGAAAGCCGATTTTTAATGTTAAGTACACGTGTTGTCCGCTAGGTGGACACAAACAAGGGGGAAAATTTGAAATTAAACTTGTTTCCAGTGAAAATTATATGGAATTTTGTGTGAGTGGTTTTAGGAAAAAAAATTTAATGGCCAAAAATAATCATTTTTACTTATACGAGTGTATTAGTGTAATAGCGCCCTCTAGCCAACTTTAATTCTTTGTTAATACGATAATACGGAGTTCGACCTCTAGGTTATTTAATGGAACTCTGTACCGCAAACTTAAGAAAAATATTAAAATAAATTTCAAGACGTCAACGTCATGTTTAATTGCTGATTGTCATTTGTCTTTAGATATTTTTTGACCAATCAAAATGAAAGTTTGTTCAAACTGACCTTAAAAAATACCAGATCCTCTATTTTTAGAGAATTTGCTCAAATTCAGGATATGACATCAGCTTCTGTCAATTTTTTGATTTGCTCAAACCAATTTGATCAAATATTTGACCGTGTGCCGCGGACACTATAGTTTGACGTTTATATAAAATACAGCTGTCTATATCCGATGATGAACAGTAGTTATGGTTTCCCTTATGGCCTGGAAATTGGATAAGCTCTGTTTTCTTTTATATTGTTACTATAGAACGAAACATTTGTAATGTGTAATTCAGATAAGTAGTGGGATAAGCCTTTTTCTTTTGAATAGTTGAATCACTCCTACACAAGAAATTTAAACAAAAAAGTACATAACCTAACTTCTACTCCTTTTTGTTACTTTTACTCTGCTGATAAATAACTGCTCTTGGATTTGTCTCTGCTATAATAGGACTTTTGGTGTGGAAAAAATCTGATGTGATCACGAACTTGTCTAACTATATTTTCCGGTATTGTATTTGGCCTAGTGGAATGTTTTTCTCGCAAGTCTCTTAAGGCTGCTCTATTTGTAGTTGAATGCTTATAACTACGTTCCAGACACCTTTTTCCAATTCCATGCAGGTTGCTTATAACAATTTGACAGACTTTTGCTTGGAGTTGGGTAGTTTTATCTGGGACAGAAAAATATAATTTACGTCACTCTTACTATTTTTTCTTATTTTTAACTTACCTTATATTTAAACGTAAATTTGCACAACTTTGGATTTTCCTGAGGGGGTCGTAACGTTTCTTTAGATAAAACTGTCACTAAACTAGCCCAATAGGAGTATTGTCTATGCTTTTCGCCTATTTCATTGAACGAAACCAGTAAAATCTTGTTTAAGTTTTTTCTTAAAAAAACTATTTAACCTCTAAAACCTCGCACTTCTCACCTCGTGCACGTTTACATTTTCCTATGTTTCTTTTCCACTTCTTAGCGTGCCTTATCTTTTTTCTTCTCCTGCTGGAACCTACTGTTTTTGCAAGAACAGGATAAGTCAATTCAACTTATCCCCTTTTTGCATTAAAGACCAAGGAGAAATGAGTTAAAGAAAACTATAGTTTCAATATTACTTGATTGATTTATCATATTTTTGCACCAAACGATAACTAGGTGAAATTTGAGTCAAATGGTATACATACCTCGATTGCGATAAAATGATGACTTATTCCGTTTTTGCACCAAGGTCCTCAAACATTTATAGGTACATATAAAGGTATAAAAATATTTTCATCTTCATCTGGCCAAAAATTTGTTGGCAGTAGTAATAAAATGAAAAATATTTGAATGTTTTGACTTCATATGAACCACCTACGGTTTTTCGAATCTAGTGTAACAAAAGTTCATATACTGCTCCAAAAAAGCTTCTTCTTCTTTGTCTGTTCTTATCTGTTTTTCAATGTACCTTCACTAAGTTGTCGTTCCATCGTTTTCGTAGTCTTCTTACTGATCGTCTTTCTATGAGAGAACCGTCTCTTGCCGCCTTTGCTACCCTATTTGTTATCATTCGGCTTATATGATTATTCCATTCTAGTCTAATATTTCTTACCTAGTCCTTGATGTTTTAGACCTTGCATCTATACCGTGTATCTGTACTTCTAGCTCTGTTCCATAGTGTCTTACCATCAATTTTTCTAAGAGCTTACATGTCTTCTGTTTCTAACGTTCTTTTTATCCTCTCTGTATCAGGTCATGTTTCTGTCGCGCATCCTTCCTTCGCCTTCCTAGAGGAAGGTTAGTTAGCGTCTTAGTTAACGGACTACGTCTAAACAATATAAGATATGCTGACGACGCAGTAGTTTTTGCAGATGTAGTGTTACATGCTCATCTTACGAATTTCATGGAAGGATTGTGTGACTAATATTGAGGTCCTACGTAGAATAGGCAAGGAATGCGAGATCACTAACACAATCAAAGAGCGCAAATTATAATATCTTGACCATGTTATGAGAAATGAACAGAGGTATGGCTTATTGTAACTCATTCTACAGGGCAAGGTATTTGGAAAGAGAGGACCAGGGAGAAGAAGAATATCTTGGCTTCAAAAACTAAGGAAGTGGTTGAATACATCTACAACCGGACTATTCCGAATAGGTGCAAATAAAGTTAGGATGGCTATGCTGATCGCCAATATCCAGAACGGATAGGCACCGTAAGAAGGAGATGTTATTCTTGGTCTGACGACTGTTTTGTAAATTCTGCTTCTCATTTCTTTCACGATATTTTTATTTCTCCATATTGTTTCATTTAGGCAACATGTGGCTCTGTTTACGCTATTCGCTTGTTCTTGCATTTTTATTCCGAGCTTTCTAAAGCTAGATAGTGTGATGTCTAGATATTTAAACTCCATCACTTGTTCTGTTATCTCACTTTTCATCTCCATCTTACCAAATTTGCTGTTATTACATACATTTTGTCTTGTTGTAAATCATCTTAATTTTGAGAAAGTAGTATTGCGTCGCAGATTATTTTAAGTTATTTTTCTACTATTTGGTATCCTTTTTGAATTCTTACTTTTTTATTATTTGATCCATAATCAGGATGAACAATAAAGGACTCAGGAAATCTTCTTGTCTTATCCCATTGCCAACTTAAAAAACAGTAGTAAGTTGGGAAATTTATACAATAATAATAATTCCAATACGACTTCGTTAGACCACTCCATGATAAAATTAGCACTACACTGACTGTACCCCGTCGGAAGGGTAGTAGGGGTATATATGTGCTATGCATCAGCTTCCAATCTTTCTTTGAACCATGTCGACTTACCGAAAAACGACGGGACAGTACGCGCCCACCATAAATAGACAGTTTTGTCCTATCCCAGGAACCGTAAATCAGAACTATTTTGGGAAAAACGGTATTCCACGTTACGTTGGTTGCCGTATTTAGATTTTGTCTTTTTTTTTATTATGTATTTACTATTTTTCGTTGCCAATGAGGAACGCTGCTCTACGTTCTGTCAGATTCCGGCAAGGGGAGTCCTGTTTCTTGTTTAAAGAGAGAACCCATTTCAAACTTTTTTACTCATAAAATTTATCACTGAACTGTCCAACAAATAAAATTAAATGAAAATACAGTAAATCATTAAAATTTGATAACAAAAAATTATTTAAAAAGGGTATTGTGCAATGTTTTGAAGGGGCAACAAAAAAGAGAGATTATACAAACACAAAATGTGATATGTGAAAATAGAAATCACAAAAACACTATAATCTTCCACTCAACGTAAATCAGTGAAGAAGCTTATGTAGAGAAACTATAGAACAAAAGAGTGTATTTGTATCTTAATATAATATGTAAATTGTAAAGTATGAAATCGTAGACTTCCACGGCCAGAGTCAGAATTATAGATTATTCGTCTTCCGGGTTTGGACCGTGTCATTTGTGAGTGACCCAAAAGTGGGTTCATCTCGACGTTTCGCTACAATTGTATGTAGCTTCTTCAGGAGAACAAAGAAAAAGAAGACAGGAAGATGGGTAGTTAGCAACGGTAACTCAGTTACTCAACGCAACCAGAGGCGAATACCAACTACCAAGATGGGCATTTGGTCACAGTAACTCAACTACTCAACGCAGCCAGAGGTGAAAACCAAATGCCAGGACAGGGATTCACGTCCAACAGCTCAGAACACTAACGCGTCGAGAGGCGGGGAGTGAATCCGACGATTACTCCGCTACCGCTCTATTTATAGTCGCGGTGACCTGTCGTGTCGGGACGTATCGGCACACTCCGTGGCGCGAACGTCAAGAATCGCGCGCTGGCCAATCATGTGGCTGCATCGTGGTAGCGGGACCGGACGGCGGCTCTAGACTGAGATTCCAGATGGGAGATAAGTAGTATCCTTCCTCTCGATTGATATTATGTGGATTTTTTCGGATCTCTAGAGATTCGCGGATTTTCCTGGAATAAAAGAAGGGGCTCTTAGAAATAATATGGGTTTTTTCGAACAATATGGAATGACCGGTTTCTTGGCAGTGTTCTGCAACTGCAGAATGGGAGAAAAGACCTGATCGAATGCATCTTTGATGCTCTTGAATCCGAGTTTTGACGGAACGACCAGTTTCGCCAATATACACATGTCCACATGAACAAGGAATAGAATAGACACCACAGGTAGATAGGGGGTAATGGGTCCTTAGGAGAGGGTAGATATTGTGAGATTTTCTTGGATGGTGGAAAAGTAGTCCTGATACCTTCTTTGCGAAGAATTTTGCCAATCCTATCAGTAACATTTCGAATATACGGAAGAAAAGCCACAGGAGTATTACCCGAAGATTCTGAATTTGTCGTCCTAGGGTGTAAAGGGGGATGTAGATGTCGGTGTGTAATATTTTGAATTGTGGACTTGGAGTAACCGTTGGCGACAAGGGTTTTTTGCAGATGGCCAAGTTCTTCTCTAAGGTTGTCAGGTTCAGAAATCGAAATGGCCCGATGGATGAGAGAGTTGATCACAGAATTCTTTTGGGCAGGATGGTGGTGTGATGAAGCATGTAGGTAACGATTCGTGTGAGTCTTTTTTCTATAAACAGAGTGACCCAAACGGCCATTGGGTTTGGAGGTGACTAACACATCGAGAAAGGGAAGGGACCGATTATTTTCTACTTCCATTGTGAATTTTATACTCGGATGTTGTGAGTTAAGATGATCTAGAAAGGGAGAAAGGGTATGTTGACCATGGGGCCAGATGATAAATGTATCATCAACTTAGCGGAACCAGACTTTCGGTTTTAAGGGGTAAGATTCTAGGGCTAAAGACTCAAAGGCTTCCATGAAAATGTCAGCAATGACAGGGGAAAGGGGAGAACCCATTGGTGTTCCAGATATTTGTTTGTAGAAATTGCCTCTAAAAGAAAAATATGTTGAAAGGAGGCATTTTTCCGCAAGATCTGCCAAAACCAAAGACTTGTTATCATTGGTCAAGTGATCTCGCAGAACAACTAGAGAGTCATGTATGGGGATATTGGTAAATAGGGATGATACATCGAAACTGACGAGAATGTCTTGGGGATCGACCGTGAGGGAGGAGATTAAGGTGATGAAATGTGTGGAATTTCGGACATAAGAAGAGGTACGACCAGTATAGGTCTTAAACTGATTCGACAAGTACTTTGCGAGTTTGTAGGTAGGAGAGTTAATCGTGGTCACAATGGGACGAAGAGGTACGTTGTCTTTATGGATTTTGGGAAGACCGTAAATTCTGGGGCAGATGGAGTTTTTCGGAACTATGGACTTCTTAACATCATCGGAAAGATCGGATTGTTTGATGGCATGGGAAATTTCGCGTTCGACTCTAGGAGTGGGGTCTCGAGAAATTGTATTATAACAGGATGTATCCCTAAGTAAGTCGTTTACTTTCTCTATGTAGGAAGGAGTATCTAGGATGACTGTGGCATTACCTTTGTCTGCAGGAAGGATTATTATCTCAGAAAGAGAACGGAGATTTTTGAGAGCTATGAATTCCTCACGAGATATATTGGAATTAGGGATTTTGGCTGTATCAAGACATTTAGCGACGTCAAAGCGGATACGGTCGGCTGGAATTTTGGGAATTGTGCGGAGTGCCGCTTCCACATTTGAAACTATTTCTTCGGTAGGAATTCTGGAAGGAGTGATAGCAAAATTAAGACCTTTAGATAGAAGACTGCTTTCTGCACTTGTTAATTGGTGAGAAGAAAGATTAACGACGGTGTTAGTAAGAGGTGACTGAGAAGTAGAAGTGGTGGAATGTGATTTTTTCTTAGATACAAGGGATTGGAATTTCTTTTTGTGAGTTTCGTTGCTTAGAAGGATTTTATCGGCTTGATGATAGGAAATGCGGTCTAAAAGTGACCAATCATCGACACTAAGAATACTGGAGAGTTCAAGATGCAGCTTGAAAAGTTTTTGGGATTGAAAATTAAGGGTTTTTCGAATATGTTGAATCCGTTCACGAAGTAGAGATAGGCTGGCTCGATATAGAATTCGGAAAAAATATGAAGAGGAAATGTGATGTTTTAGAAGGTGAGCGAAGAAAGTAGAGATGAAACTTTAGAGCGAAGATTGGAGAACTCTGAGGTTTTGCGGAATATAACCTCCCCGTAGAGGTTGGTCAAATGAAATCGTAGGCTTCCACGGCCAGAGTCAGAATTATAGTTTATTCGTCTTCCGGGTTTGGACCGTGTCATTTGTGAGTGACCCAAAAGTGGGTTCATCTCGACGTTACGCTACAATTGTATGTAGCTTCTTCAGGAGAACAAAGAAAAAGAAAAAGAAGACAGGAAGATGGGTAGTTAGCAACGGTAACTCAGTTACTCAACGCAACCAGAGGCGAATACTAACTACCAAGGTGGGCATTTGGTCACAGTAACTCAACTACTCAACGCAGCCAGAGGTGAAAACCAAATGCCAGGACAGGGATTCACGTCCAACAGCTCAGAACACTAACGCGTCGAGAGGCGGGGAGTGAATCCGACGAATACACAAAAGATCACTTTAAGGCATGTTTAAAGATAATTTAATTTGTTTTAAAACTATGGAAATGGCTGTTATGAATTTGTTTAGTGAAAATATACGCTTCTTTTTCAAAAAGTCTATAACTCATAAAATATCCGTTAAATTAATTTTGTAGAACCCTGAACCCTATATATAAATATTTATTGTAGTTTAATTCTAAAAGAGATTAAACACATTCATAAGCACAATTAAACGTAAGACAGTTGTATAAGCAAGACTATAGTATAGTGTTTTTTATTGTAATCCTAAAAAGCTTGCCAGAATCAGAACATATAATTCCCTAACATACAACTTTATCATGAACATGGCTCTAAAAAAGTAAATTCGTTAGGGTTCAAGTTGACCTCTCGACTAAAAGCGTCTACTTCTCTAGGGAGGGGTGCAATATGTCGACATGTGAATTATCCGCTCCCGTCTTGTCCCGAATAGAGAAACTGAAAACAGGTAGGGCTGCTTGCACCTGTTGTTCCTATTGAGATTCCCCTTTTTTCTATCTCTCAACTCACCTCTCTGTCAGACACAATGCCGATCCCTTATCGCTTGATTTGAAGTTTTTTGATACAGATTTTAATCCATACTGCTCACACTTTCTAATGTT
This sequence comes from Diabrotica balteata, assembly GCA_918026665.1. Taxonomy (NCBI): domain Eukaryota; kingdom Metazoa; phylum Arthropoda; class Insecta; order Coleoptera; family Chrysomelidae; genus Diabrotica; species Diabrotica balteata. Next base: position 55,860,235 of record OU898285.1, on the reverse strand, counting down.
TGTTTAGGAATAAATTTAGCTCAGACATGACAAGAATAAAAATAACAGGTACCTGTTTTTATACCTGTTATCTTTTTTGTTGGTCAATTAATCCCAAAGTTTGTTTTTACACTACACATTGATTATCTTATCTTAATTGTTGATCTAAATTTTCCTTTTTCTTGTCACCTTAACAGTTTTTCTTGTTTTTCGTTATTAATACTTTGTCCTTTGGCTTTGTCCTAACATTAAAAATACAGTAAATATATTCTTGGACATGAAGCTTATGTAAATTCAAGTGCATAGAAAATTTAATTGATCTTTAATATAAATTATAAAAATCTCAAATCGAGAAAAATCCAGAGGAGAATTAATAAAGAAAGCCGCAGTGCAGAAGCGTTAAACAATATATTATTAAAATCCAAAGTTATCTCAAGGAAAATCAAAGAAATGTTCCTTTAGAATTGTCATAAGACCGGTCACATTTTACGGATGCGAACTGTGGATACTACTACAGTAGACTCGCGTTTATCCGAGTCCCGATTAACCGAACCTCTGGATTAACCGAGGTAGTACTTGAAAAGAACAAATTTTGTAATAAATTAGCTTAAGAGTGATATCAAGTAAAAGCGTTGCACTGGTTGTTGGTATACTGAATAGATGAGTCACTAGCGAGTGTTATTGTTCTAGCCACTGTGCTTCTATTGGTCGCCTCACCAGCCACTCCTCAACCCGTCAGTTTGATTCATAACAGTTCGGTTCGTTCCAGTGTTAGCTCTTACAAGTTCAGTCATGTCTTCTCTTTGTGTAGTTTCTACGTAACTTGAAGTGCAACATAAGTTTAAAATGTAAACTAATTGTATTTTCTTTAAAAACAAAATTAACTGATATAAAACGCTTGGATAAGAGTGAATCACTAAATAAGTTTGCTGCTGGCCTAGGTGTTGGAGAAGTGACCGTGAGAGATTGGAGACGTAAACGAAAAGATATTGAACAATCGTTTAATAAAAGTGTGAGTGGTGGAAGTAATTTGTTGCGGAAAACTAGGAAGAAAGAACAATACGAATATACCTCTGAAGCCTTATATTTATGGTTTTTTAATCTTCGAGGCTTGGGAAATCCAGATAGAGGCCGCATGCTTTAAGCTAAGGCTGTCGAATTTCACAAACGGTTTAAGGATGGCGAGGAAAATTTTACTGCAAGTGATGGTTGGCTCGACAGATGGAAGAAGAGGTATGGCATCCGACAATTGAACATTTATGGTGAAACAGTTTCGACCGATTCATCTGAAATTGAGCCGTTTTTATTTAAAATTAAGAGATCTCATTTAAAAGCATGATCTCACGTCAGACCAAATCTTCAATTATGATGAAACGGATCTCAATTTCATAATGCTTTCAACTAAAATACTGACAGCTCAAAGTAAAAAAACTACACGTGGATACAAAAAAAGCAAAACGAGTAACTCATTTGATGTGTGCAACTCTTTTAGATCTTTTTAATTAAGTAAACTATATAAACTTATACCAGGAGCGCAACTCAACAATATTGGCAATATCATTTTAAAGTCGTCTACTTTAAAATGCATAATGTATGTCTGAATTGTCAATATAAATGAGTCAGATAAAATTAAATTATTAGAAGAATTTTTTCACTATGTAACAAACAACAAAATTTGTTTAATTTACTGTTTGTATTTTGAGAACGATTTCCGAATTGGAAATTGAAACGTCAATAAACATATTTTTATCTTTAATTGTGGCTTATTCCCAGTTATAAATGATAATTAATTTACAATGCCACAAGAAAATAGCTTCAGAACAATATTAAGTAAACTATAATGTATAAGGAAACTGCCTGTCCACCATGTATAGGAATCAACGTAGTGCGTGGATGAATTGCCAAATTTTTAAAAATTGGTTTTTTGGCGAACCTACTAGAAAGGAAAAACCTACCAAGAAAAGCTATTTTCTTTTTGGACAACGCGCCATCTCATGCAGATGCAAATTCGTTGGCTAGTGGTGATACTAAAGGCACTAAAGCTGTTTTCTTGCCATCAAATGTTACATCTCTCATTCACCCTCTGGACCAAGGAATTTTAAAGGCTATGAAACGGAACTATCATCAAGGGCTTCTCCAAGCGTTGTTGACCTGCTTGGATGAGGGAATCACTGTGATAGCAGCCATTTAACAGATCACCGTTAAGGATGTGTCTTACTGGATAGCTTCAGCATGGAATGATGCGAGAGTATCAACTTTGCAAAACTCATGGCGAAAGCTTTTTCAAATTGAAGCGAAAAGTTATGGAAAAGATAACAATGACTATTGCTGAAATAGTAGACTTCGCTAATCAGTTACCAATGAAACTGCCGATAAATGATGAAGACGTCAACGAGTGTATTATGATTACAACGAGTGATTATGGAAAATTAGCAAATGGAACCTTTATTAACCTACACAATGCCACTGCGGATGACACAGATAAGAAAATCGAGAAAATATCTCACTCCGTAGGATTAAAGGTGATCGGAGCTGCCCTTGCCTATATTCAGCAACAGGTAAAGTCTAACGCCACCAACATCCTTCATCTTCAGCGTTAGCAAAACGTCGCAACTTCAAAACGAGGCCAGAAGTTGATGCAGAAATTTATCAAAGACTTTTTTAAAACATGAAGATGATCCAGTACATAATTGTTTTCCTATCTATATAATTAACTATGTACTCGCATACAGGTTAATATACTTCAATTGTACATAATAAACGAATTACATTTGTCATAACTTTAGTTATCTGTTATCCGAGTTTTTCGGTATCCGAGGTACCGGTACCATTATAGATACTGTATTTTTTTACTTTTTTTGTGTTATAATTGGTGAACTTCCAGGTGTTTTTTAAAATTATGTATCCTAGTTTCACAGTTATCAACATCTCTATAAATAGAAAATTACTTTAGCAAATCTTTCTGACGAAAATGTAATCTAGAAATAATATGAAATATATTTTCTAAACCTTTGTCATTAAAAGATGTCCACTTATACTTAACGAGCAATTAATGTAATTAACCTAGTAATGTCATCGTTAAGAACCCAGCGGTTGTAGAACGCAAAAAAGGTTCATACGCCGCGTTGATTAGCTCAAAAAATCATCTCAATTATAGTGTCGTGTGTTGTATGATATATTTACAGCACTTCATTAGGGTCAATTGGTGTTTGAAATTTCAATTGAACTAGTACGTGTTAAATCCTGATAAACATAAATAATGTGTAGGACTTACTGTTGTTTAAAGATTCTATTAAGATGATATTTTTACACTATTTATGAAATTGAAGTTTATTTTATAGATATTCATGATTTTTTGAAATGATAATTTTAAACTAAATATTTTTACGATAAAAAAATTTCTACATGTAAATAAAAGGAGGGGTGTAGGGTTGTATTATAGAGGTAGTACCTTTTATTGGAACGACCACATCGAGCGTCATAGACGGGAGATGGTTCTTGTTAACTGGTCCTCATCATAAGACACCTAACTCGTGACTTATGGCTCCACGTGCCATACCCCGTGCAACTGCATTGGTCTGCAGGCTAAACTAAGTGAGGGTAGCCAGTTATGACGAAAATTTTACCGAGTGATTGCCAGTATAAGCAGTCCCCCACTTACTGACCAACGGCTTCGGGCGTAGGAGATGGTAAGTGGTAAGACCCATTTTTGTCCTGGGGTTGAGAAATCGACCCCGATTAATGATCATGGACTTCGGAATCCAAGATCCGGCAGGGAAGCACGATCACAACCAGACCACGGGGTCTCTCAGGTCGTAAACCCACGAAAACCCCATGTCGTGGAAGTCCCCAAGATAGCTAAGTGGAACGTCACAACTATGGTTGAAGACGCGAAGTTACACAATATTCAGCTGGACATGGCCAGACAAGACATTCCTATCCTAGGTATCTGCGAGACGAAATGGCTAGGGTCAAACATTGCAAGAGCAATGGATACATTATCTACCACTCGGGAAAGGCAGAAGAACTCAGACGTAACGGAGTCGCAATTATTGTCAAAATAGAAATTCGGAACGTAATAGAAATTTCGTTCCTTTCAATGATTGCATCATGATGATACAGCTGTAAAAAATATCTAATGAATAATAATATAATACAAGTCTATCCACCAACAGCTGACAAACCAGATGAAGAAATTGAGCAATTCTACAACCAAATTAAACAAATTCTCCGGAGTACAAAAAAAACATGAAGCTACGATTATTATGGGAGACTTGAAATCAAAAGTTGGTGCCGAAATAACACAAGATATAATCGGAAAGTATGGACTTGGAGAAAGGAACGAAAGAGGACAGAGACTAATACAGTCCTGCCAAGAAGAGAATTGCATTATAACAAGTACTTTAGGTTGTTTCAACAACCTAAAAGACGACTACATACCTGGAAATCTCCAGCTGATCAAGAAGGAAAGGTAGTCAGAAATCAAATCGACTACATTATCATTAACAGAAAGTTTAGAAACAGTATCTGCAAAAACATTCCCAAGTGCAGACGCAGCAACTAATCATAATCTGCTCTGTGCTGGATTCAAACTAAAATTAAAAATAATAAAGACCCCGACAGCTTAGAAAAACATAATAATCGATTCCTAAGAAATGCCGTAATAACAGATGAGTTCGGAAATAAGATAAATCATGTAATTAAAAAACAGCTAGAAAGATCTAAACAAGGAAATATCAGACAAAATATAAATAGGTATAATAAATTCCGCCATGGTTACCATAGCAGAAGTTTTAAAATCAGAAAAAGAGCCAGTAATGAAAAAGGATTGGATGACCGATAACATACTAGACCTTATTCAGCAAAGAAAAAATTGTAAAAATAAAGACGAGACTCGATATAGAGAAATATATCGACAAATAAGATACGAGGTTAAGCGAGTAAAAGAGGCCTGGATGGAACAGAGATGTCGTGAGATGAAAGAACTACAAAGAAAGTATGACGAGTTTAATATACACAAACAATTTAAAGAAATTACCTACACTCAGAGAAAAAGAACTCCTCACTTTATGAGAAACTCCAAAGGTAAAATTATTCTCGACTTAAACGACAAAAAAAAAGGAAGAAAGGACCAACTACATAAATCCTGGATACGACTCCACCACTAGTATTTTAAAAGCAGAAGTAGAGAAAGCCATCAAACAAAGCAAAAATAGGAAATATTCCGGTCCTGGCCAAATACCATCAGACTGGCTCAAACTTCTAGACGACGACAATGTCTTAGAACTAACAAACATTTATAAACACATATACAAAACTGGAACACTGCCACAAATATGGTTGGAGTATACATTTATCCCACTTCCAAAAAACCTAATACATCATCATGTAAAGACTTTAGACTAATTAGTCTCATGAGTCACTCTCTCAAGCTACTTCTTAGGATAATTCTTAATATAATCGGAATATTGGGAACAAGGGAAGCTTTGTTCTCAATGCTAACACTACTTCAACGATCATGAGAAGTACAGAAACCAATTTACGTCTGTTTTATAGATTTTGAGAAGGCGTTTGATAGGATTCAACATGGTAGGCTGTTTTAATATCTAGAAATGATTGGAATAGATGATGAAGATCTGAGATTTTTACAACATCTATATTGGAATCAACAAGCTTCTATTCTGGAAGACGGCAAAGAAACAGACACAATTTGTATTCAAATAGGTGTTAGACAGGGTTGTGTGGTGTCCCCAACTTTGTTTACTCAGAAATAATTTTTAACCAAGCCTTGGAAGGGCAATGTGGAGTTCGAGTAGGGGGAAGAACTATTAACAACATCAGATATGCTGATAACACCGCGATCATGGCTGAAAGTATCGAAGATCTTTAATTCCTTATAGATCGAGTCACTAGAGAATGCTCTAATAACGGACTAAGCATAAATACAACAAAGACAAAGTTACTTGTTGTTAGTAAACAAGGTCTCGGTGCTATACAACTAATAATTCAATAATGAACCGATCACAAAAGTTAACCATTTTAAATACCTAGGATGTTGGATAAACGAGACACTAAATCCGGATGAAGAAATTAAAACTCCTATAGAAATTGCAAGAGGAGAATTTATGAAACTTAGATATATTCTGAACAATTCTTAGCGGAACTTACAGCTCAGAATTAAGTTCCTAAAATGTTGGTGTATCCTGTATTACTGTACGGATGTGAAACCTGGATTATGAAGGTTAACATGATGAACAAATTGGAAGTCTTTGAGATGTGGTTATATTGTAGAATGCTCAGAATATCATGGGTTGAACACATTTCAAACAGAAAAGTCTTGAACAGAGTAGGTAAAAGTGAAGGTGACTTAATAACGATAAAAAAAAGAGAAAACACGAATATATGGGGCATATGATGAGAGGAAGCAGATACAGGATAATGCAGTTGATACTCAACGGAAAGATCGAGGGAAAAAGTGGAATTGGTAGGAAGAAATGCTCATGGCTCCGAAACCTTCGTCAATGGACTGGCTTATCAGTAGATGAATTATTACATGCCGCGCAAGATCGAGAACGATATCGGCAAATCATCATGGAAGCTACCCACCCCTAAAATTTTGATTTCTTGGGTGCACCCTTCAGAGTTGGTTATGAGTGTATTCAGATATATAAATTGCTTCATCACTTCGATATCACTGATTCTGACAATTTCTGACTAGTTGTTATTTCTTGTTCTTCTATTTGTGATAATAATTTTTGTTTTTGTTTTATTGGTGAAAACTCACTCATTCTATTATTTGCGTACTATAAGCTGTTTATTCTTCTGTCACTAATGGATCTGCCCCCTTCCCATTCTAAGATTGTTTCGCGCATAATGGCTTCTGCATAGATGTTAGGATGGGACTTATGACGCGGCCTTGCCTTACGCCTTTACTAATTCTAAAAGATTTTGACAGTTCTCCATATACTCTCACTTTTTTTCAGATATTTCCATTTCCTCCAGTTATTTCCACATTTTGTCCAAAACCTGCACAGTCAAATCTTAAATTTACTGGAAACAGTAAAGCTCACGTGTGTGCTTACATTGAATTATCTTGGTTTTTTGATAATCTGTCTTAAGTTTAAAATTTGTTCTCTGGTGCCCTTTTCTAGTATAAATCCTGACTCTGAAATTAGTATTTCAGGGAGCAAATACGGCTTAAGTTTTTCTAACATAATATGCAGTTTGGCTTTTCTTGCGAGAGCGATAAGGGCAATGTTGCCGTAATTTTCTTTGGATCCTTTTTTGTGGATTGATACATAAACGGAGCTGGTCCAGTCATTCAACCACTTACATGTTTGCCTTATGCCTGGTACATTATATATACCCCACTTCACCTAGTAACTCTTATTTCTGCTGTTACCTGATCTATGCCCGGTGCTTTACGTACTTTTAGCTTTTTGAGTGCTGCTTACGCTTCTGGTTTAAATAGTTAACTCTAATTAAATATCATCTGTTGTAATTGTTGTGGTTGCTGTTTTATGATCATCCATGATATGTTTGCAGTATGAACTTAATTTTTGAGTTATCTGTCCTTTATTTGTTAGGATATCTTTATTTTCTGCGCTCATAGTATCATAATTTGATGAGAAATACCATGCTATTTGCCTTATTTTAAGGAACGTGTCCCTGGTTGCACTTTTTTTATGTATGCTCGTGCAGGTCTTAGGAATTTGCTTGCCTCGATGAGTGTGCCTCTAGATTTCCACATTAGTTTTGGAATGTCATCTTGGTTTACTTGAATTTCTTTTAAGTTTTGAGTGGCCATTCATATAAATTTATAGGTATTCCAGTTTATGCTGCAGTTGTTTATGGTCTGTTTGTATGTAAGTTGTATGTAAGTTTTTAGTTTGAGACGAATTTTGGTAGAAAAGAACTGATTATCGCTAAATCTTTGAGCGCTTATGGAGGTTTGGAGGTTTTCAAACGAGTTTTAATCAAGATATACTCAATTTGGTTCATATATCTTTCATCTGGTGAGCACCATGTGTAAAGACATCTTTGTTGATATTATAGCATGTGTCGTGATGTGATAGCATGTGTAGGAAATAAAGAGGTCATTCTCTGTGTCAACATTAAGAAGCCGTTATCCTCTTTTATTTCTTCCTCCAAGAGAACTTCTAGACACGTGAATTATGTTCTTGAATCCTGCTTTCTTAAATAAGAATACCGATATTACCACTTAGTCAAATAGATCAGTCCTTAATTTTACACAACGATAAATAATTTTAATTATACGTCACTCCTATTTGCAGTTGTTTGATTTTTAATCTAATATTGTCGTGAATGTTCAAACTAATTGCCTTGCCAAGACACATGCCATTTTGACCCTTTTTTTAGAAATTTCTAGGCGTTTTTGATCATCGTTTCAGAATATAATACCAGTTAAACTTAAGCCTATTAACCTCGTCGAACATTCTGTGTATGAATCGGTATCATTAGAATCTTATAACATTATTTCCACATATACCCTGCTTCATTAGATATCCAGGAAAGATATAAATGGATGGGAAAGAATGTTTAACGAATTGTACTGTTGCGCCATATATATGGCCTTTTAATTCATCATAGCGATAGCAAAGCTTTTGCTGAAGTGTAAAGTTTGCATTTTTCGAATAGCTTAAAAGGATAGAAACTGAACACCTCTTGTAGCTACCACGACTTGTGGGAAACAAGAAGGGATATTCGTTGACCGTCTTTGTATAAATTTGTATCCTTCCCGGATATCTGATGAAGCAGGGTATACGCGAAAATATCGTTATAAGATTCTAATGATACCGATTCATACACAGAATGTCTGACGAATTGTACTGTTGCACTATATATGCCCCTTCAATTCATCATAGCGATACCAAAGCTTTTTCTGAGTGTAAACTTTGACATATATATATATATAGGTATATATATATATATATATATATATATATATATATATATATATCATCATCATCATCATCATTATCAGCGTATTCTACCAATTATGGTGCAGCCTCCCTTACATAGTCGTTCTTCATGTCTGCCCACGACTGTCTAATATTCGCTTTTCTGTGCCATGTTGTACCGGCTTGTTTCCTTATGTCATAGTCCCATCTTAAATTTGGACGTCTTCTTGGTCTCTTGACGCCTCTTGGATACCACAGAGTAATTCTAGTGGACCATCTATTGTCAGTTCTTCTTGCTAAATGTCCCGCCCACTGCCATTTTAAAGATTTTATTCGGTGGATTACATCAGTGACCTTCGTTTTCTGTCTGATCCATTCTATTCTTTTCGATCTCTCTTGGTTATACCTAACATGCATCGCTCCATTGACCTTTGAGTGACTTTGAGTTTAGCTATTATATCTTTCTTTAGTGTCCAAGTTTCGCAGCCGTATGTCATGACTGGTAGTATACATTGATCGAATGCCTTTTTTCTTCAGGTGGAGTGGCATCCTAGATTTGAATATAACTGAATTTTTACCAAAAGCTGCCCAAGCCAGTTTCATTCTTCTGTTGATTTCTGGGAGTAATGAGCCAGATTTATGTATTAATTGTCCCAGGTAATATATACTCGTCTACTGTCTCCAGTGCAGTATTATTTATTATTACATCTTGGACATCCACTAGCTCGTTGTACATGGTTTTTGTTTTTGTCAAGTTCATTTTTAGGCCAACTTCATTGCTAGCTGCATTTAGGTCGCTTATAAGTTCTTGTAGTTCTGCAGGATTTTTAGCAATTAGAACGATGTCGTCTGCAAATCTTAGATGGTTGAGGTATTCTCCATCAATGCATAGGCCTTTGTTTTGCCAGTTCATTTTGCTGAATATATTTTCTAGAGTTGCAGTGAAGAGCTTTGGTGATATAGAGTCTCCTTGTCGGACGCCTCTAGTAGTGGGAAATTCTGGAGTGTTTTCATAAATTTTTACCTTAGCTTTTGCTTGTCTGTATATATTTGCTAAAGTTTCTATGTAAAGGTTTGTCAATGCTTGGTTGGTCAAAGTTCTATTACTGCTCTTGGGATATATAGAAATCGAAAGCCTTCTCGAAATCTATGAAGGTTATTGCTAGCGGTATTTCATATTCTGTAGCTCTACTCATTAGTTCCTCGAAGCGTATGGATATGATCCATGGTACTGAATCCACTTCTGAAGCCAGCTTGCTCTCTTGGCTGTGCAGCATCTAATGCATTTGTTAATCTGTTGTTGATGATTTTTGTGAATATCTTGTATATTGATTGGTAGTAGACTTATAGGTCTGTGTAAGTTTTTAATCTCCTCTTTATTACCTTTCTTATGGATCAAAATTATGTTTGCTGTATTCCAGTCGTCTGGTATGCATCTTGATCTTAGACAAGTTCGTAATACACCTGCTAAGATGTTCCACGTCTTTTTGCCAGCGTATTTAAGCAGTTCCACTGTTATGCCATCATATTCCAGCTGCTTTACCTCTTTTCATTTTGAAATTGTCGGATTCTACTCTTCCGGAAGGACTTCTGGTACATCTTCGTGGTTACTGATTGCTTCTTCAAGCGTTTCAGGAGCTTTGTATAGTTCGCTATGAATTTAGTCACGAGTTGTATTATTTCATTTCTGTCTGTAATTCTGGTGATTTTCGTTTGTTAGAGTCCACGATTTGCTTCTTCCCAATAATTAATGCTTTTCTTGTTTTCCTTTAGTTCTTTTGTTTTCGATTGCATTTTCTACCAGCCATTCATTGTATTTCTTATGTCTTCCTTAATACCTTTTCTTATTGTCTTACAAAGTTCTGTGTATTGTATTCTCTGTACATTGCTAGTTACTTTCATTATTCCCTTCTTTGTTTTAGCATTGTTTTTGTTTTATTAGATAGTTTCCTTATGTTCGTTTTGTTTCTTGCGGGCCTCCGATTTCTTTGGCACTATCAAGGATGATTTGCATTAATTGAGAGCTGTCGATTTGATTCATGTAATCTTTCATCAATTGGTCCTTTGATACTGACCTAAGTTTTCTTTTAGGATTACTAATATTTATACCGTTATTGTTGGTTTTGCGATTAATTTTAGTCTTTCTAGTTTTAGGTCTAGAACAATTTTTTGCTCTGAGTAGTCTATGGTCGCTGCCTGTTTGAAATTTATTTATTACACTGACAGTCTTTTATTGTAGCAATCTTGTTGGTTAGAATGAAGTCAATTTCGTTCTTAGTGATTCCATTTGGTGCTACCAGCATAATAGTATAATAATAATAGTAGTAAGTATAATCGTATAATTATATATAATTATATATATAACTGTTTTGGATAGGTTGGAGTCAATAAAAGGGGCTATTTGTTGACTATTTTTTACTCGAGCTTTCAATTGTGATTACAATTATTATCAAGAGCTTCTAAAAAATACAAAATATCTTACAAAGTTGAACTAGAAATAAAAAATTTTTTTGTTAACTCACCAAATAAAATTAGTTTTTTATATAAAAGCTGCTGCTAACATTATAATACAAAAAATATTATTAAAAAAATGCCTTATTCTAATAAATGTTTCTCTGAAATAAATTTTGATAAAGTTTCTTAACAAAAACAATTGAATTTGTAAACAAAAATTTAATAGCTACAAACAGCCTAAATGTCATAAATACCAACTTAAAAATTTTATTTCTGACATATTGTCAAAAATAAATTTTGTTTAAAAAATTCTTTTTTGTTAGTAACAAAAAAGAAGAAGATTTATTCACCATTGATAGATGTCCTGAAAAAATGTAACAATACATGGAAAATTCAAAATGTGATATTTTACTGATTGCATATATAAATACATAGAAATAATATAATTATAAATTTTGATTAGATTCTGGAATTTCTGTTTGACCTTTTTGTTTAAATTATTATCACTTTTGTTATACAAACCATTTCCAAAAAAGTTCTTTAAATTTATTACTTTCACTACATAAAATTTATATTCTAAAATCCATAATATGGTCTTGGTCTATTACATGCTCTGCCACAAGCACAAGATGGTTTCTTAATTCTGCAATCACTTTTGTGAGAAAATATGCGATTTGAGGATTTCATCCAGTCTCACCAACATTCTTTTTTCTTACTCTTTATATACTATATATATACAATAATTATGTGATGTGAAGTTTTGACTATTAGATTGTATTTCTTATAAACCCTATGTCATCTATTGTATTTTACATGAACCTTTAGAAATATAAAGCGAAACGTCTTCGATAAACTTATGAAGTAGTTGACTTCTTTTTTTATTTTGCCAACCAGAATGACCGATTAAACCTCTGAATTCACAAGTTGAATACTTTATTATATATATATATATATATATATATATATATATATATATATATATATATATATATCATGTATATATCTTTGTAATTACCTAACAATTACTGGAATCGTAGTATCATCTTTCTTTAAGCACTTCCTTGTTCTTCGCTAAATGGAAACGCAACAAGGACTTTTATATTATAATGATGTAATTAGTGTAATGCATTATTTTTTCCTAACACTGCAAATAACAACGCGTTGATTATGAATTGTTGCATCACCAAGAAAAGAGTAAAAATCAAGTAGCCTTGAAAGAGCTTAGCTGTTTTCATTTCTACCTTTCGGAACCACCTCTATAAATTATATAATCAACTGTGTACAAGAATCATACTCATTTCTTGTGTAAGTCATTAAATAAGTATCATTTGTATTACGCTGAAAGTGTATCCCGCATGGACCAGAGACTTTAATGCATTGTAAAAAGGTGCTGTTGAATGCACATAGGTACTTAAAATTACAAGAGAATGGCTATGTAATACAGTTGGTGTTGAATAAATCTTGTTAGTATATGTTTCATGAAATTTTTCACAAATCTCTCTACTCACTTTATATACAGTATGTCTAGAAAGATACTATCTGTCATTTTTGACTGACACTAATCTTCTTAAACGATGAAAAGGTTGCCAATGTGAGTCCATAATACAAGTATATAGGAAATGAATTAATACTCACAATCTTTACAAAGTAGTTTAATCACTTAATTAATGTTATAGTTATTTGCTTATTTTTATTTTTAGTTATTAGTTATTATTATTTAATTTTAATTTAGATGTTCATTGTTTGTTTCATGTTGTTTTTAGCTTGTAGTTTTTGCTATACAAAGACTATTGTACTGAGGTCTGATAATGGGACATATATTATAAACCTGTAGCCCAATTTTACCAACAATAAAAACTACTTAACATTGTAAGACTAGACTCATTTCCTATTTTACTTCTTCTGTAAAATCCACCTTCTGTCAAAGGTTGAAAACCATCATGACGATGTCTGCCTTGTTGAGCTTCATTTTTATACATTTCCCTTTCTCATTATTAATTCCTTGTTTGACCCTTTTTTCACTCATATTATTCGCAGGATTCTTTTGTAACATCAAAGTTCGAGACCGACCAATTTAGTTAGATTTAAATTAAACTCCCAATTCAAATATTTTCAATAACTAGTTGGATATTTGCAGTTGCTGAATTAATGTAACAATGTATTTCATCATAATTAGCAAACACAATAAAAACTGATAAAGCCTAAATACTGAAAAAATTATCAAAAAAAGCTATGAAGGTGGCTGAAGTTATCATGATGACGAAACAAGGGAACCCTCCGCACTTGATCTCTTTGTACAGATCCATATCACTCCTGCCAATATTATTGAAGTTGTTTGAAAAACTATTCTGTTATGAGAGTTAAGAAATTTTATTATGGTTCTGAGCTTCCATTCCTCTGATTTCCGATTCGTTTCTGCTTCTTCTACGTCGTACTTCCTAACTATTAGAACATGTTCATCTAATATAAATTTTGTTTTATATTTTACCGGGTATAGTTTTATGTAGGAGATCATATTTTGGATAGTGCATCAGCTCTGTCATTGCCGTTGATCCGTTTTCTTTAACTTCGATTCCCATATATACCATTAGACTATATGTGTATATATTGATCCTCTTGCATAGTATTTGCCTGGAATATACAGGTATATTCTCGTTGTGGAGTTTACGTTTCCACCACCACTGTAAATTCCTTCACCCTACCCAACTCTACAGCTGGGTTGTGTGTTTTCTCTGCTTTATCTACCTTAGGTCTGCATCTGGGTAACATATAGTCGTCTCCTTTAAGAAAGTTATTAAGGCTGTCTTCATCTTTGATACTTTGCTCTAAATAGCATAAAAGAGTTACAGTTATATCATTGTCTCATATTATTTAGTAATGATATATGTCATCTTCCTATACTTCTTCTGGTTATTCTTCTTCTTCTTCCTTTGCCCTATCCGTTTCGGACGTTGGCTATTAACAAGGCTATTTTGACTTTGTTTACGGCACCTCTGAACAGTTCGGTAGATGTTAGTCCGAACCATTGTCGCAGGTTATGCATCCATGAGTGTGGACTTCTTCCCGGTCCCCTCCTACTGTCGATTCTTCCTTGGACTATTAACTGTAGCAGTCAGTACTTAGTATACCTCATGACATGTCCGAAGTACTCAAGCTTCCGTTTCTTTACGGTGAAGATTATTTCTTTGCTTTTGCCTATTCTCTGCATTACTTCCACGTTAGTGATGTGGTCTGTCCAGGATATCCGAAGAATAGGGCGATATATCCAGAGCTCAAAGGATTCTAGTTTCTTCAGGGTGGCTTCCGTTCTGGTCATTATCTTGCTTTTAATTGTGTTTAAAACATTTTTTTCCTTTTTCATCCTTTTTAAAATGTCGTTGTTTATAATCTTATCCAAACAACATATTTTTAAGATTATCCAGTAAGTCTACATCTCAACCGCTTCTATTCTGTTGGTAATGTCTTTTTTTAGCGTCCACGCCTTTATTCGATACAATAACACCGAAAAAAAATACAACTTGGTATATGTACTTTGAGTTCAGTCTCAGATCATTGCTTCAAAGTACTTTTCTCATATTATTAAATTTTAATCGGACTTTTCTTATTCTCGAGTTGATTTCTTGCGTAAAATCGTTGTTTTCGGTTACGATTGTTTCCAGGTATGTATATCTCTCCAGATTTTTAACCAGTTCGTCCTTAATCCATAACTTCTCTTGTTGTTGTTTCTTTGCAATATTCATGAATTTTGTCTTTTTCATGTTTAAAGTTAGTCCGCCCTCTTCGCTACTATCTACATCCATCAGAACCTGCACTTCTTCAACCGACTCTTTTATTAATAACATATGCCCCTTTTTTTAATTGCCGTATTGCCAGATTCCAGTAAGAGTCTAAGAAGGTATCCATTGAAATCTGACAGGAAACGGTGGGGGAAATATTTTTTGGACATCTAAGTCACGAAACAAGATACCCTGGCATCTTTCGTCCGAGTAGGATATTAGACCTGAAGACCCCAGGTTAGTGCCGGGTTAACCGTGTTCCGGCTAAAACCTTAATCACCGTTCCTAAGAGGTGGTCTTACCTCTCAATGAACAACTAAAATAAAAAACCAAAAATTTATAAATAACCATATCTATTACAGATGTTAGGCCTGGCTCAATTTCCTCCTCTGTCCTCCTGCTTCTTTTTCTTCATCGCCCCAGAAATCAGACGGTGTACTTCTCTCCATTCTTACCCTCCTCTCAACATTATTTTTACAATGTTTCTTTCATTCAGCCCGAAACCAATTCGCCTCTCGAAATCTCCTCTCTCATTTGCCCCTCTGGCAGTTAAAAATTTACGCGGGAACGTCGGGTACCCCACAAACAGTACAGACTGTCGAGGTAGATTTGCCTATTCTATTTGTCAAGTGCCAAAAACTACCATGTCCGGTCAGAAACTGCGTCAGGAAGTAATCTAGTTTTGAGCCTCATTTGAAACTGTCCTATATGCGCTAGATACCCTTAAGAAGCATTCGCCTTTGCGAAGTCTCCATTAGCTCAGCGTATTTCGCAGTGTTACACAGGGGCAGCGTACTGGCAAACTCCATTTAGCATCTTTCTTTTGGTGCTACCTGGGCCTCCAATGTTTAACATCAACCGTATCAACGCCTCCAGATTTCGGTTCGCCTTTTTTACCATCTTTTGGATGTATACTCCGTACCTTAGTACTTCCGATAACCAGACTCCCAGATACTTAATGGATTTAACCGGTGCAACCTCCACACCTTCCACTATAAAGCGAAGAGGGGATTTTTCCCGGCTCCCTTTGAGAACTAACACCTCAGTTTTTTGAGGCGCTAGCTGTAGATCGTTCTCTCTGATCCACCTACTAATGCGACGCAGGGCTGTCTCAGCCGCATTAGCCATGTCCGTTTCCTGCCTCGCTTTCACAAACAGTGCGAGATTATCGGCATAAGCTACAAGAGTGCATCCCCTTGGCATCTGTAGCCTCAACACCCCGTCGTACAGGACATTCCAAAGCATGGGACCTAGTACCCCTGCGGAGCACCCTGCGACAAACTGATGCTGGTATCTTTTTTTATGGACCTGTCAGTAAAGTATCTGGTAATTCAGTTGACCAGGTACTCACTAACGCCCAATTCTCTCAGCCTGGACATGATTGTTTCCCATGATGCCGTATTAACGGCATTCTTGACGTCGAGCAGGATGAGAGCCACCCATCTCTTTGTATCCTGCGTAACTAAAAAGGTTACTACTGTGACCTAAGGCGGTCTTTTACAGGCTGTTCTTACAATTTAGCTATCGAACTAAGAAGGCAAATTGGCCGAAATCACACCTCTTCCTCTTGACCTCGACCTTTCGGGATAAGGACAACCTTAGCTTCTTTCAACATTGTTGGAAATTGCTGTTGTTCAAGCAGTTTGTTTAGCAATCTCAGGAAAACCTGCGGGTATCTTAGTGCGGCGAGTATTACTATCTCCGGCATGACTCCATCTATACCAGGTGCTTTTCGAATCTTCATCCGTCCAACAGCCTTGCCGAGTTCCAACACGGTAAAAGGTTCCGCATCTACGAAACCAATAACCCTTTCACGCCTATCCTCCATCTGAGGAAAGAGTTCCTGTATTAAACGGAGTTTCTCCTCCTCGGGCAGGGGGTAGGGTGTGTTTTTCCCCTTCAATGGGGAATGCCCCTTTGAGATCCTTTATTTCGAAGAATAACACGTCTTTGAATGTTACTTAATTTGAAGATGACAATTTTGGCCACAATTTTGGCCACTATTTGGTAAATGAACCCAAATGTGTACACATTAATTTTGTAAACAAGAAGAATCAGTCCATTGCTGATAGTTCAAAGAATGCTTAGATACCCAACTTTTCAAGAAGACATTAGAATTTAACATTTGAACCACCAACTATGCGTCTACTTCAAAGCCGTGTAATAGAATGTCAAGAGAACATTAGTATACCAATCAATGCGTGAATTTGGTATACCAGAAAATCCGAATAACGAGAATGACAATGTCTCACTTAAAAGCAAGCAAACAAACACTAAAACCTGTATGCACATATAGGCTCGAGCTCCAGTTTTGGGTGAGTGAGAGTAATTTGGATGTGATCCAGTAATTTCAAAATAAATGGCTAAGAAGCATTGTCGACGTTCTTTGAATTTTTAGAATAGTAAGCTCTATAGTTATTTGAATTACGAACATTATAGTCTTGAGACCAGTTGAGTTCCACAACACTGGTTAAAGAATTCAAGAGAAAGAAACAGTCTATTATTAAGAGTTAGTTACGAAGTAGTGTAGTAGTGATACACATTAATATTTGTGTAACAAATTGTCTAAGGGATGTAGTGAGTCTATTCCTAGTTTTAAGTTTCTTAGTTATAATGTAGGTTAAAGAATAATTGCCTATTGATCAATGCTGATCAGATTGTATTGTTAATGAACAACTTGTAATGTACCTACCTACTCACATGTAAGATAATTAAAGTATCTATGTATTTCTATATAGTTTTTAGTCACCTGGTATATGTTATTTACAATTATGAAAAGTTCTCATGTATAATCACTAATAATTATTTGCTGTTAGAAATCAGAATCAATACTCTTCATAAATATTTTCCTATTTAGAATAAATAAGTTTCGCTAGTTTATTCGCCTAATACTTCGTATCTATGGAATAATAATAATTTATTTCTCTTATTTCTTTGTTCGATAAGCTATCCGTATTTGCTATTTTAATATTAATATTTGAGTCCAATCTCTTGTACTCAAATCCATCCAGAAACATCGTTAAATAATTGTAGATAACAGAACTTATAAATTCATAGTTTTAAGAAATAACAGGCAGTGTAATTTTCATCCTCTAATATAATAAATTTATACATGTCAATATATTCTGTTTAATTCCAAAACAAAGAGTTAGTCCGGAGAAGAAATAAACGCATAGTATTCCATAACAAAATTTGGTGTCAGAACGTGGGATATTAGTAGCAGAGTTCCTCTGATTGCTGATAGAAGGAGAGCTGAGGAATTTTTGAATTGACTTGTTTCCTTCGAGGAATCATTCAAAAAAACTGTCAGTGTGGAAAAATCGCCACTACAACTAATTACATTGGGGTCCAGTACATCCAGTTCGAAATCCAGTTCCAGTCATAACCCAATTGTAGTTCCATCGGAAGTAGAGGTGAACCCGTGGAATAATAGACTATGCGACCAACAACAATATTCTACTTGTAAGTACATTCTATCTTAAATTCTGTCTCATATTTTAAAAATCTTGTAAACGTATGTCTACTTTATATCCTGATATAAGTAACTTATTTGACGAACAAATACCTTCTCCCGACTCAAATTCTCTTTCAAATTCTTCTACTTCTAATTCAAATAAAATGTCAGTATCAATTGAAATAGCTGAAAAACTTCTCATTAGATTTGATGGTACAAAATCAAAATTATACGAATTCATAGACAATTGTGATAAAGCATACAATTTAGTAAATCCGCAATCCAAACCCATCTTATTAGCCATTATAGAAACTAAATTAACCGATAAAGCTAGGGCCATAACTAGAAACAGAACATTTGACGAATGGAAAGATTTAAAAGACTTCTTATTAGATGCTTATTCTGAACGCCGAACTGAAGGTCAGTGGCAATTGGAATTACATTCCTTACGTCAGATGCCCAGTGAAAATGTAATGTCATTTGCAAATAAAGTTGAAAATTGCTATATAAAATTAATAAATACACTTGATCCAGACTTATCTCCAGATGCAAGAAATGCATGTACTAAACTCTTAAAAACTCAAGCACTAAATGTCTTTATTAGAGGATTAAACAAAGACCTCTCTATTTTAATCAAAGCCCGAAATCCAGATTCCTTAGAAAGAGCTGTTGCTATAGCAATTGCCGAAGAACAAGAACAGTTATCAAGACAAGAAATTTTCAGACCATTCTGTAATATTTGCAAACGAAATAACCATTCCTCAAATAACTGTCGATATAAAAACAATTCAGATAGAAATGTTAGACATCTTCAAAATTCTAGTTTTCAAAACCCAAAATATCCTAATTCAAATCTTCAAAGGTCAAATTCTCAAAATCAAAATTATAAACCTTCAAATTCAAATTCCAATTCTGATTTTCCTCCAAACTTAAGAAAAGAAAATACCAACACTTCCCAACGTTTTTGCAGATACTGCAAAAAACCAGGTCACGTTATAGAAGAATGTAGAAAACGCGAATTTAACAATAAAAACAAAAATCCAACAAATTCTTTAAACTTCCAGAATCCTCGACAACCAACGGTCGATTCTCGAGGAGTTCGTTCAGTTCAGGCCGTATCACAACCATCAACTTCTCAGTCACTTCCTATGTAGATTTACCCTTAGTAAATAATTCTAATCCATCCTCTTGCAAGTTTCTAATCGATACAGGCGCAGATATTTCTTTAATTAAATATTCAAAAATACTAAACATTCCAAAAATTTATTCTAAGTCTATTACTCTACGAGGCATTGATAAAAATGTCTTAAATCCAAATAAAACTATATGTAGTTGTAACGTAAATTTCAAGATAAAAGATTTTGTCCAAACTCATGTTTTCTATGTCGTAGAAGACGATTTTCCTCTTCATTTCGACGGTATATTAGGTAGCGATTTTTTTGAAATAAATAAATGCCAAATTGATTATAAAGAAAATAAATTAAACTTTAAAAATTGTTCTATTCCAATTGAATATATAAAATCTCCATTAAACAATGACAATGACGAATTTCTGAGAGATCAAAATATCGAGACAAGTTCTAATATCGATGAAATATTTCCTTATGATGCTAAATCCATAGAGGATCATTCTTATTTAGAAACCAATGATATCCAAATAACCTTAAGTAGTGAAGAACTACTATCCAATCCAATTCAATCTAAATCTAACTCTAAATCCAAAGAAAATTCAAGTCCAAAATGTGTAAAATCCACTGAGATATGCACAAATAAAACTTGTAACTCTTCACGAAATCATAAATCAAAATCCTGTTCAGAAGAAAAATCCTGTTCAGACGATCTTATACTAAATCAAAACTCTAATTCTAACTCAAGAAGTAATAAAACTATTCTATCCGCAAGAACTGAAACAATTGTTCAAATTAAAGTAATAAATAATGAATTAAGCGAAGATTATGTCCCGAACGCGAAATCTTTAAAGGTGTATTTTTATGTCCTAGTGTTGTTAAAGTAAAAAATGATTTCTTTTTAACCTCAATCGTAAACACTACTGAAACGGATGTTGAATTAAACGATATTCAAGTAGCAATAGAAAAAATTCCAAATTTACAAAACAATGCAAATATACGAAAAATGTCTTCTTATAAAGATAATACGAATTCTAACAGAATTGCTAAATTAAAAAATGCCTTGAGAACAGATCATTTAAATAGTGAAGAAAAATCATCTTTAATTTCTATTTGCAAGGAGTACAATCATATCTTTTATCTGGAAGGAGATCAACTTACCAGTACAAATGCCATAACTTGCAAAATTCCTTTAAATTCTAATGTACCTATTAGCACTAAATCATACAGGTATCCTGAAGTACACAAACATGAAGTCGAAACTCAAATAAAAGGTATGCTAGATCAAGGTATTATCGAAGAATCAACTTCGCCATGGAATTCGCCCCTTTGGGTTGTGCCAAAAAAGGCCGATGCTTCAGCAAAGAAGAAATGGCGAATTGTTATAGACTATCGACGACTAAATGATATTACTATAGGAGATTCATTTCCACTTCCGAATATAGTCGATATATTAGACCAATTGGGTCATTCAAAATATTTTTTCAACAATAGATTTAACATCAGGATTTCACCAGATCAAAATGGATCCTGAGGATTCTCCAAAGACTGCTTTCTCAACTCCGTCTGGACATTATCAATATTCACGAATGCCATTTGGATTAAAAAATGCTCCCAGTATTTTTCAAAGGCTAATGAATACTGTCCTCTCAGGAATACAAAATTACAGATGTTTTGTCTATCTCGACGATATAGTCATTCATGCCGATACATTAGAAAATCATAATAAAAGATTAAAAGAAGTATTCGAAAAATTGTCTACATTCAACTTAAAAATACAACCAGATAAGTGCGAATTTTTTCGTCGCGAAGTAATGTATTTAGGACATTTAATAACTGAATTTGGTGTCAAACCGGACGAAAAAAAGGTATGTGCTGTTACAGATTTTCCTATACCCAGAACACAAAAAGATATTAAGAGCTTTTTGGGTCTCACTGGTTATTATAGACGCTTTATAAAAAATTTCAGTGCTTTAACACAACCTTTAACAAAACTGCTGAGGAAAAATGTTGAATTTAATTGGACAAGCATTCAACAACAGTCATTTGAGAACCTGAAATCAATACTTTGTTCAGAACCAATACTTCAGTATCCAGATTTTACCAAACCCTTTGTCTTAACAACGGATGCTAGTAATTATGCAATAGGGTCCATACTTTCTCAAGGTAAAGTACCAGATGATTTACCTATTGCTTATGCTAGTCGTACCTTGAACAAAGCGGAATCAAACTATAGCACAACAGAAAAAGAATTACTTGCAATTGTATGGAGTGTTAAACACTTTAGACCATATTTGTACGGAAATAAATTTTTCATTTATACGGATCATAAACCACTCACATGGCTATTTAATGTAAAAGATCCCGGATCAAGACTCGTTAGGTGGAGATTAGCATTAGAAGAATATAGCTATGAAATTATTTATAAACCAGGTAAATTAAATCAAAATGCTGATTGTTTAAGTCGTCCTCCTTTAACCATATCTGAAACAAATATTTGCGAAGAAAACAAAAACCCGGCAACAATCACCTTACAAATAAACAAAATGAGTAAAGAAAATAATGACACTTATTCACAGTTCTTATCTAAATCCGAAACTATATTAATAACAAATGATAATATAAAAGAAACAAATGAAAAGATTACATCATTTTCACAAAATTTAGCATTGTTTGTTTCCGTAGATTTAAATTTTAATGAGATCGTTCAGAAACAAATAAATAAACAATTCAGTCATATAGAAAAATTGAAAGCCAAAAATCCAAGACTAAATGACATCATATATATTTCTGATCAAAATAAAAACTTTTATTACATATTTATAAAAAATAATTATTGGGACAATACCTCTTATGAAGATATATTTAATTCCCTAATAAAATTAAGAGACTGGTTATTAAACGATAAAATATTAAAAATTTGCCTACCCAGAATAACTTTTAGCTACGATAAATTAAGTTGGGGAAAAATTAGATCTATGATTAGATTTATTTTTAGAAAAACTGATATATCTATTATCATTTATCATGATATACTAACAAATCCTGAACCTGAGGAAATAACTACAATATTACAAGAGAATCACACTAGTCCTACGGCTGGACACTCTGGTTTTCATCGGACATACAATCGTATAAAAAAACATTTCAAATGGAATAATATGAAAAATGATATTAAAAACTTTATAAAAACCTGTGAATCTTGTCAGAAAAATAAACTCGTTAGAAAAAAATTCGTAAAGCCCATGGAGATAACAACAACAAGCTCAAATCCATTAGAAAAAATATTTTTAGATATAGTAGGTCCTTTACCTTTAACCGAGTCAGGTAATAAGTTCATATTAACATTACAAGATGACTTAACAAAATTTTCTCAAGCTTATGCAATTCCGAATCATGAAACCAAGACTATCGCTGAAAATCTGGTTCGTGGATTTATTTGCAAGTTTGGAAAACCCGATATAATAGTTACTGATCAAGGCCGAGATTTTACTTCCAAATTATTTTCTCAAATCGCCAAGCTTTTTAAAATCAGACATATAAATTGTACTGCTTATCATCCAGAATCAAATGCTGCATTAGAAAGGAGTCACGCTACTTTAGCAGACTACCTTAAACATTATATTAAAGCTGATCAATCCGATTGGGACGAATGGCTAGATTTTGCTATGTTTTCATATAATACAACTAATCATACTTCAACCAAATTCACACCATATGAACTAATATTTGGATATACACCTAATCTACCTAGCAGTATAATACGACCAGTAGAACTCAAATATACATATGAAGATTATTTAGATAATTTAACACTTAAGCTTAGAAAATCTCATGAGTTAGCAAAAACGAATCTATTAGAATCTAAAGTAGTCAGTAAAAAATATTATGACCAAAAGATTAATGACACCGTTTTCTTAGAAGGACAATTAGTATATCTCCAAAATGAGCAAACAAAGAAGGGTCAAACCAGAAAACTTACACAAAATTATAATGGACCTTATAAAATTCTAGAGATAAATTCTCCTGTCAATTGCACAATTTTAGTAAATAAAAAACCAATAAAAGTTCACATGAATAGATTGAAACATGCTTTTGTTTCAGGTATGCAATAATATGGCTGACAAATAGTGAACAAATTCACAAGAAATATACCAATACTCCTATCAACAAATCACCTGGAATCTATTACGAACACATAAAAAATGTTCAATTTATTGAAACTCATTGGAACATATTAAGTCATATTCCTTTACAACCTTTTACAGACAAATTAAATTTTGTAGATCTCACCTATCAAAAAACATTAAGACTGTGTCAAAACAAACCAGTTCTTATTGAATTACGATTATGTGATACTTCACTAAAACTCTTAGGACAAATCATACCTAGACTCTTTCAAGATGAACAAACTTTAAAAAACATAATTCTGCATGAACATTTTAGACCAAAACGCGCTCTATTTAATGCAATTGGATCTGTTTTCAGGACCTTATTCGGTACCTTAGACAGTGATGATGCTGAAAATTTCAATAATGCTATTAACAAAGCTGAAAGTAACGAAAATCATCTTCTTGATTTACTAAAACAACAAATTCATGTAGTAAAAGCCACGATTGCAAATTTTAATAACTCTATTACAAATCTAGACCGAAACAAAGTGATTTTTGATAAAAATTTTGAATCAATTACCAATTACACAGATAAAATGAATAATAAATATTTTAATTTAGATTTAAAACAAAAAATTGAAGAACATTTTACTTTACTAACTTTCTTTATAACAGAATTACAACAAGAATATTCTACTTTAATAAACGTTATTCTATTTGCAAGAAATAATAACCTTCATCCTTCTGTTATAACACCTGAGCAACTAATTCAAGAATTATCTAAAACGGTAACGCATTTACCTAGTACATCGACTTTATCCATTTCCATTGACTATCGATTATGCTCATAAATATTTCGATATCATTTTACTTAAATATATATATTTTGATAACAAGATTTTAATTACGGTTAGTATACCTTTGGTTAGTAATACTCCTTATTCTCTTTTTAAACTAATATCTCTTCCTATAATTCATCCAACATTAAAGAGACTTACCTTTATTCTTCCATCTGTCAAATATCTTGTTCTTTCAGAAAATAGAAACATTTATGTTACTATTGATACATTAGAAGACTGTTATTCATTAGATGAAGAAAAACTTATTTGCAAAAATCCTGATACTTTCCGATTTACACACACTAATCCAATTTGTGAAACTGAATTGTTAACTTCAATAACAAACATACCATCTAGTTGCGATACTCGTATAATTCAAACAGAATATGAAATTTGGCATAAATTAAACAAACCAAATTCTTGGATATATGTTTTACCCAAACCAACAGATTTAACTTTAAGCTGTCAGACTAGTACGCCAATATCTATTGTTCTTTCAAACACAGGTATTTTTTCTACTTCGAATAATTGCAAAACTTACACCGGATCAACTATTTTGATATCTGTCTCAAATCCAAAAGAAAGTAATTTTCAGTCTATCATTCCAGATTTATCCCTTCCAGAAGTCTGTTGTGATGATATTAAGATAAATAATGAATCCAAATTACACCTTGTTCCCTTACAATTAAATAATCTCGATCGAGATGCATTAAATTTAGCAAGCCATAAACTAGATAATTTAGAGAAAATGACCTCAGAAACAAATATTAATTTTTCAGACACAATAAAAAATAGTTCTTATTTCACTTATGCAATCTTATTTTTGATAAAATGTATGTTACTTTATATTTTATACAGGATAATTAAATATTTTTACCGACGATTTCGTAGAAATCCGTCACATAGTTGTCAACAAATTACAAATTGTTTTAACACTAAATATATGTCAAAGTAAACGAAAACATGTACATGAGACAGATTTAAGTATAGATTGTAAACATAATAAAGACAATAATTATAGTGAATCCAAAAAGTGTGAAGAGACTAGTTTCACAGAGACTACACCGATAAGACGAAGTGAAAGACTATCGAGACTAAAAGAAACTATTTAAATGTGTTAAAATAAAATAATAATGTATACAAATGTTTTATACCATTTAAATGAAAATTCATTTTACAATTATTTTCATTCTTACAAAAGGAGGTGTAATGTACCTACCTACTCACATGTAAGATAATTAAAGTATCTATGTATTTCTATATAGTTTTTAGTCACCTGGTATATGTTATTTACAATTATGAAAAGTTCTCATGTATAATCACTAATAATTATTTGCTGTTAGAAATCAGAATCAATACTCTTCATAAATATTTTCCTATTTAGAATAAATAAGTTTCGCTAGTTTATTCGCCTAATACTTCGTATCTATGGAATAATAATAATTTATTTCTCTTATTTCTTTGTTCGATAAGCTATCCGTATTTGCTATTTTAATATTAATATTTGAGTCCAATCTCTTGTACTCAAATCCATCCAGAAACATCGTTAAATAATTGTAGATAACAGAACTTATAAATTCATAGTTTTAAGAAATAACAGGCAGTGTAATTTTCATCCTCTAATATAATAAATTTATACATGTCAATATATTCTGTTTAATTCCAAAACAAAGAGTTAGTCCGGAGAGAAATAAACGCATAGTATTCCATAACAAACTTAAAAAAATATATATACGTACCCTCTCTTTTAAAAGACAACAAAATCACTAGCAAAAATCTAACCTGATAATGATTATCGAATAGCTATAAAAGGTATTTATTTTTGCTAGCTTAAACGACATTAGCCAAATTTTTAATTGTAGGTTTATACTTTTGTTGTCTTTTTTACTACAACTAACTTTTATCGTCTTCAGGAAACTTTTGAAATTTATTTGTGTTATTTATTTAAAATATATTATATAAAACAAAATTATTTATTTATTATAGATTATTATGTATTATTTGTTTGCCGCTTATCTTTTGATTATAAAAAGTGGGTTTATGATTATTATTGGTGAATTTGGCAACATCCATAAAAGTAAGTGATTTTCGTAAGTGCCTTGAGTTTCGGCGATTAGCTGTGATTTACTGAGATGGTAAAAAAGTCAAACGAAAGGTCGAATCTGCTTTGATATGGCAACAAGGCATCGCTTGCTGCTACAGACACCTGCAGCGTGTATCCTTGCGGGGGCGGGGTAGGGTGATCGGGCAAACGAAACAGGCGCTCGACTCGTATCAGGATCGTATTAAAAATACTAAAACGTTAAGTCACATTAGACTTTTTAAAGATTGCAATGTCTCTGAAAGTAGTTCAGGGACAGAAGCGAGGTCCTCCCTCCTAGAAAAATCTCGAGAACGTTTACTTGGAAATGAATTTTACGATACTAATAGAATTAATTGAGTTAACGACTGTAAGACACGTTTGTAGTAATATGAGAATATAATTAACATGATTATTTTAATGAGGACAAACACGAACAAAAGCTGTGTGTCTTTTACTAATCGTTTATTTAAATCTGTTTTTTCTGCTGATTAGTAAATGTCTACTTGAAGTGATATCTAAATTTCATTTTCTTTTTGCTTCTCATTTTTTTGAAGTGAGCTTTTTGTTCTCATTCCTGAAGAGTTATGCGATGCAGTATAAAAAATACTAGTAGTTATAGTACCAGTATGACGGCATCATTTCACAACAAACGCATTTCCTTATGTACTAAGAAAAAGGTAGATTGTTTGAGCTGCACTTTTGGTGAATCATTCCTTTGTAAAATCCTTTACGCATATTTGATATTCCTTAGTGTTTGGGAAATTATGTAGTATTTACATAAATATTTTATTTTTAATATTCGTCCTCTTATTTAATATTTAATGTTTAATGTTCATTTTAAACATAATATGGCCCTATTTAATTATATGTTTTAACTATTTTAAATCTACCTTTAATTTTAAATTCTTCTCTGTAAAATTGGCGTTGTTACATGATTTCAAATTCACTTTTATCCCTATTGAGGCACAAAACACTTAAAATCAATATTTTCAATTACATAATACTGTCAATTTAATTATTTGTTATTGTTAAATATTAAAACAGCGAATTTCAATATGTTTTACATAAACATTTAAAAATTTTATTATCTCTGCTCTTCGTTACAATTTTCTGAGTTTTGTTCACGGATGTAAGTATGAGAAACATTATATATGCAATCATTATCAACAAAACTATCCATTACTCACTGGATCATCTTCAAGTACTTTCTCAGACTATCATGCCCTGTAGGAACCCATTTTTTTAACCATGACTATTTAATACATATTAGCGATAGTATTAGGAACTAATAGTTGTAGATGTAGGTCTCCAGGAGAATATTAGATTGATTTGGGTTTTCTCAGTTTTCTTGGATGCTGCCGAATGATGGACCATCAAGGAGAAGGATAAAAGACTGATAAATTTGTTCGATAAAATCTATTCTAAGATTAATGCTAAGAATTCAATGAGTTACTTAAAGAACATATAAAGGCAGAAGAACCAATAATGTCAACGGCATCAGGATCAAGAAAGCAAGATGAAACTACTGCATTAAATATCCTCTATGGATATCTTCAGAAAATTACTCATCATGGCAATCATAAAATCAACAATGGCCCTGAGTACCGGTGCTTCTCAAATGAAGTAGGGGTGCGAAGAATCCCCGGACTTGCTACAATAAAAAAATCGATAAAAATTGGAACATGGAATATTCGAAGCCTTAATGGGCAGAATAGAGATATAGAAGAAGAAGAAATATAAAGAATAAGAGCAGAAAAGGTCCTTAATGTAATTCAAGAAATAAGCAGGAATACTATTGAAATATTAGGACTGAGCGAAGTAAGATGATCCAGTACAGGAAATTGATGATCATGTTATCTACTTCTCCGAAGGAGAAAATAACTCTCCTCAACAATTTGGCATAACATTTGAGAAGTGAGAGAATGAGTTAACAGAATTTGATGGAGGAATAACAGACATCACAAAAAGTGTCAAGAAACACCACATCATAATTACACTAAGCGACTTTAATGCAAAAATCGACAAGGCCGTTCGTCTGATACAATTTTGTCAAGAAGGAGAATATGTGATATCAATCACCTGGTTTGAACTACTTCCCAGGTGAATCCATACATGGAAATTACCTCAAGACAATAATCAAAAGATTGTAAGAAGTCAAATTAATTTTGCTTTGATTATTCATAGATTTAAATCAAGTATGCAGAATGCAAAAACCTACCCAGGTATGGACGTAGAACCAGACCACAATCCAGTCGTTATCAATCTCAGACAAAAATAAAAACAATACGCCAAAACAAACCAAAGAAGTGCAATAAACGAATGCGAAGAAACGAAGCTAATAAAGAAAAGGTAGCAACCAAACCTAAAGACCTGAAAAAAAATCATAACAGGAGACTAACAAATAGAGAATATATGGCAAACAAAAAAAAACATAGTTGGAGTACAAAGAGAAGAACTTAATACTAAAAGCAAAAAACGGAAAAAATTAATGACGAAAGATATTTTTTAACTCATGGAGAAGAGAAGAAAACACAAAAAAACCACATCTATATAAATAAATCCAAAGAACCGTAGACTCACAAATCAAAGAAGCAAAAGAAAAATGGATAAATGAAATATGTGACGAGATAGAAAACCTAGACCACAAACATGATTACATTCAACCTCTAGAAAAAGGTAAAAAAAACCTTCAATAATAACAAGAAACATAACATAGCTACTCTAGCTGACAACAAAGGAAGAATAATTATGGAAAGAAGCAAACAAATTTAAGTATAAGAGTAATTTATCGAAAACTCCTTTGCGGATGACAGATCTGAATTAGTAGACAGACATTCTATCTATACAGCCTTGCTGTCCAATTTTGGACATAGGCCTCCTATTCTTTCTTCCACGTCTCTCTATTGTAGGCAGTTTGTATCCACTTCGGGCCTGCGTGTTTCTTCAAGTCATCTGACCATCTCATTTGTGGCCTTCCTCTTTTTCGTTTGTAACTATATGGTCTCCAGTGTATAATCATCTTATTCCATCTGTCGTCTTTCTGTCTTATGGTATGTCCAGCGAACTTCCACTTAAGTTTTGCTATCTGCGTTGATACATCGGTCACTTTTGTTTTGTTGCGGATCCAAGTATTTCTTTTCTTGTCTGATAGCCTGATGTTCAGCATTTGCCTTTCCATGGCTCTTTGGGTCTTTGCTATTTTTTCCATGTTTTCCTTTGTAAACGTCCAAGTTTGAGAACCGTAGGTGAGAACAGGAAGTATACATTGGTTGAAGACTCTTGTTTTTAAATATTTGGGGTATTTTCTATTTTTTAGTATATAGAAAGTTTTCCGAAGGATACCCAAGCCAACCGTATCCTTCTCTTTATTTCTCTGGTCTGATTTTCTTTATTAATTTAACTAGTTGTCCAAATATACATATTCTTTTACTTGTTCTATAGTTGTTTGTGCAATTGTAATTATTAATTCTTCTGGTTGGTTGGTCATAATTTTCGTTTTATTATAATTCATTTGTAGACCTATTTTTGTTGATTCGCTATTTAATTCATCCATCATATTTTGTAATTCTTCCCTTTTATCTGTTATTAATACAATGTCGTCTGCATATCTCAAGTGATTCAAGTATTGGCCATTTATGTTAATACTCCGTTTTTCCCATTGTAATTTCCTCATAACGTCTTCCAAAGCTTGATTGAATAGTTTGGGTGATATTGTGTCACCCTGTCTGACTCCTCGCCGTATCTTAATACGCTCCGTTTGTTCAACTATTTTAATGGATGTTGTTGCTTGATCATATATATTGGAAATTAAGTCCGTATATCTATAGTCTATTCTCCCTATTTTGTAAAGAGTTCTTTACTGCCCAATGTTCCACCTTATCGAATGCTTTTTCAAAGTCTACAAATGCCATATACATTGTGATTTGATATTCGTTGGCCTTTTCAATTAATATTTTTATCGTAAGCAGATGTTCGCTTGTACTGAATCCTTTTCTAAAACCGGCTTGCTCTCTTGACTGGTAATTATCTAACTTAGTTGTTAATCTGTTTGTTAGTAGTTTAGTTAACAGTTTGTACATTACATTAAGTAGCGTTATGGGCCTATAGTTTTTCAGATCTTTTCTATCGCCTTTCTTAAATAGTAATAGTGTTATTGCCTCGTTCCATGTGTTGGGTATTTGTTTTGTGTTCAATATTTTATTCATTAGTACATAAAGGACTTCCACTGTCGTTTTCCCCCCATTTTATTTCCGCAGTTATTCCATCTTTCCCAGGAGATTTGTTATTCTTCATTTCTTTGAGTGCCTTTTTATTTCATTTTTACTGATTTCTGGTTGTAGGTCAGAGTTAACGTTCTTTATTTTCAGTTGTAACTGATTACGGATTTCTTGGGTTGGTTTTTGTTCTGTTTTGTAGAGATTTGTATAATATTCGTGCGTTATCTGTAAAATTTCTTTTATATGCTTGGTCTCCACTCCTTCTTTGTTCTTTATGCTATTAATTTGTATGTTTCCCAGGTTCTGCTTTAAGCACTTCATGTTTCTATTTTTTTCAATTGTTTTCTCTATCTTTTCTTCCTGTACTCTCCGTTTACACTCCTAGATATTTTTTCTAATAGTATTGTTTATTTCTTTGTATTCCATTTATTTCTCTCTCCTTGTTCTAGTAATGTTCTTCTTGTGTTCACAAGAATCTTTGTTTCCTGGGATATGAAACTTTCTTTGTTTTGTTGTCTGTGCTATTTCTTTACCCACTTTCATTAGAGTTGGAGTAAATATCATGTTTATTTCATCCATATGTTTCTGTTCTATATCTTCCTTGATGGGCAATATTTCCTTTATTCTTTTTTCGTACGTCTGTTTTTCTTGTTTTAGTTTTTCCATGTCTAATTTCTGATTATTTCTTTTGTTCTGATTCTGATTTTTTTTCTTGTTTTAAATTTACTATCAATGATCAGCTTGGTTTGGACTAGTCTATGGTCGCTACCAGTTGCGTTTTTAACCATGGATTTTTGCGATGAAAGAATATAATCAATTTCGTTTTTAGTTTCACCGTTGGGACTAATCCATGTCCATTTTCTTTGGGGTTTTTTCTTAAAGAATGTATTCATTGCATATAGTTGCTTCTCCTCCAAGTAATTCATCAATGTGTATCCTCTATCATTTCTTTTGCCGTATCCATGGTGTCCTACTTTGTCTTCTTCTTTATAGAGTTGTTCTCCTATTTTTACATTAAAGTCCCCGATTATTACCATTAATTTTGATTAAACATACATAATGATCCTTATTTCGGATTTAGAAAGGTCTTGGGAAGAAGAGATTCTCTGTTTGCGACTCAAACACTCATTCAAAAGGGCCTCTATCACCAGGAAAAAGTATATTTCTGTTTCATGAACTACCAGAAGGCTTTTGATAGAGTACAGCATGAAAAATTGTTGTATGAACTACAGAAAATGAAGCTAGCTACAAAAGGTCTCCGCATAATTCAAAACCTTTATCGGAACCAAGAAGGTGCCTTAAAATATTCCAACCACACTACTAAAATGTCAGTATACAAAGATGTGTCCGACAAGGCTATGTCATGTGTCAAATTGTAGGGAAGATAGAGAGCCGAATAGGGGTAGGCAGAAGAGCCATGTCATGGCTTCGCAATATCAGAATTGGGATGGGCATGAATATTCAGTAATTACTAAGAGTGGAGCAGAATACAGAAGATTTTAATGTAGTGACCGTAAACCTCCAGTAATGGAGTGCACAAGAAGAAGAAGAATAAGTTTACGAATGTAGGTATATACGTATGATTTTGGACTAAATTGGATCTACTATAAATTGGATCCAAAAAAGATGTCAAGGTTAACATTATAATAAAAAAAACTAAATTTTGACGGAATTCGAGGTATTTCTTCGAATTGGTTTCAATCTTACTTGAGAAATATAAAACAACTAGTTAGAGAAAATGATACTGAGTCTGGTCACAAAAGCATTGTAATGTAGAGTACCACAAGGTTCAGTACTGGGTCCTCTAGTTTTCTTATCTTTATAAATGACACCACTGACTTAAAAATTGATCGAAACATTTTTGCTGATGATACCAGTATTACCTGGAGGAACTCTAATATTGCAATTATTCATGCAATTCTTCTACTTGAAATCTTCAACTTCTGATCTACTTATAATAAAAACCTGGTCCGACTCGAATTTACTCTCTTATAACGTGGATAATCATCATCATCATCATCCAGCCCCATTTTCACATCCATTGTTGGATATAGGCCTCCTCCAAATGTCTCTAGTTCTCTTTATCTCTAGCTGCTGCAATCCAGTTTGTTTCTATTCTCCTTAGGTCGTCGGTCCATCGGGTGGGTGGTCTGCCTCGACTTCGCTTGTTGGCTCTTGGTCTCCACACCAATAATCTCTTCGTCCATCTTCCGTCTTCCATTCTAGCAACATGTCCAGCCCACCTCCACTTTTGTTTATTAATTCGCAGTATAATATCGTCTACGCGTATCTCCTCATTTCTCAAGCGATCTTTAAAGGTCAGGCCCAGCATTGATCTCTCCATTCGACTTTATGTTACCCTCAGTTTTTCGGCAGTAGCTTTCGTTAAAGTTAGGGTCTCTGCTCCGTAGATCAAGACTGGTAAGATGCATTGGTTAAATGCCTTCCTTTTCAGGTGAATTGGGATATTTGTTTTAAAAATGTTTCTCATCCTTCCATATGCCGCCCATCCCAACGTGATGCGTCTGTTTAGCTCGCAGGTTTGGTTGTCTTTGGTTATTCTAATTTCACGACCCAAGTATGTGTATTTATCGATTAATTCTACGTTTTTGTTATTGATCAGTATCTCTTCGCTGGGAACCATATTGCTCATCATTTTGGTTTTCTCGAAATTTATCTCCAGCCCAGTTTCTTGTAGTATGTCATTTAGTTCTTGGAGCATGTCTTTGATCTCTCCCAGATTATCTGACAGTTATCACAACGTGGATAATACAGTAGCATTATTCTATAAAGGAGCTCTTCAATTCTTGCTTCTTAATAACAGCCAGATCATTATCATTGATCCTGCAAAATTTCTTGGTATTTTTATAGACAGCAACCTTAAATGGTCCCTTCATATCGATTTGTTAAATAAGAAACTAGCATCAGCCTGCTACGTAATAAGATCTCGATTTCGAAGGACAGCAATTTAGCATCTTCCAAAATAACATATTTTTCTTTCTTCGAGGCTCATCTTTGATATGGCCTTTCTTTTTGATGTTCTAGTACAGCTGCCCAATCTGATGTTATTTTTAAATTACAGAAAAGAGCAATACAGTATCTTTTTGGCCTTAGTAGAATAACGCACTGCTGTAGCTACTTCAAAAATCACGGGATTTTAACTGTTCCGTCTTTATATATTCTAGAAACTATTTGCTTAATTTGTAAACACCTATATGTTTTTCATGTATTTACTTCACCAGAAATTCAAGCTTTGATATGTATTAACCGATCCCATCCACTGAGTTAGTAAAGAAATCTATATTATATTCTACAACAGCATCTACAACTTCTTTGCTGAAGTATCGTAAATTGACAAAAGCCTACGTGAAAGACCATTTTAGTGGAAGAGTTTTTTTAACCTAAGAAATTACAGTACGTTTAGGTACAAGCAACTAAAATATTTTTATATATACATATATATATATATATATAATATATTATATATATATATATATATATATATATATATATATATATATATTTGAGTATCACATGCAGCAACTTAAACTTATTCGTAAACTGGTTCGTAAGGATTTATTATGCAATTTGCAGTTTAGGTAAATTTTACAATGGACTGTATATTTTATTATCGTTTATTTTGTGATATTGACGATTTATGTAATTTTAGTAAATTTGAATTGATCTCGTTTTTTTTTCACTTTGTGTAAGCTTTGTCCATAAAATTGTGCAATTTTCAGTGACTAAAATTGGTTAAGCCAAGAATATCTTCATAAAATCACTAAATTCTTCTGTAAACTATAGTGATTGTTAAGATTAAGGCTAATAAAATGATAAATTTGATTGACCGACCTCTACGGAGTAAAGACGTGAAAAATTCTTATTCATCTTTATTCAGACTTACAGTCTGTATATTCTTAGGTGCATGCTATATTGCGGTGATGTAGGTTGCCAAACATCTCTCCACCTTTTTCCTAATGGCTTGAAACTTTGTAACTCACACCAAGCTACTTATACCCACTATGTTTATATTATGGTCATACCAGAACTGATGTTATTTACTCATCCATCTAATTATGTTATCCATTCCGTATGTATTTCTGATTTCTTTGTGTCTTACTATACCTAGACTGTGGAGTCTTACCCATTATTCTGCTCAAAGGCTTCATTTCAGCCGATCTTAGTATGCTTGTGATTTGATTCGTATTGTCTTCGTTTTCTATACAATACATGAGTATAATGTCTTACATATATTTAATCATTATCATCATGAATCAGCCCTGATTTGTCCATTGTTGGGCATAGGCCTCCTCCAGATATTTCCATCTATTTCTGTTCTGTGCCTCTGCTATCCAATTGGTCTCAATTCGTTTGAAGTCGTCGGTCCATAGCGCTGAGGTATTCCTTCTTCGGGCGCTTATCTGCCCGTGGTCTCGAATCAAGCTATTTTTTTGTATATCTGTTGTTTCTCATTCTTGCAACATGTCTCGCCCATGTCTATTTTTGTCTCGTTGGATGTTCGACAGTATCTTCTGCTTCGATTGGTCTACGAACTTACTCGTTGCTTAGTCTATTTCTTAAGAATATTTCAAACGTTAACCTTTCTATTTTAGATTGTGTCCTTCTCAATTTTACTACTGAGAATAAAGGTTGCTGCTCCGCTTGTGAGGAGTGGTAGAACGCACTGGTTGAAATATTTCTTTATTAAATGGATTGTAACATCTATTTTAAACACGTCTCCCATTTTTCCGAATGCAGCTTAATCTGAACTTACTCTTATGAGTAGCTCACAAATACACATATCTTTCCACAATTTCTATTGGTGATTTCTCGATTTCTATTAGCTCATTGGGGACGAGATTTGTCATTCATTTTTGATTTTCTATAGTTTATTTTTAAACTGAATTTCTGTGTTACTTACTGTAGTTTTTGTAGCATAACTCTGGCTTCTCCCATATCGTCTGCTGTAAGAACAATGTTGTTGACATATGAGAGATGATTTAGATTCTTTCCATCAATATTAGTAATCTTTGATTCTAATTATACGTTTAAATGTTTACTGTATGAATGCTATAAATAGTTTTGATGACCGAGTATCTCCCTGTTGCACCTTATGTATTTCGAATAATATTCGCATACCTGTGGTATATTATGCATTCTGATAGTGTTTTTAAGATAGCTACTGTTTCTAATGTGTCAAATGCTTTGTGAAAGTAAAAAAATAACCAGGGTTTAAGGCGCTGCAGGTGTTCATTTGCTCCGTAGCCTAATCGAAACCCTGCTTCTAATCATCTGACTGATAGAAATTGAGTTTTACTCCCAATCTGTTTGCCATTATTCGAGGTAAGAGCTTGTATAGATCGTTTACTAAGCTAATGGGCCTATAGTTTTTAATATCTTATTTATTTCGTTTTTTATGAAAGGATTGTAACCGAATGTTTTCAATTATTTGGAATGTTTTCATTATGCAAACATCTCATAATAAATATATATATATATATATATATTATATATATAGTATATTAGTTATATATATATAGATCGCTTAACGTTCTCCTACGTCTTCCGATACCCAGTTGTCACTCCTCTCCATTCATCCATAAGTCTTCTTCTATGTCTCTGTCTTTCATTTCTCTATTGATGCCTTCTCTCCAACTAAGGCAGGGGTCTTCCTCTTTTTTTTTCTACCGTGAATTAAGACTTGTTTTGGGAGACGTTCTTCAGACATTCTCTGTACATGATCGTACCATCTGAGCTTTTGGATACAAATATCGTCTACTATTGTATGTTTTACTTTCATAATTTTTTTTATACTGTTGTTCGTTACTCTTTCTAGTCTAGATTTTCCAGCTGGAGGTCTCCAGAAATCCATTTCCGTTTCCTCAAGTTTTCTCTTGTATCTTTTCCTTATTTGCCATACTTCACTACTGTAGGTAATTATACTTTTAATGATTGTATTATATATCTTGTGCTTTTTATTATTAGAGATTGATTGATCCCAAAGGATACTATTGAGAAGGGAAATTGCTTTTCTTGCTTGGTTGTTTTTCTCCTCAATTGTGTCGTCTACGTTGCCTTCTTTTGTGATGATCATACCTAAACATTTATATGTGTTGCAATGTTTGATAACTTCTCCATCTTCCAATATAAGGTCCTGTTGTTTCCCGCCGATACACATATACCCGGTTTTTGGATATTGATTTCAAGTCCCATTTTTTATACTTCTCGATTCATTTTCGAGTCATATACTCAATATGTTCATAATCTTGTGCTATCACTAGTTGATCATCTGCAAATAACAAAGTGTATATGCTATTGTTGTTAATCGGCGTTCCCATATTTCTACATTTGCGCTTCCACAGTTTTAGAGCCTATTCTAGATAAATTTTAAATAATGTTGGGGAGAGACAGCAGCCCTGCTTAAGGCCTTTATTCATTTGGAATCCACTCAACACAGTATTTTCAACCATTACCTTTGAGTTAGAATTAGCGTACGGTTCCTTTGTTCCCATAATTTACAATGTGGTACGCTATCATAAGCCTTTCGTAGGTCTACATACAATAAATGTACTTCTTGATTAACGGCTATTTTCTTTTCAATAATATGTGTAATGCAAAACAAATGGTCAACAGTAGATTTATCTGCCCTAAATCCTGCCTGTTCCTCAGCCTCTAAGTCTTTATATTCGCTTTCTATTCTGTTTTTAATTACTTTTCCGTATATTCTACTGACCGAGTTTGTCACGGCAATGCCTCTGTAATTGGCACATTCATCCTTCTGCCTTTTTTGTGTATAGTGTATATGAATGATGTCTTCCATTCCTCTGGGGTTGTCATTACATTAATACAGTTTTGGAACAGTTTGGCTAAACTTGTATATAGTTTGGTTGTGCCGTGTTTAATTAACTCTACAGGGATGTTACCTGGACCCGGTGCTTTGTTATTTTTTAGAGATCTACATACCTCTTCCCCTTCTTTCGTTGTTATTCGTATGGGCGAAGTTAAAATATTTATATTTTGTGTTCCGTTGCTGTCTTTAAATTTTGGTCTATCTTCCCTTAGGAGTTTCTCAAAATATTGGTCACACTCATCCATTGTTATTGTTGACACTATGTCTCTCTTCTTATCTTGTCGTAAAGATTTTAAGACTCTCCAACTTTCTGTGCTGCTTCGGCCTCCTAGATGTGAATTTATTATGTTACACTTTTGTTGCCATGCTTCATTTTTCTTCCGACATATCATTTTTTGTACTTTAGCTTGAGACTCCTTGTAGATTATTTTATCCATTATATTCTTTGTATTTAAGAATTTTTGATATTGGTCTCTTTTCTTCTTTGTTTCTTCGTCAAACAAATATGGAAGTTACTCATTACAAATGCAAATCTTTAAATAGAGGTTAAGGGTTACCGTCAAGGTCATCAATCATTGCCATAGGGATGTAGTTGAAAACACTAAGTTTTTTTGCAAAATTACGAGTTATGCATTAATTTGTATACTTTTATACACTTTAAACAAAGACTGATGAAATTCAAAACTCTTAAGACTAATAGTAATAAGAAAACAGAAAGCAGGAATCTTGTAAAAGTTATATCTTAGGCAAATAATTTATAATTTATATAATTTTGTACTTTTAAGGTACACCTACACTATTACATTCAAAGAATACTTTGTCTCATTAGGGATAATCCTTTATTAATTACTTTTCGTGTCTGGATCCGACTACTACTATTTTCTGCCCAATATCGGGCTACGTCTACACCCTTTGTATTTGCGAGCCATAAATCATCAAGGGGCACTGTGATGGGCAAAGTCTGCATACTCTCAGTTGCTCCACATTCTGTATTTCCCCACATTCACAAAGTTCGTCGCTATCTGTCTTGATGCCCCATTTAATGAGGTTCTGTTTTACAGGGGCAACACCTGTGCGTATGCGGTTGAGTGTCCACCAGGTTCTCCAGTCCAGGTTCATTCCATTAGGTCGTTCTGAATGTAGGGGGAACAGTTCGGGTGGTTCAACGCTGACATTTCTCATAAACCTTTTCCTTGATTTAAGTCGGCTGATTCCTGGCGGTTCGTCAAACACATATAATTGGTGCCTTTCATCGAAAGTTTGCCTGAACTTCTCCACATATTGTGAGGCGCATCTACGGTCGTCTGGTGATGCGAATCTAGCTACCCGGTACAGTAGTAGTAGAGGGGTAGGATTCATACAGCTGGTAATTATTCTACATGTTTCATTTAACGCCGTGGTGACTTGTTGGGCGTGCCTAGATCTGCCCCAGATGGGACAAGCATATTCCCCTGTTGAGAAACATAAGGCCTCAGCTGTTGACTTTAAGACCTGGGGGTTTGCACCCCACTTGCTTCCTACAAGTTTCCGGAGAAGGTTGTTTCTCATAGAAACCTTTTGTCTTGTGATCTGACAGTGGAAGTTATACGTTAGTGACCGGTCTAGTGCGCCAGTTTGCTGTTAAGATGGAATGCACATACTTGGATTTTAGTAGGGTTTGGCTTTAATGAGTATTGTTTGTAGTAAGTTGACATCATGTTTAAAGCCTCTTCCATTGTCGACTCTACTTGTGTGAGTGTTTTCCCCTTTACGGCTATACCAAGGTCGTCAGCGTAAACAAAACTCTCAGTCTGAGGGTGCATTGGTTGGTCATTAGTGTAGATGTTAAATAAGGACGGCGCCAGAACGCTTCCTTGAGGTAGGCCATTTTTTTGGGTTCTCCATCTGCTCTTCTTTCCATTTAGCACAACGTAGAAGCGTCTATTACACAACAGTGATCTAATGATATTTACCAGGTCATAGTCAAGCACAGTGTTATAGATCTTAGTTAACAAGGTTCTGTGGTTTATCGTATCATAGGCTGCTGTGAGTTCTATCAAGGCTACTCTTACTATCTCTTTCTGCTCAAATTCCTCCTCTATGTATTCTGTTAGGTTCAGCACTTGGTCTGTGCATGATTTACCTGGTCTGAAGCCTGCTTGTTGTGGGATTAGTTTTTCTTCTAATGTTTCCTGGATGCGGTTCAAAATGAGGAGTTCATACAATTTATACAAATGGTATAGCAGAGATATCGGACGATAGGTACTCGGTAGTTCAGGGTCTTTCCCAGGTTTTGGGATCTGGTAGGTAGAGACTAGATCTGGTCGTTCAGACCAGATATGTAATGTTGTTGACATCCTCTGGGTATGGGTTTACATGAGATTCGTTTTACAAGGTTGATGAACGCATCATAGTTTTTGGGGATCGGGACTATATTTTTCACTTGTGTTTCCAATTCATCTGTAAATTTTTCCCAGTTCTCTTTTTTGAAATTAAATCTTCGTTTGAAAGGGATTTTGTTAGCTTTTATGGCGCTGTATACGGTTATTCCCACGGGCCTATGTTGCGGCTTCGGTATAGGCTTATATACCTTCCTAACGCAACGGTCCTCTAAAGACATGCTGATGAAGGTGAGATCAGGGTTGTAAGCTTTCTTCCATATTTTGCTTTGGAACG
Source organism: Diabrotica balteata (assembly GCA_918026665.1). NCBI lineage: Eukaryota > Metazoa > Arthropoda > Insecta > Coleoptera > Chrysomelidae > Diabrotica > Diabrotica balteata. Next base: position 55,819,768 of record OU898285.1, on the reverse strand, counting down.
AATAGGGCAGTTTTGGGTCATGTAGAAGTGCCAGGTTGTTTTGTTCAGCCCACGATTCCACAAGATCTCCATTTTTATCAGTTGAAGCGTAGCCCCAATGAACATTATGACTATTAAAATCACCAAGAATGAATGTGGTTTTTTGAAAAGCGAAATTTTTTGGAGGGGAGAAAACAAAGTCTCTCCAGGGTGGTTTATACATAGATGTCACTGTGCAGGCTCCTATTTCAACGGTCAGAATTTCAATGTCGTTGTGGCATTATTTTTCAGCTGATGTTACATCAATATCTCTTCTCACGAAGATGGCGCTTCCATGTTTTGCACTTGGATGTTCAATGATAAGCTGCATTTCCTCAACGCTAGGTCTATGTGCTGATATGTCACGGTGAGTCTCTTGTATACATAATACAGTTCAGACAAAATTTCCTGTTTATTACAAATAATATCCTCAATGTTTATGGTCATCATTGTCAGTGTAGGATCTGAGAAGAGCCATTGATTTTTGTTTGTTTGTTCGGAGCCAGTGGTGGAAGGCCCCGAGGGGCGTTTCCAGGGAGCGCCTGTGACATTTTGTTCTTATAATATCACTTGCGTGGAGGCTCCTTCCGTGCTCCCCTTTATTAATGACTTTAGGGTACCTGCCTACCGAGTAACGGAAAATAGTTGTGACGAATCAGTTAGCAATTTAGTCCATGCGTTTAATTTGTTGCTGCTAAACTTACAAACGGCGTGTATTTTCTGAGAGAAAAAACATGTGTTAAATATTCATGACTCCCTTGTTCATCAACAACCTTTAATAACGGTTAGTAATATAGTGACTACGTATTCCGGTATGACAAGTTTTAGTGAAATAAGCATTTACAGATTTTTAAGTGAAAGAAAAAAAGGAAACATTACTGAGCTCAAAAGACATGAAGGAAAACAACCAACGGAAATTGATGACTTTCATAGAAACGTCCTTCAGAGAAAAGTTCATTCGTTATATTTAAACAACTATATTCCTAGATTGGATACGATATTAAAGGCAAGGCAAGATATAATAATTTTCCTCACTTTGGCCGAGAGAAGTAATGGAAATTACTTAAAGAAATCGGTTTATGATTGAATCGGAAGAAACGCATATTAACGATACAGAAGAAATTGTTGGCGAAGTCAATAGTTGAGAACGATAGAAAGATTTAGATTATAAGCAAGATGCATTTTCTATTTAGAGGAAACCTGGCTAAACTTTCTGGTTTCTAAAAGGATATTGTAATGGTTTAAATGCTCCCGCAGGAAAAGATGGACGATTAGTAATCACGCACTTTGGTAGCGAACATGGTTTTGTGGAGAAATATTTATTTGAGTTTGTTTTAAAATTCACTAAAAATTACCACCAAGAAATGAACTGCGATGTTTTTGATTATTACTTTTCTCAAGTATTGATTTTTCAACAAACAATGCTGTCGCTTTTTTCGATAACGCTGGCTATTACTTAAAATTAGTGGAAATGTTACCGAAAGTCTCACGGAAAAAAGTAGATATAATTGACTGGCTCCATTGCAAAACAATACCGTTAGATCAGACTATGCTTAAAACGGATTATTTCGAATAGCAAGGCAGCATAAATCGCACTATAAAAATATGTCATTGACGAAATTGCAAAAAGAAAAGGAATAACGGTATTTCGTTTTCCACCTTATCATTAGCAACTAAATCCAATAAAGTAATGAACTCAAGTAAAAGGTGAAGTGGCCAGACAAAATACAACTTATAAATTGAAGGATGTCAAATAACTTTTATTAAATTCCATTTAAAACGTAACGAAAGATGGACCAATACCGTAAGCCACGTAAAAAAATAGGAAGAAAAATTGTGGACTGTTGATAATAACATTAAAGGACTTTGTCAATCTATAATCATTCCAATCAGGGCGGACAACAAATCTGATACAGAAGAACGGGAAGATATGGAAATCCATAATTTACAAGCAAATCAGTAGGTTTTCGATTCATCCACATTGCTTAAATGTTAAATATCAATACGATGTATTCGCTGTAACATTAATTTTATTTAACACATAAATTTGTCCATTTTTGATTGACCAACACTGACCCATGATTTTTATACATTTATAATCCATGTGTAAAGTCTCGTCATGGGTGGAAATATAACTATTGACAATAATACCATACAACAAACAGACACTTACAAATATCTGAGACACGAGATCAAAATAAGCAGACAATCAAACACATGAAATACAGAGGCGAATAGGCCTGACATGGGCAGCATTTGGCAAATTAAGCTATATTCTAAAAAGTTCAATTCCCATGTGTCTCAAGCGAAAGGTTTATAACCAATGTGTTTTGCCTGTACAAACTTATGGAGCAGAGACTTTAACACTCACGCAAAAATCTGCGAATAAACTCAGAGTTACACAACGAGCCATGGAACGTGCAATGCTGAACGTGAGCCTTCGAGACCACATAAAAAACCAACAAATCAGTCGAAGATCGGGGTTCAAGACGTCATAGAAAGAACCACGACGCTTAAGTGGAACTGGGCAGGGCACTTAGCCAGAACACAAGATGGACGGTGGACAAGACGTTTTATGGAATGGAGGCCCAGAAACTATAAAAGAAGCCGAGGACGACTACCGACTAGATGGACCCATGATATAAAACATGTAGCGGGAAAACTGGCTACAAGCGGCCCAGTGTAGAGAATACTGGAAATAATTGAGGGAGGCCTATGTCCAGCAGTGGACGCGATTGGCTGATTGATGATAATCCATGTGTAATATGTTACGTATATAATCCATGAGTTTGTATTGTTATTTTATGTGAACAGGCCAAACTCTTTGAAAAATAATATCTTAAACTACATTTCAACAGGAGAGGTTTATTTTTATTTTGAATGATTTCAGTTTGACCATTTTACCTACTGTTTGCAGATTAGGGAAGACTTGCATTTGTAACGAGCTGCCAAATAAAGTATATTTGTTCAATGACTACACTATCTTCTCTGGAGCATATATTTAATAAATAGTTATAATAATTACATATTTACATTGCCCTCTATTTTCATATAGTTAGACCAATAGTATCGTTATTTATTTTCATTACTATTGTGTTGTTAGTTTTCAAGCGGTATATTATTTTAAGAACTGGTATTTCAACTATGTATACAGGAATTTAACTCTGTCGAATGCCTTTGTCAGAGATATGGAGCAGATGAATAACAGTTTCTGGTATTAGATGGATTTTTAAAAGTTATGTAATCACAATACTCTTAAAATAGTAATTTTAAACCAGCTGAAAAGTTGAAGAAGTGGATATTAGAAAAAATCTAAGATTATCGGAAATGCACAAGTAATGGATAATGAAATACTGCAACAAATAAATATTGAAGGGGACTTACTCTTAAGAGGTATTTTAGATAGTATTACAGGTATTGGCAGAAACAGGTCGTGCTGGTTAGCGTAACATTAGAAATTGGACAGCACTTAACTTAAAAACAGCTAATAACAGAGTCGAGTTTGCTGTTCGCTGTAATCGCTGCAATCGCTTAACTTCAAAAAGTCAAGACAGCACCTGAAAATCAAAGAAGGTGATTAGGAAATTTGACTTTGACATTCGTATTGGCGACAAAACATTTTAGATATATTTTTAATTACATTAATCAATGCTATTTATGTCTTTGCTCCTTTTATTTGTAACATTTATATTGAAATTATCTCTTTCTCGTTTTCAAACTTCGTAACACACTTCTACTCCTGTTTGAGAACTGAAAGATTTTTTGCAACATCCTTACTTATAAGACCGTCATTTTCACGACAACGGGTTAAGACATCAAGACCAATCAAATGAATATTAGGGAACTTTAATTTCCCATACTATTATCGTATGTAGAAATTTACGTTTAAAGCATCCTATCCATCCTAATGTAGTATCCTCCATTGTAACCGCATTAGATGCCACGTTTGAATGAATTTAGAGAAGAGACAAGAAAAAGATCAGATTTAAGATTAAAAAGTTAGCTCTTAAAGGAAAGGGAAATAGAAGACTACGCTGAACAAAGAAAAAGGTAATGTATAGATTTTTTTAAAAGGTGTAGAATACATAGATATGTGGGGTAGTAGTGAATTTCGAAGATAAACATAATAAATCTGATAGTGGGCGAAGGTTAAATATATGAAAGATCGACAGGGCATTTCAGAGTTTTTACATGACGGTTTGGCTAATGAGTCAAATTATATTAATAATAAATAACAAAGAGTAGTAATCGCATAAGACAGGAAGCTTTAGAAATTAGAAATGCCATGAAAACTAAAAATTCGCGAGAGGAAGGATATTGTGGTCGAAAAATATATGAACCAAAGAAATGCACCAAAATTGGCATATATCAATTATAAAACCTATGCACGAAAATAAGGATAAAATGAATGTGCCCACTGTAGTGAATTATCTGTAATAATGCTAGATGTAATATACAAGGTGTGGATTAGTTATTATAAATGGTGATATAAACGATGAAAGTATTATCCATTGAGTATAAGAACACCTTGAATTTTCGAATTTTCTAGATACAAGAAAACGAATACTAAAAGAATTGTAACTTGAAAGTGCAACTAAAAATTACAAGATTGATAGAAAAATCACTTGTGCAGGAGAGGTACTCCCCAGGGAGATCCGTGTTCCACAGTGTTGTCCAATACAACTCTGAAAAAATTATAAAAGACATTGGAATAAATAGATCCTTTTTACAAAGGGCATCAGTTTTAAGCGTAAGCTAATTACAAGATATGTAGAAGAATATCTATAACTAAGAGACTAAGATAGCTTTACTTTACTTTAAAGGATCACTGACAGAAATTGAGAAGATGGAGAAATATTTGTACTGAGGGACTCTTTTTAATCAGAAATGTAAGGATTAAGCATAAGTCAACTTAACTTTCCTGAGATAAAATATTCTAATTATATATAGAAAATAACAGGGGCCTTCAGAGAATAACATGTCAAAATTGGGGCATTTATTTTTAAAATGACATTTAAAAATATTTTCTTTGTAAATATAGTAATAAAAGAATAGTCTATATAATTTTTAATAAAATTCAATAACAATGTTCCAAAAAACAGTCAAACGAAAAATATAATTTCTTTGAAAGCCTCAGCTCAATAAAACTCCGTGTTTGAGTTAAAATATTAACATAAAATCAACTTAACATTTCTAAAAGCCTAGGAAATGACATGGAACTATGTAAATTATAAAAGCTCTTTGGTGAAACTAATTTCTTGTTGAAGTTACTCAATATTTTCCACACATTTATTACAAATAGGAGTCGTATGCTCTAGACACATGATTTTTTATATGTGGCAGCTGAACCTCATTTTCCTGTTTTTATTAGATGAACAGTAAAAAATATCTACATCAATGACTTGTTTATTGTCAAAAATATAAATCTCATTTATTTTTAATTTTAGTATTCTTGGATGTCCTGAAGATGTTCGATAGTTTCTCATGGGACTTTCAAAGAGCTCATACCCAAGAGTTTCTCATTAAGAATTCCAGAAGACCGCCTTCGGGAATATTCTTGTGACAGACAGTCTATCATTGCGCACCATAGTCACACTTTGGAGTGTGTTTTTCTTTATCTATGGAAGCTATTAGCACATCTATCGCTGCTTGTTCTTATTCTGTTCACCATTGTCTACGTATGGCAAGGCAGTTCAAAGCCTGGCGGTTTCTGATCAATGCAGGCCACTTGGTGTACTTTTTGTTGTAAGTCGATATCCCATTGTCATTCTCAGGGTGTTCGTAACACTGAAATGATTCTTATCTATAGAGCTGGCCTTTAACAATAGAGGACATATGGAGCGCAGTCTATACATTTCGGTATCGAGCTAATCATGGTAGATAGGTAGGTGATGGTAGTCTTTGATTTTTCTATATTTTCTGAGAAGAGAATGACTTCTTCGTAGTTTCAGCGGTGGGATGTAACTCAGAATGTGAAGCCAATAGTTCGGTGTTGGGCTAATTATACCTGAGATCATCCGTATTGTTTGATTTAATTGATTGTCAACAATCTTCGTGTGTTTGGTATTGAGACTTACCAGGGAAAACAGATAGACCTGTTTGGTGTACCTAATAGTGTGTGGCAGAAATAAATGGCCTTTGAGGTAACAGGTCTACCTGTTCAGGTGTACCAGTGAAGTGTATCTGATAGAGAGTGACCGACGTATGATGAAAGGCAACCGTATATACGTGTTTTTTACTATTGGTCGTCTTTAGTACGGAGCAGCCAAGTTAGAAAAGGATCATGTTAACTTGGGAAGGAATCACTACAGGAGCAATGCGATCGCTTTGTGGTAATAATGGTAGAAGACTTTAAAGTTTCCAGAGCAACAACTAACATATCCACAGAGAAACTTAAGCTACCTGAGGAAAGGAATGCTAAACGTTAAGAATGTTTTAAACAACAAGAAAGGAAAAAAAATATAATAAAATATGTCTATAGCCTGCCTTCGTGTGTATGTTAGTTGTTGCTCTGGAAACCTCAGTCTTCTAACATTATTACCTCAAATTGGTCACATTGTTCCTGTAGTGATCCTTTCCCAAGTTAACATGCTCTTTTTTAACTTAGCTGCACCGTACTGAAGACCACCAATAGCCAGAAATACGTATATACGGTTGCCTTCCGTCTTATACACATATTTTATTATATCTTTCTTTCCTTTGTTGCGAGCTATGCCGATACCTACCAAGTTTATTTTGATAGTAACTCGCATTAACCTTTTCTTACAAACTAACTTTTCTACTAAGATACATATATATATATATATATATATATATATATATATATATATATATATATATATATATATATATGCATACATACAACTTCTTATTGACTTGTCCATCAATATGTTTTATACTATAACGCTAGTTGCTTTGATTGTTCTTATAAAATGTACATTTAAGTTTCATTGAACTTTTTAATAATTAATTATTTTATAACAATGTATCTTTCATATGATTTCCTGAATATGGATTATGAATACGGTCCTGTATTCAACCCGTGCAACGTGCACTCGCAAGTCCATCCCCTTGGTCCCTCATCCCGCTAACCATCACAAATCCCGAGAACACGACCAAGATATATACACTGTAATCTTCTCTAGCACTTAGTTGCCACATTGGTGTTGCTTCTCACTCAGATTTTTATTTTATTTACTATGCGGATGGCCTGATTAAATGAAATAATGATAGTGTTTGAACCAGTTCAACTGTAGAACTCCACAAAAAGTGGAAACATTAGTCGGAGACAATGTTTGGGGAAATTATATAGTTCAGGTGTTGGAGGTGTCATTATGTTTCCTTAATTAAACTGATGAATTTATCTGGTTTTCATTTTGACACTTAAAAGAAATCAAAACTTTACGGTTTACAATACATATAAAAAAAAACAAATAAAAATCCCTTATCAACTCGTCTGAAAATTTAAAAAACAAAGGTCACAGTATTTTGGTCCAGAATTAAAAAAATATTAATAAACGCATACAGCCGAGTATCGCATGACAGGACAACGAAATAAGAGCGAACCAACGTGTTTTAACTTGCAGAATACATGCGCCTGTGGATCTGATACAATTCGACGATATCGGTCGTTTATTTTTTAAAATCTGAACATTTTGACCGTAAATTTGACACATTGTGTATATAGTCTAGTAAGTCCCAAAGAAACTATGAACCAATATCGTCTTCATTTTGAGTTATCTGTAACCTCGGTGATATTTGACCTATTGACCCCAAATAGAACAGGATTGTTTCTTGGAAACTTAGTATCAAGTTTCTAGGACTTTTGAAGCTCGTGGAACAAATTATGGCAAGAATAGGAGAAACAATATCTACATTCAACAAAAATAAAAACTATTTCTTATCAGAGATATAAATAAAGACGAGAGTGTCAGAAGAGAAAATCATTATACCTGGAACACCATGAAGGAGACAATGTAATTCCTGAGTTAAAATTGCAACAAAAATAAGTACAGGATCATAGAAGAAGAAATTCTGGTAAAACATCTGCGCGAATGTTCAACACAGCCACAGCCTAATTTCGAAACGGATGTTTCGAACCAATGTTCGGAACGAAGAAGTAGAGATATCGTAATAGGTTAAAGGTGAGACCTAAAATGTTACTTTTTTTCGTTATAATCTACGGAATGGATACTTAGATACTGAAAAAAGATAATAAAGGGAGATTGTATTTCCTGGCTGAAGAGTATGATTTAAATGTAGTTCCATTGATATTTTTAAAGACATAAATATCTTATATTTTGTGATCTCAAACCAGGAATAGATAATAGAAAATAGTAAAAGGAATTTAATACAGCCTATTGAGAACATACTCTAGGACAAAGGTAACCAAATGGATATTACAACCTTATGCTCGTTATCCAAAAATACTCTTAGAGCTTCAGAAAACTGAACACTAAGAAACCAAAGGTATTTTCATTGAAGACTGCTCAGTCAGCTATCATCTCTATAAAATGGGCAAAGTGGACAGATTTATATTGCCTGTAGTGCAGGGCAATACTTTGCCAACTCCATAAATACTTAGAGCAGGTCTTTAAGAATCTTACCAAATAACAAATTTCTTTACGAAACGGAGCAAATTAGAGCAGGTCTTTAAGAATCTTACCACATAACAAATTTCTTTACGAAACGGATAATAGGATTTCTTAGTATTCTTGATCTGTGTGACTAATATATATGGTAATCATAAAAGATTTGTCATGTCGCAGTGAGGAAAGTTTCGTAAGGTCATACGACCCATTTCCAATATAAAATCTACGATCTAGAGTTAATAAAATCTTCTTAGAATTTAAAATGGTTATTACCCAGTTTTTGAATGGATTAACCACTGTTCTTGATGTTTTACGATGCACAAAGTATTTTTTTATGAAGTGCCTTGGAAAAGGAAGAATCATCGATAAAAAACATCGCCTATCACCAAGACAATGCTTCGAGTCACCAGCATATCGCAAATATAAGACAAAATAGATGATTTGCATTTCGAATTGCTTTTTTACCCTTTGTATTCTTCATATCTGGTCCCAGCGACTATTAGCTATTTGAAAACCAAATAGAGAAATTTGGATCAAATGCGGAGGTTATTGTATATACTGAGGCTAAAGACAAATTGAGGCTAAACACAAAAAAGCATCGAATTATTCGATAAGTGTTGAAATGATTAGGTTTTACTATCTGCCTTGGATTTATTGAATTAAGTCTTAGCACCCAAATAGACTATAGTTTAATTTCAAAACAGTGGAGAAGAATAATTCAAGATGCCAGCGTACGATGGATTGTAATGACCACTTCCAATAGTCCAGCAAAGAAATAATGATATGAGTCATACGCGTGATCTCTTAAGTTATCGTTGTAGTTGTCTTTATGAGTTTTACCAATTAGCTTGTTAGTAAAGGATAGTTTCTTTTTATTTAGCGTATGGAATATTAAGAACATATAACTAAAAGCGATATTTTTATAAAAAACGTTAAATGGTGTATTAGAAACGAACATCAAATATATCAACATTATCTTAAACATTTCCGACCACATTCAGGAATTCCATCTTCTTAGTTTTTCTTGCTGTTCTGTCAATATATAACCCTCCTTATCTCTTCACTTCTTTTACTTGAATTCTTTTTTGCTTTTGTAAGTTTTTAATAAAAATTTCTCGTCTCTATTGGCTTGCTTTGATCTTGTAGTTCTTTAAGTTTTTTGTTCATATTTTCTCTCTTCTTTCTGCGGTGGATCCTCTTTTCTTCCTTACGTAGTTATTTATATTCCCTGTTTATCGGGTTCTGTGCCCCTGTTGCACCAGTAAATATGCACCGTTTTTCCTTTCTGTTATAATCTGACGTTCTTCGTTAAAACAATCATTCGTTCTTGTTCTTCTCTGTTTACCTTCCACGACTAGTAATTTTTCAGCTGCTTCTTTTGTGATGTTTCTGCGCCCTTCCCGCTCTTCATTTATGTTTTCATGTTTTAGACTGTTTTCTAGTTTTGATGTTTATATTTTGTTCATATCCTTTATTTTTGTATTTTAGTCTCCTTCTACATTGTATGGTTTATATTTAGAACCTAGTTCCTTGTTTAAATGTTTAAAACTCTGGCCCGTACCCTACTCAACGCCGTAATTATTAGAATCTCTTCTTTTCCTTCGAATTTGCTCATTTTCTGGTGCAAACGTTTATTATATTCGATTGGTGTCTTGAGTCTACAATAGGATGATCTATCATATTTACTGTAAGTCGGGTGTATTCGGGTGATTTCCAGGTGCCTTGGTGTACATCTTTTAGAGCGAAGTTAGAATTATACAATCCTTATCAAAATGAAACTACTAGATTTTTTCTCAAGCACCAAATTTTTAAATTTTAATAGGCTTTGTTATCATTGCTGTTACATATCATACTAAGTAAAGGGTTACTTTGTATTCCAGTTCTTCTTTTGACGGAATTTTTAGTTTTTCATTGACGCTTATAAGATAAAAGTATGTGCTTCATTGTGTAGTTACAGCAATCTGTTCAGCTGTTGGTTCATCTATTGTATCTTTATTTTGCAATGCATTTCGACATAATGTGAGGACATTGTTTAATTCCGTTATTAAATGGACTTCTCGGTTATTTAAGACTCAAGCGAATCTAAAATCTGCGGTTACTAGAGGAAATAAATATAATCAAAGACATAAAGAAATAATCAAAAAGAAAGAATTGGAATATAGGAAACCTCGATTCGTGTGTAAACAAAGTTACCCCAAAAAGTTTGACACGACTTTACTAGTCTTAAAACTTAAAAAATAGCGGAGACTTAGAAAGAAGTCTAAGAACACATATTAATGTTATTGACAGCAGAAAAAAGCTAGTGAATACAAACAAATAAACGAAATGTTATGAGTAGCCCTGCGAAATAATAGCCAGGGAAACAATCATGCATGAAACAAATGGCTAAAGATAAGTAGAGAAAAATATTTAGAAAAGTGTAGAAGAAGAAAGCAACTGCTGCATAAAAAGAGATAGATGAATGAACTTCTTCAAGATTTGGAAGTAACTAATTTGAATATTAAAAATTACAAAATAAGAAAAACCTGCAGTTAGCCTGAGAAGAAATCTGAAGAAAGCCCAGGTGAAAATTATAAAACCAAACGAACTATCAAAACAAAGCGCAGAAAGAACGACAAAATAATGAAAAATAGGATATATCTAAAAACAGAAGCAGCTCAGTAAAGGCATAAAACTGCAAATTTATAGAATAGTCACCAGTAATTACATAGTCTCCTTAAACAATGTGTTTGACACAGAAAAACAAGGAAATATTAACGGACCTAATAAACCTAGATATTGGTGAGCTTAGGAGATTGATAACCAAAAAAGGGGATATTTTGAAAGAGGACATCGTTAGTGTTACGGACATATACAAAGAATGCCAGAGCACATGTAGCTGAAAAGAATATTGAACTGGAACCTACCTGGAAGAAGACCGAGAGGAAGACCTGCTACAAAATGGAAAACATACATAGAAAATGCTATGATATATAGATACCACAGAGAAGGTGAACGATCGATGAACTGATAATTGGAAAAAGCTGAAGATACAGAAGAAACAAATAGTCAGATTTATCATAGTACAAGTTCTCACATGAATGGGACATCTACAAAGAAGAGATCCAGAAGTGGTTATCAACAATATAACTAAATAGAGACCACTGATAGGTACACCAATAGGAAGACCCAAAATTAGATGGAAAAATCATACAATTGAGGACATTGGGAAACTTGAACAGACTAGAGAGTCATCTGCAGAAACAGGAAATGAAGGAAGGTCATAGCAGATATTAAGTCACACAACCAATTGTAGAATCAAAGAAGATAAATGCAAACTGATTTCAAATAAGCGACAAATGAAACGAAAGAGTCCGAAGAGGTTGACAATTACCCCGCTAGGAGTGAAGATGCCAAGATAACGATAATGATTCGAACCAACATTTATAATCAGAAATAATAATACTCATACTACAAAAAAATATGTTTTCACATATTTCAAAACTAAAATTCCCAAAACGAGCTGATAGAAAATAACTGATGGTATTTTTGGATGGAGTGCAAACAAATAATGAAAAATAAAAATCATAAATAATAAATAATTGTATGGTACTAGTTCTGGTAAGATTCGAAACAAAGCGGCAACAGTGTACCAGATTTCAAGCTGTGTTGCAGCATGTATCTGCGCATTTAATCGGCTGGGTGCATTGCGGCGCGGGGGCGAGATGCAGGATGGCGTGATGTCAGTGACGTCACCTGGTATCGATGGACGGGGAAGCGGGTGTCTTGGCCACGTGTTTCTCGAGTCCAGCCCAAGCAGCTTTGTTGTGACATTGTAGGATTTATCCGAGATTGTCGGAATTTGGTAAAATCATTATTATTGATTTTTAATAAAACTCAGATTTCTTTGTTTTTAGTATGATATCATTACGACAAAATAAAAATTATGTATTGTTTGTTTTAAACACAAATCTATATAAAAAGATTGTTGTCCTACGCAGATGTACTAGAGAATCATAACAACGATCGTAATAAATTAGTATGCACTGTTTACAACTTACTGTAGTTTACTGGCTTTGAGCGATACAAAACATTAGCGAGCTGACAACAGCGCTGTACTACGCGACCCACAGATCAAGGACAGTTTTACGAGCTTCTGCATATAGTACTTGTTTTATTGTACATAGTGCAGCTCTCGTTGTATATCTTCGGGCGTTTTAGCTAAATTCAAGGCCATTGCAATTATACCTTCCTTACATTTAAACCTATTATTATAACAGAATAACAGATTAATAAATTTATTCACAATTTATTATTCTAAGAACAGGTACTACTAGTAATGTTTACAAGTTGACAAGGTTAGGGAGAATTATTTGTATATAAACAAGTAGTAGATATTTTAATATTTAACCCTTAATTACTGAGATCGGTTCACTGGTTATAAGATAGTTCTTCAGTTAGGGATCATGACCTAGAGATAAAAAATCTGCTTGCAAATTATGCGAGATATTATTTCCGAAGTTTATAACTTTTGAAAGGTAGACAGGGTCGACACAGGTAGAGAAAGTTATATTGATAATAATCAGGTACATACATAATATCTGTATTAAATTTTGTTGATAAAGATAACAATTTAAAAAAATACTTAATTCATTTAACTCTTTATTATACTTTTTAAAACTCCCATGAACGGAAGAGTAAAAATTTATCCATCTCTGATATTTTACAATAATACAAAATATTTTTTTTCTATATTTAATAGAAATTTTAGATTTATTTTTAAAACTATATAACATAAAGTTATTGTTTAAATGAAACCAAAATACAAGTACTAATGTATATTTTATAGAACAAAAGATACCAAGACGAAATTATCCACATTGTTTTACTAAGTTTGCAATCGGGGCCAAACTAGATGACTCGCTTATTATATATCTAATAATGGAGTATGATCTGCTTTGTAATAGTTCATTGCACATCAAATAATATATAAGATGATTGAATCTATATTTGACACCAAACCGTTTAAAACTAGTTAATAATAGTGACCCCAAGTTTGACAGCAAAATTTTGATTTTGGTGTTAAATTTGACATGAAATTGTAAGCAATGTTGACAGTGCCCCAAAAGTTGACAGTGGCTTGTATCTATATTTGACTTACATTACAATTTTCAAAATTAATTGTCAGAAGTACTTTCTTACGTAGTACTTAGGGAATATAAAAGTGATAATATGTTACGTGATAACTAAGTAAATAAACTTTCTTTATTGAAAATAAAATTTTTATTTTTAATAACAAACGGACAAAAGAGACCTACATAGGTATCTATATATTTAGGTAAGTAGGTACCTGTGTAGAGAAAAGCGACCTTTTTACGTCACGAAACTACAATATTTTCCGATTTCCGGTATGGAATAAATATCTCTATTATTTATTGGTGTCCACTTCCAATATTTCAGTCTACTTGTCACCATAACACTAACAAAAAAAAAACAATTGTAATTTGAAATTTTCTTGACCTTTCCTGGGATCTTTTCACCCTCATAACGAACTATAACGTAGTCGGTCACATTCATTTTAGATTTTTGAACAATTTCTTTCTTTTAGACATCTTCAATTACATTTAAAAATATATTCTTCTTCACAAATTCGACTGCGCTAGATTTACAAGTTTCTTTACTGATCTTTTCTCCTTTTTTTCCTGAAGTTGCAGTTTTTTCTCCTCTCGCTTTCTTTTTCTATCTAGAATTGCATTTTCTTTCTCAGTCTTCTCATCTTCCTTTTTTAAATAATATTTTTTTTAGTGTTCTGAGGAACATACAGTTGGAACTTTTTCTTTGATGGCTCTTCCTCATTTTTTGTTTGTACTTCCATCTGGCCAAAACAAAATAAATTTAAAGGGGAAGGGTATCAATAGCGCATTATTATTTAAAATCATGTATGTATTTTCCTTTGCTTTGTCTATCACTTCTTTATCGATATTTTTGACGATTTGTTCCTCTATCGTTTCAACTCCCTCAACTGTTATTTCATCGCTTGCTCGCTTGCTACGTTTCGCCTTATTATGCATAGTTGTATTTGTCTTTTCTTTTTCTTTCCAATTTGTTTCCCTTACTTTAGTTGCCTCATGACTGAATTGCTCGTAACATTTAATTTTCCCATCAGTCTCGAAAATCGCTACTTCTCCTCTTTTATTTCCCACTATCTTTATTATTTTGATTACATTCTCATTATCCGTTTGCTCCACATATTTGCTACCGTTTTCTTCTCCCTTTATCACTCTATCGATACTAATGATAGTGTTATAGTGTTCTATTTGTTTTTCACATTTTTTACTATGATCTAAAATAACAGTATCATCTTCATTTAATACTATTCCATTTGCCTCTCCACTTTCCTTGACGAGCGGCTGCGTTTTCTCCGTTATCTAAAATTTCTTGTTCCTCTGCTTCAATACCTACGTCTTCCCAATTTACACACCATCATGCGCAATATCCATTATTTATCATTTGAGACCTTTTTTAGGGTGCTTATTTTCTTGTACCTTTTCATTCTGATTCTTCCAAAAAAAAATAAGTTTGTACTTTCTAGCTTTCCATTCCATTTAGTCAATTTCATCTTAGTTCGAAAGCTCCTAAGTAAGTTTTTGTCTAGAAAAAATTATATTATAAAATTAAAAATTAATATTGTAATTACTATTGTTTGGGTTCACTTATAGGCAAATTCATTATGTTTAAATTCATATAATCGCAGAAACGTATTAATCTTTCACCGTTTTTTATTTGTTTAAATTTTAAATATAAAAAATACATGTTTAATATTCAGATACTGACCACTTGGAGTTCACATAATTGGACATTTCATTGACGAGTGGATAGTTTACAGGTGGGCCATCCATTATCTCATCCAGAAATCTGCTGCAACATATTCATTTTGGATTTGCAATCGGCTACATAGAGAGAGAGAGAGAGAGAGAGAGAGAGAGAGAGAGAGAGAGAGAGAGAGAAGAGAGAGAGAGAGAGAGAGAGAGAGAGAGAGAGAGAGAGAGAGAGAGAGAGAGAGAGAGGCATTTACCAATTATCTGCTTGGTCCATTTCATCAATTCTGCAGCTATTGAGGCTAGCAAAGCCGGCAGCTCTATGAAGTTCTTCTATTGGAGTTGTCTTCATACAGCCTGTTGTTAATCTGCATGTTTCATTTAAGATGACGTCAACTTTCCTGGCGTGAATCGATCTGGACCAAACTAGGCCTACTCTGCCCCAGAATAACAGAGCGCGCGGGCATTACTATTCAAAACATTCGGGTTGCCCCCTTCTGCTATTTGTGAGTTTTCTAAAGATGTTGCTTCTGGCGACAATTTTATATCGTGTTTTCTCGAATTGGTGTTTAGTACACCTTAGTAGATTGGTTTCTCCGTGTATTCGAGAATGACATACTCCATCGGATTTGGAGCCCCGTCTTTATTTGGCGGGTATGGAGATGGAAGGAACTTACTTGCGTCTTAACTAACTGAGTGTATTTTTTTTTGGTAGTAGTTCAGTGTGGTCTCGGGGAAGTGTTTCGTATACTTTGGTGTTGTTTGGTCGTTTGTGTATATATTGAAGAGAATGTAAGCCAAGACGCTTCCTTGAGTCAGGCCAGATGTTTCTCGTCAGATTTACATCAAATCGTATATTATTTTTTAACAGGGAGTCAACAATTTTTACTAGTTGGTAAGCACATTATAGAGCTTTGTCAAGAACTTTCTGTTATTCACTGTATCGTAGGAGGAGCTCAGATCAGTGCGAGCTCTGTTTTTTAGGTTATACCAAGCCCCAGATTTGTGAACGGTGAAATCAGTAGTGATTTGCCATATGCTAGAGACACAATACTCCTATCGTTTACTCAAAAAGATCTGTAAACATTATTAGACAATGTTGTTGAGAGCTGTAAGAAAGCAGGTCTAGATCGTTAAATTCCACAAAGTCGTTGTTCTTTAATCTTTGGATTGCTTTTTACATAACCAGTTTTGATTTTACAATTTTTTGTAGTCAAAAATGATAAAAATTATTTTAAAATTTATTACATTTTGTCCATTCAATAGAACATATTTTTGGCCATTGTTTATTTTACTCACCCTCTATAAATACTCAAACGTCTTAGAAAAGGTTTCTCTCTCCTTCAATAGTGTTGACATAAGAGCTGGCAGTCGACAAATTGACAATGAACGCTTGGCATTCCCAAAATGTGGGAATCCGTGAAATTCAATCAGATCATGCCTTCTAGTCAACGGTCAAAGCCATAAATGAATATATTCCTGTCCCTTCATCAATTGCGGAATAGATCAATCACATTGTTATTCAGGTGCACTAATAGCAATAGATGCGTCGGTGCATGTAATTCACCTTAAGGGTGTGAATATATCACCGTCTATTGTTTCACATTATAAGCTATTTCTAACGTTATTGGACTTGGTATACATAATATTCACCCAAATCAGTATAATTAAAAAACATTGTTAAAGCTACTTACTGAATCGCAGCTCATACGTCAAAACGTTATTACCTGTCTTTTCACGACTAAAAATGATTAAAAAATTGAATTTTGTATTATATCTCTATTATGTTTTTCTATGTAAATGTGAATTTTAAGTATTTCTGATACTATCTATGACTGAGAATTTTAAGAAGATACTTGGGGGCTATGATGTATTACTTACGTAAATAATTACATACTATACTATAATTTTAATAAAACAATTTTTAATTGAAAGTGATTACTTGGCAACATTGTACTTAACGAAGCCCTTAACGATAACTTTTTAACGAAATCGTATTGAAATTATCAATTTTGCAGAGGCGTACCAAAAAAAATTTAATTATTTATTTAAACACATAAGTAATTACGTAAAAATGAAATCTAAGACCGATTTAATTATTAAATTATCATGTCTCTTTTAACAGGTATCTTATAGTTGTCTAACAAAATAAAATAAAATTTTATTCTTATTAGAGAGTATCTAATACAGAACTTCAAAAAACAGAAAACTTTGGAAAATATTTTTTTTTTCATTAGACTAAAAACAATCTGCAATTTTAATTACACATCATTTCTCTATTTATGAATTACTGTGTGCTGTAAACGTTATATTTGTTTTTTTTAACTTAATTTGAAAGTTTGCTTGTGTTTATTTGTTTATATAAATATGAAAATATATTATGAAGTTCATATAAATTAAAATGAAGTAAGCTAAACTATTATCATATGAATGCGTTTATATAGCAGTGCATTTGTTTATTTCAGTAAATTCTCGAAATATGAAATGAAGATGGCACTAACTACTAAAGAGTTAATAGTTTTGTTAGAAGAAGACTCAGATTGTGAAAATGCCACTTAATGTGGTTTATTTGCCGCCGAGATTAGATTAGAAAGTTTCTGATGTAGAAGACATTTATCTTCTTCTTCTTCTTCCTTCTAGTTTGTAGGCTTTAAAGCCTGTTTCTTCTTCAATATTAGCTTCCTAAATTGTTTAAATTGTCGCACCATCTATTTCTTGGTCTGCCAATACTTCTTCGTCCATTTGGTGACTTATCTCGTGCTATTCGTACTATTCTATCCTCCGCCATTTTACTGATGTGTTTGTTTCACTTTTGTTTTCGTTTTGTCACCCATCCATTTATGTCTTCTATATTGCATGCTCTTCTTATGTTTTTGCTTCTCTCCTTATCCAACAGACTTCTCCTTGATATTCGTCGGAGTATTTTCATCTCTGTTGTTTCTAGCAGTCGTCTTGTTTTAGATGTGTCAGATCTTGTCTCAGCCGTGTATGTTAATATAGGTCTAATTCCTGCTTTATAGACTCTTGTTTTTGTGTCTTGTCTTAGGTGTTTGTTCTTCCAGATTGTGTCATTAAGAGAACCCGCCGCTTTACTTGCTTTTAAGCTTTGCTGTCGTACTTCTTCTTCAACATCTCCGTAACTAGTTATATCTATTCCCAGATATCTAAACCTTGCTTCCGGCTTTATTATTTTCCCATCAATTTCGATTTTACACCGTAGTGGGTATTTAAATGTCATACATTTGGATTTTTCCGCTGATATTATCATATTGTATTTCTTAGCTGTTGTATTGAAGATATGTGTTAATCTTTAGACGTCGTCTTCTGTCTCGGCGATTAATGCGCCGTCGTCTGCATAACATAATATTTGGATTTCTTTGTTCAAAATTCTGTAGCCATGACTTTTACGTACTGCTTGTATTATTTTGTCCATTAATATATTAAAGAGAAGTTGGCTTAACGAGTCACCCTGTCTGACTCCGCTTTGTACTGGTATACACTGTGTTAGTTTTCCATTTATCTTTGCCTGTATTCGATTGATGATGCTTTCGATGGTTTGTATAATATTGATTGGTATGTTCCTTTTATACAGTAGGTGTAAGACGTATTCGACTTGGATGCGATCGAAAGCCTTTGTCAGGTCTATAAAACATATATGTGATGGCCTTTTCTGTGATTTGTCTTAGTACAAATACGGCGTCTACGCAGGATCATCCGGATCTGAATCCTTGTTGTTCATCTGATAAAGTTGTTAGTTTATTGATTTTGTTGGTTAGGACTTTTGTGGTAATCTTAAGTGCGGTGTTCAGTAGATTTATACCTCTATAATTGTTGGGGTCTTCTTTATCTCCTTTCTTGACCATTGGTATCATTATGCTGTTTCTCTATGCGTCTGGTATCTTGCAGCGCAATATTAGTTTTTGTATAAGTTTTGTCATCTCTAGGGTTAAACTTTCTCATCCGTATTTTAGAAGCTAGTTGGTTATTCCGTCTGGTCCTGGTGACTTTCTATTTTTGAGTGAATTTATGACTATTTCTACTTCGTGAAAACTGATTTCTATTTCGTCTCTTAGTTCAGGTACGTTATTGTGTTGATTATTATTTTCCTTTGCTTTAAACAGTTCCGTCAGGTATCTTTCCCATTCGTTTGCTGGTATATTATTGTATTCCTTGAAGAGATTGATGATAATATGATTTGTGAAGAATCAATAAAATCGGATATTGCAGGTACATATGAAATACAAGTGATTGGAAATTCTAACGATTCTGATTATGATATTCCTCTGAACCACAGATAAAACGTCCAAAGGAAAAACCAGGCAAAAATAGTAAATCCAAATTTATCTCAAGTTGTAATAACGGATATTCTTTCGTGCTCAGTAGTAATTCAACATCAGTCTGATTGATATTTAGACAATATAAAAGCCAACCATGTAGGCAAGTCATATATTGAAGTTTTTTCACTCTTTTTGATAAAAAAGTAATTGAGAATAACCGTCACAATTTTGAAATGAATAACATAGATTTAAAAAAATTATTAGCATATGTATATTATCTGGTTTACACTCTGCTTCAAGTTGATATGCATTGGTCAAAGGATGAGGATAAAGAAGTGCATATTATAAGAGAAACCATGAGCCGACATAGATTTATAATTTTAATTTATAAAGTAAAGAAACCGCTACATCAGTGTCAGTACATGGGCGTCAATCTAAATTTGCTTTACCAGATGAAACCAGATTCGACAATATTGGCCACATTATAAAAAGAGACGATAATGCAAAAATGTAGGATGTACAAAAGTAATACTATTTATTTATGTAAAAAGTGTAGAATGCATCTACACCCCGAATATTTCAAAAATTTTTACCTTAAAATTTAATTTACGTTTAAGATACAATATGTTCCTTTATTAAAAATTGTACTGTTTTCCTTAAAAATGAGAAAAAAAATCTTTTTGGTTGTAATTTATTCCTAATTTGTGTTTTTAATCCAATCTAATAAATTAATTGTCAAATTTCTCTTTGTATATTGAGCGGCCCGTTAATGGTTTAATACTATATAAAGAATAAACTGGCCTCAAATTTACTTTACTTACCTAAAACTATTTTAAAGTTAATAATAAAGTATATTTAATAAATATATTCCCAATAATAGACTACGCCTATGCACGCATGTATAAAATCTGGAAGATATCATATTTCATAAACTTCAATAAACTAAGATATCATATTTCTCTAATTAACATTCTTTCTAAAAACGTAAATATATATAGACCAGCAAAATATTGATAATTTTACCGATGTTCCAAACTATTCTATGAACTTGTCTCACTCTACACTCGTGAATCGCACCAATTTATATTGTTACGGGGGCAAATTTATCTTACATGGGTTACAAATTTACATATTTACATGGGCGAAGCATACACAATAAAAATGACCCCGGTAAGAATTTACTAATGAAATTTTTCATGGTTGCCGCTACCGTTTAGTTCAATTTGTAGATTAGTCACCTTTAATTGAAAATTGTCCGACTATAGTGTAAAACGTACATCATATTACTGTTCTCAAAAGATAATGTGTAAAATCGGTATGATGTATCATGCCCTGCGTTGTTACGCGTAAAATGACCAAGCCACAACAGAAAATTACATAAAATGTTATTAATGGTTCTGTCATATCCTGAAGATCTGTCAGATAATTCAAATTAACCTAACTTTTGGCTTCTTGTTTGTTTTTGAAAAAATGGATTTTGTAAATTTTGATGTGGCAGAAAGAAATTATATAAATGTAGAGCGACGTTAGTTACCAGACTCCAGTACCTAATCCATTTGAAATAGATAATAGCTCTAGCTCGTCATAGAATATTTTTGGGTGTCAAAACATCGCTAGGTATGTTATATATATATATATATATATATATATATATATATATATATACATGTATATATATATATATTTATATATATATATATATATATATATATATATATATGTATATATATATATATATATATATATATATATATATATATATATATATGCAAGGAATTACAGGTATGCAACCTGTAATTCCTAAAAGGCAAAGGGCTAACAAAATTGCAATAGAATTAAAGGTTCTCCCCCTACTTAATTTTGTAGGAAATGGAAGTTACCAAAAATGTACTGGTAATGACCTGTTATTTTTAATGAAACAAAGTATGTTTAGATAAGTATTAACAGAAATAATTGCAGGGATAGGGGAACATTTAGTGCCAAAATGGTGAAAAAGATGTACAGCCTCTAGTCCCAATAGAAATGGTTCCAAATGAGGCAAATCAAAACAATGGTTGGATGTTGGAAGGACACAGAATAAGAAGTGATTGCTTCAAACTTTGTGTAGTGAAACAAAAACTTACCAAATATGAGACAAAAATAACCAAGTATAGTTCATCATTTTATAATATATATGATAAAGTTTTATAATATAATATAGTTTAGTAATACAAATATTAATATTACAATTCATTACAAAATCAAAAATTAATTTCAAAAAGCTCAAAACAAACAATCTAAAACATACTAGTAAGTGGCCCAAAATTTTTTTAAATCTTTAGATAATACGAAGATGTCATCATCAGCATTTGGCACTACAGCCCTTGGTGAGCCTTGGCCTGCTTCAAAACATTCTTCCATCCTTCCCTATCGAGTGTCTGTCTTCTCCAGCCCCTCACTCCAATCTCCCTCAGATCTTCCTGTACATCGTCCAGATATCTGAGTTTAGGTCGCTCCCTTCTTCTTCTTCCGACCGGCCTGTTTAGCATAGTTATTTTAGTGGGATCACTCTCATCCATCCGCATAACGTGGCCCACACACCTTAGGCGGTTTATTTTGATGGTCTTCACAATATCTGCATCACCAAAAAGTCTATAGAGTTCAAAGTTATATCGCCTTCTCCACAGACCCTGTTCGTTTACTCCGCCATATATGGTCCTCAATACTTTTCTTTCAAAGACTCGTAGTAACTCTTCATCTCGGGTCGTCATTGACCATGTTTCCGATCCGTATGTGAGCACTGGGCGTATTATTGTTTTATAAAGTTTGCACTTTGTTGCTATTGACATACTTCTCGCTGTTAGTTGAGGGCCCAGGCCAAAATAACAGCGGTTAGCCACGCATATTCTTTTTTTTATCTCGTTGGATGTGTTATTTTTGTAGTCTGCCAGTGATCCTAAGAAGCAAAATTCTTCTACCATTTCTATCGTTTCGTGTTGCACCTCCAAGATATTTTGTTGAATTCTTTATATGGCCGGCATATATTTAGTTTTCTGGATGTTAATCAGAAGTCCGATGTTTTCTGCGGCATTTTTGATACGTGTGAAAGCCTCCACTGCTTCATTTTGGGTTCTTAGAATTATGACGATATCATCAGCGTATGCCATTATTTGTATACTACGGGTATATATCGTACCTTTTAAGTTTATTCCCGAATCTCTCATAACTTTTTGTAACACTAAGTTGAACAGCGTGCACGATAGCGCATCTCCCTGGCGCAGTCCTCTGTTGGTTTTAAATGGCTTTGAAATATCCCCTTGTACGCGCACTTTACATTCGACTTTCATCATTGTCATTTTAATTAATTCTACCACACCTTTTGGCATTCCTAATTCGATTATCGCCGAATATAGTTGGGACCTGTCAATAGTATCGTACGCTGCCGAAGTCTACGAAGATGTAATGGCAGTCTATGTCGTACTCCATCGTTTTTTCTAATATTTGTCTGATGAATGATATGTGATCAATGGTAGATTTGTTTTTCAAGAAGCCTCTTTGGTAGGATCCTATTATATTGTCAGTATACCGTGCCAGTCGTTCGTTAAGTATCAGGGACACAATTTTGTATGCTGTATTAAGAAGGGAAATCCCTCTAAAGTTGGAACATTCAAGAACGTTTCCTTTTTTGTGTATGGGGCATATATTTCCAGTATTCCAATCTTCTGGTAACGCGCGTTCTTGCCATACCTGTTTTAGTAGTTTGTGAAGGAGAGTTACAAATGTTTGACCGCCACATTTAAATATTTCTGCGGGTAGGTTGTCTGCTCCGGGTGACTTGTTTCTGGCTAGAGACTGAATTGCATTGTTTATTTCTTCCAAAGTTGGTAGTTCAGTATCCTCCTGTTCTATATCTATATCATATCTACCTTCAGCTCTACTTTCTCCATTAAGTAACGTACCAAAAGAATTCCGTTAAGGGCCTTGACTTGGTTCGCTTGTGGCTTGAAAACTTTTCTTTTTTGTTAACCTGCTTGTAAAATTTTCTGTATTCGTGTTCTCTATTAAGGTTTTCCATTTCTTCGAACCCTTATTGATTTGTGTTGATTGATTGGTTGATTGATTGTTTCTGTTTGTGTTTTTGTTTTTCCTCTCGTCTCTTTACTCGATATTCTTCAACATTGCTCCTTGTCCTTCTGTTGATTATTTTCAGATACGCGTCGTTCTTGTCTTTCGTTACTCGTTGGCATTCGTCATCAAACCGATTGTTTCGCTGTCCTTTGGGTACTTTACCCAGCACTTCCTCTGCGGTCTCTTTGATCGTGGTTTTCATAAACTCCCAATTTGTGTTAAGTTCAGTGGGATATACCTCACTTCTGGGATGTTCTGATATTTTACGATCTAAGCATATTTGGAAGTTTCTTATGACTTCAGTACACTTTAATTTATCAACATTATATTTGATTATTTTTGGTTTAGTTTTATCGTTCCTGGCGTTTGATATACGTGCTCTGATACGTCCAGCTATGAGATAGTGATCGGAGTCAATATTTGCACCTCACGAAGATATCATATTGCAGCAAAAAATGTTTAGATATTGTTAAAAAAAACATAAATCATGTTACAATTAATTACAAAAATGACACACTACCAAAATAAAAATATATTACAACCTAGTTCAAAGGTTTTGAAAACCCTTAGAGAATATAAAGATATGTTATCGCTGCAAATGTTATGTTATAAAATATTTAAATAAAAATGTTTATCCTCAGTTTATTTTATATTTACATTAAAAAATATAATAACAATTAAATATAATAGAAATGTTTAAAAACATAAAACCTGTATGTTACAATTAATTGCAAAAAGGTCAAAACAAACAAATTTAAAATATATTACAAAGTAGTCTAAAATGTGTCAAAACTTATGGAAAATTAAAACATACAAGTAAAGAATACAATTTTAAAAATTAAAACATACCTAAAATATACTACAAAGTAAATGTACAAATACACCAAAAATATACTACTACAAAGAAAAAGGTATGTAGCACAGACATTACAACTTTATATAGAACCTTTGTGGAACCTGACATAAAATGCCTTACATGGATAGGGAATTTCATCAGTCAAGAGGTAGGTGCAACAATCGGAAAGGTTTTTAAAAGAAGAGGGCTGATGGGACAATAAACCAGAAGAAGACCAAGACTTAGGTGTCGAGACAACTTAGATAATGATTTAAAATATATTGGAGTTAGAATGTAGAGAAGAGTTGGTAGACACAGGGGTGAATGGAGGATTGTCCTAAAGAATTATTTGCACAAGCACAGGGTTTTATATTACAGCCCTGTTAAAGCTGGAAACAGTAGATATTCCTATGTTGCATTGATGTTGACTAATGATAATGGTAAAAAGATCTAAAACAATCTAAAATATATTGTTCTGAAGCTATTTTCTTGTGGCATTGTAAATTAATTACTATTAAACTGGGAATAAGCCACAATTAAAGATAAAAATACGTTTATTGACGTTTCAATTTCCACTTCGGAAATCGTTCTCATTTTCGAAAATCGAAAATTTTCATTTTCGAAAATCGAAAATTCTTCGAAAAGAACGATTTCCGAAGTGGAAATTGAAACGTCAATAAACGTATTTTTATCTTTAATTGTAGCTTATTCCCAGTTTAATAGTAATTAATCTAAAATATATTACAAAATGGTCCAAATGTTCTCATAACCCTTAGAGAATATGAAGAAGTATTATTGCTACAAACTTGGTGTTATAAAATAAAAACAAATTGTTAAATAAAAGTGTTTACAATTAGTATATTGCATAATGATTTGTAAGAAATGAAACATGTATGTATGTTACAATTAGGTACAAAATCAAAAACAATAACACAAAGATCCAGACAAAACAAAAAATCTGAAACATATTACAAAGTGGCTCAAAAATTTTCAAAACCCTTAGAATATGAAATGTTTTGCTACAAACTTTGAGTTAAATTTTTTTTTTAAATTGGTAAATAAAAATGTTTATATTCAGTTTATTCCATAATTGAGATATCAATTTTATAAATGATATATTTATAGAATGTTATATTAAACCTTTTAATAGTTTTAACATTTTAACCTTTAAAGCCTTTTAATTTTCACAGGTTGGTTTCCTTTTCCTTCTGAAAAATATTATACACCATAATAAACATAATACATCGATAATTAATCTTTACCTTTAAAATCAAATGTATTTATGATCTGGGGCTCCCAAGATGAATCTTTGAAATGAGTTGCAAAATCTTCCACTCATTGAACACCTAAAAATTTAGCAAATTTATTAAATTTGATAGTACCTAACAGAAATTAATTTTCTTACATGTCTCTATTTTTCCCTTGTTTTGTTAGGGCCACCATCTACAGTATTTACCATGATAGCAAATTCCTGTCACAAGTGGGCTACTTCCTTAGCTATCCTTGGCTATTTTGCCACTAAGCACCATTTATTTTTATGAAGTCACTTCGAATAACATCACTTCCAATTGTTTCCTGTTTTTGTTCTGTTTAATTGAAGCCATTAGTTTATTTTATTATAATTTATAAAAAATAGTAACCGTTTTCACAAAATAACATACAATAACATAACCTAACTAAGAGCAAGAGCGAAAACGGCAGGTAATTTTAGACAGCTTAAAAATTACGTTTACATAAGATAAAATTACATATCAAGGTAGGCAACCCGTTATACGAAATTTTACATCATACCGATTTGACAATTTTTACATAAATGTGTTAAAATCGGAGTTTACAGCATGTAATTATTTCACATAAATGATACATCATGCCCTCATTGCTTGGATATTGATTTACGTGAAATATAAACCCAGGAAAAGTTTTCATGAACTATTAGATAAAAAATCTAAATTCCATGTTCTTTTAATAATACCATAACCAATCTCGAAATAGTAAACAAAATCAGAAAGCGTTGATATTTTGTTTGAATACAAACCAAGTCTAAAAATAAATACATCTCGACGAGCAATAAATACTGTCAACTATACCGCAGATAATGTTTCATTATGTTATTATCCATTCCATTTTTATCTACAAACTAAAGCGATAATTCCAGATTGCATTTCACACATAATTAAAATTTATTTCATCAATTTCTAAGTAGAAGCTTGACTGACTTATCTGGGATGCCTCTTATCACAAGCACCAGCGATCCTAAAATAATACAGGATAATTTGGAGTGATGGTTTGTTTATATTATAATTGGAGCAGTTTCACCCCACGTACACTTACATCAATCCAATGAAACTTATCTTTGAAATAATGTGTTTGTTTTTGAATATACCTTGAATATAAGTAAAATATGGGTTATCTGCCAGACGGAATGAGAAATGGTTTTTAAAAATATTATCTAGCGTTTTGTATACACAACTAAACTTATAATAAATCACCTGTTATTTCTTCTTAATTCAAGGGAATTAAAAAACGCCATACGAAGTCAAACAGTATTTATTTTAAAACAATTTAATCACCAATACATACATATTAAAGAAAACAATAAATTCTTGAAATAATAACTTGTTTTTTAATTTTTAAATCCATATTTACAATCTACTCATAAACAGTACACAGAAAAACACCTAACAGCCAAATGTGAGAAATCCAAGGACGCAAAACCTAAATGTGTCTACTGTGAGGAAGGGCACGGCTAACTATAGAGGATGTATCGTGGCAAAGTAAATACAAAAAATACAGGATAAATATAACAAGAAACAGGTATGCATGGTAGCAGCTGGTAAAAGTAACGATGAAAACTATAGTAATCAAAAAGATCTAAAAATAGGACAAACACTACAGAAAATATTAGAGAGATTAACTAACCTGGATGAGCATATAACCAGAATAGAATATAGCAACAAACGAGCTATACATAAAAGACTTGGTAATGGTTAATAGTAGAATGGAATGCAAACTGCATCTTGAATCATCAGCAAGAACTACAAGCGATACTAGATATAGAAAAAATGGACATATGCCTCATTTTTGAAACCCATTTTACGAATGAGTCATATATTAGATTTAGGGGTTATAAAACTTATCATACTACTCACCCTGATAATGCAGCCAAAGGAGGTAGTGCAGTAATAATCAAGAAAATATTATGCGCTATCAGGAAATGGGATACAGAACTAAAGAATTTCAGGCCACATTAGTAAGAATTAAATGTAAAAACTATGAGGTAATCGTCACAGCGGTTTACAATCCGCCAAGACATGCCATCAAGAAAAATCAATATGTAGATTTCCTAACCAGTCATGGACATAGATTTATCCTTGGAATAAACTTCAATGCAAAACATACGCATTGAGGATCACGACAGACTACCACCAAAGGAAAAAAATTTTTAGAAGCAATGAAATACATAAAATGCGACGCAATATCAACGGAAAAGCCAACATACTGGCCTACTAACACAAATAAAATCCCAGACCATATCGACTTCTTTGTAGTCAGAAATATTTCAACAAATTACATAGAGATGGAACAGACATTGGATATTAACTCGGACCATTCTCCAATTATTCTCACACTCAGTGACACTGGTTATCAAAAAAGAAAGCCCCCATAGACTTGTTAACAAAAATACTAACTGGAAAAGTTTCCAGATAGACCTTGAAGAGAAGATTAGCCTCTCAATTCCATTAAGAACCGTTGATCAACTAGAGGCAGAAGTAGAATTACTCAATAAAAATGTACAATAAGCTGCTTGGAAGAACAGCATGAACAGTGTCGAAAGAATAAAAAGAAATAACTACCCGAAGAAGAAACGAAAAAAGAAAACTGAGGGACAAATGGCATCAGTCTACAGCATCAATTGATAAAACTTGAATAAATAATGCCACACAAAAATAAAAAAAAAAAAAATAAAAACGAATCGGTTAGCATCTACATAAGTGAACTATCAAATGATAGCGCTACTGATTACTCATTGTGGAAGGCTATCAAACGATTAAAAAGGCCACTCTTACAGGATCCACTAATTATAAATACTAATGGTGGCTGAGGAAGAAGCAATATATAAAAGGCCAATAGGTTTGCTGACCACCTAGAAAATACTTTTTACCAAATGAAGAACAAGAAATAATTAACCGGGAGCTCCCTGATCAAGATAAAATGGAGATTAGCCCTGTAACTCCAAAAGAAGTATATTTGGAAATAAAAGAAAATATAAATCCAAACAAAGCTCCTGGATTTGATTTAATTACTGGGGAAGTATTAAAGCGACTTCCAAGGAAAGGTATATTAAAATTAATACATCTTATAAACGCTTCCTTTAGGCTGATATACGTACCAAAGATATGGAAGGTGACAGAAATTATAATGACACTAGACCAGGTAAATCTCGACAAGAAGCTGCTTCATATAGGCCTATTTCACTGTTACCTGTCATGTCTAAATTATACGAAACAGTAGTACTCTTGAAGAGATTAAAACCGATTATAGAGGAAAAATCTAATTCCTAATCATCAGTTTGGGTTTAGACAAGCCACTCAACGATAGATCAGGTGCATAGAATAACAGATATAGTAGAAAGAGCTTTAGAAGAAGGAAAAGTCTGTTCCGCAATTTTCTTCGATGTAGCGCATGCTTTTGACAAAGTGTGTATTGACGTGTTATATCATAAAATGAGATGCTACTTTTCAACACAATATTCTAAACTACTAGAATCATATATATCTGACAGACACTTTCTAGTTAAATAAGCTGGAGTTCCACAAGGAAGTGTCCTGAGGACAGTGCTATACCTGCTCTCTATACCAGAGATATTCCATCATTAGACCTAACATAATTACGACATTTGCAGATGACACATGCATGCTAGCAGTAGGACAAAACCACGAGGATGCAGCAACCATGCTACAGAACGAACTCTGTTGAACAAATTAACATCTGGACCAGGCGATGGCGTATCAAATTGAATAAAACGAAATCTGTTCATATCAATTTTACTAACAAAAGAGAACAACATATCCCAGTTAGTATATATAGAATCCAAATACCTTATGCAAATACGGCAAAATATTTGAGTATGGCATTAGATTGCAAGCTACGTTGGAAAGCAAATATTAAGAAAAAAAAGGAGGAATTAGAAATTAAGTTAGTTGATGTGAAAAATATCCACTCTGTCTACTTATAACAAATTATTATTATCTAAGCAATTCCTTCAACCGATATGGACATATGGGATACAGCTATAAGGCTGTACAAAAAAAAGTAATATCTAAATTATACAACGATATCAGAATATATTAACGGAACATCGTTAACGCTCCATGGTACTTCAGAAACTGTGATCTTCATCAAGACCTCCAGATGGATACTGATCCAGACAATAAGTAAGTTTGCCGAGAGTCATGAACAAAGGTTTCCCAACCACGTGAATGTCGAGGCCATCAACTCCTAGACAACGCGAATCAGATAAGAAGACTTAAGAGAACGAAGCCGTTTGAGTTAGTGCTATAAATAAGTGAAAGGGAAAAAGCAGAGCAAAGTGCGATTAAAGTGTACACGTTAGCTAGTAGTACTATAATGTATTGAGCCTAAGGAAGATTGTTGAATGTAACCTTTGATAAGTTTTTTATAATATTTTGTATATAGAACTAACTTGCTTATTGATCATAGTGAATGATAAGATAGCAGTAATCATAAGATTCCTGTTGGAGTTTTATTAAATAAAAACAAATATTAAAAAAAAACACGACATTGAGTAATTAGTAAATGTCATGACAATATTGACTTGATTTGGGTATCGTCCAGTGACGTTTTTCCATTTTTACCTATGTAGCCAGGTCCTCTGTCTAAGTCCTCTTCGGTTTTCGGTCCTCCACTGCTGGCTAATTTTTCTGTGGTGTGTTGAATTACGAATTTTGGCCTTGTTGGCGTGGAGTGATATATCTTTTAGGGTTGGTGCTCATTGTGTTTGTTGCATTGCTCACATAACAAGTGCCGTTAGCTATCATATGCAATGTTCCTGATTAGAAGGTCTGTAAAATTTTTACGGCACAGGGTTCGACCCCGTAAGTCCATATTGGTTTTAGTATGACTTTATAAAGCAGTATTTTGTTCTCCAATGATAGTTGTGTCTTTCTGCCAAGGGAAAAATTCATTTGTTTCCATTTTATATTGCGCTGAGTTTCTTGGGCGTTAATGTGTTGCTTTTAGGTGAGCTTTCGGTCCAAATGCAACTCAAGATATTTCACTATATCTTTGGCAGGAATAGGGGTGTTGTTCAGACTGTGAACTGTGTTGTGAACATGTGTGTCTTCTTGTTGTGAATGTGATTTGGGCTAATTTTCTTTGTTGACTATAATTTTCGCCATGTATTATCGGCAATGTATTATCGGCAAAACTCGCCACTGTGACGTCATCTGTAACAGGTATATCGGCAGTAAAAATTAGAAACAGGAAGGGATCGAAGACACTTCTCTGAGGACCTTCGGATTGGATTGAGTGATGGGTTGAGAAATCATTATTGATTTTTACTTGGAACGATCGTTTGTTAATATGGGACTTCAAGATAAGGTAGATATCGCTAGGTGAGGCAGTAAAGATTTTAATTTATATAGCAAACCGTAACAAGTAACAAGCTTATCGGACGATAGATATAGGCAATTTATCTGGTTTACCAATTATTATAATATAAGTGTATATCCACTGGATTTTAAAACGGTTTAGCTGCATCATTCTATTGTAGATCATAGTAAGCATGACAACTTTTTTCCTGGGTAGATGTTTCAGGATTCTCCCATCGATTAAATCGTATCCTGGAACTTGGTGAAAGTTGGTACTGATTATTACTCTGCGAACCTCGAATGGAGAGAATGGTTTATGTGAGGTAATAGTTATCAAGGTCCATCTAGATATTCGCTATTGTTAAGCCAGAAGTTTTGAACTCTGTCTGGTCCGGGAGATTTCCTGTTATGAAAATCTTTGATAATATTTAAAATTTCTACAGTAGTGAAGGGTTCGTAAGGAGTAGTAACGTAGTGTTGACAGTTGTGCGCCGTATCTTGGATCCTTTCACCATTGGGGTTAGAGTAGCTGGTGTCGAAATTTGATTTCCCCAAAATTCTTTATGGCTTGGGTATGATTTATTGCTACTTTCAACAGTGGAATTAAGTTTTCGATAGAACGCCTTCTCGGCATGCTCAAAAAGCATTATCGCATTTCCGGTTGTTACTAACCTTGTATCTCCTTAATAGGTCTGAGTAAACGGGGATTATTACATTTATTTTTAGATTTATTATTACTCTCTCTCCCACAAAACAAATAAAGTTTAACTAGCTACAAATTTTTAAGAAAATTTTGTTAGTTCTTCTTTATCTTTTCTTTTCTTTATCTTCTTTTTCTTTTCCATTCTATCTTTGTGTATTGTAGAATTTTATTACTGAGTTCAGTTAGATTCAGAATCTCTCTTTTTTAGTGTATTAGTTTTAGTATAAAGGTAATCTCTATCTTACATGTAGTTAGTTCTCTTGATAGGTAAGGTTCTTAATTTTTTTTTTTGAAAAATATAGGCACAATAATGATTCTACTTTTACATGAAGAGTTAATTTTTGGCGCAATTTATGCCGTAAAGTTTTTTCAATGAAAAATAAAGACACCTTAATAGACGTGTTCAGAGTTATTAACAATGACGTGGTAAATCAAGGAATAACTTCTCGTTTTAAGTTATAGTAATTACGTCCTTTATATTTTGCCAATCGTCGTGATACATTATTCGTGAGACAACTTCAATAATAAAAATAAAATCCAATAGAAGAGAGAACGCGAAACGCACATCAGGCTTTTCAACTTTTATTTACATAACAAGCGTATAATCATTTCGAATCGTAGTCGCTGTAAGTGTTTTTTATCGTACAGTTCAAAGACAGAATTAAGGCATGCGATAGGGGTCATAACCTCCCTTCACATCTGAGCGTCAATAAAAAATATTTCTTTCTTAACGTTTTCTTGATTTGCCTTAGTTTTTGAGATATATTTGATTTCTTGTGTTAATCATTTAATTTTTAATTAGTTTTTTTTTCTTCAAGAGGGATTTGTGCCTAATTATTTAAAATGGTTATAAATTACGCTACAGATTTGGTAAAATGAGCATTTTCTTCTTCTTTTCAAGATTAAGACAGCATAACTCGTCAGCTCTAGGAATGACTTTCAAAAACAAGCAAATGCTCGACTTCGTGGTAACGGTAAAGTCTTCCTTAAAAGTTTAATTTGTATTAATTTATTATAATATTTGAATTTGGTATCATTAGGAACATCATCGATTGAATGGGTTTTAATTACAAAGTTAAGAAAAAATTCAATCATGGTGGTAAATTGAAAATTGCATAAGAAAAACGTATTTCCAAAGTTCATAGAAAATAAAAAGTTTACAACTAAGGAAATATCTACAAGAAATTAATCTTGTTACTCAAGAGTTTTCGAGGTCGTTGAACACGAATAGCATAACGACAATAGAGGAACATACATGCAAAAACCGATAAGTCCACTTTTTCCAATTTTGAGATAAAAGCCAAAAACTTGTACAACAAAATCCCATAACAATTTAAAGAAACATCATATTGGAAATAAATAGTAGAAGTCACGTAATAAAATTCTAGAATTTTAATATATGTATTATCTTTTTTTTACTGTTTTTATTTTTGATTTACTTTTTTAATTTATCGAGTTTTGATTGAAAACAGAAATTTATCGGTTTTTGCCTGAAAGATCTTTGCAAGAGCATCATATTTTTGTTGCTAATAATAGAAAATTATTTTTATTATAAGTAATTAACAATTTGAACAAAGTAAAATCAAATTTGAAGCGTTGGTTCCTCTTCTAGACAGACACATGTCTCCCATTTCCTCTTCCTCCTCATAATTTTCATTTGAACTTTTGCGATTAAGCAATTCCCGGTACCAGTCATTTTCCTGAAATTTCTCCCAATCTATATCGAACTTTTGATTTAATAAGTGTTTAAGGGATTTTTTTCTTTTCTGAAAAAATTCTGAAATGGTCAATTCAATATCAGAAAATTTTGGTTTCAAAAGTTTTTTAAAATTTTCCAACCCACTGGTAAAATAATAGTTTTGGAATGATCGTATTTTTATGAATTTGACATTGTAAATTTTTTTTATTACAATCTTCTTTGTATCGTTTTCTTTTTTTTTCCTATTTCCTATACTAATTTAAAACACACTTGCTTCCATTGTTAAAACTTAATACAATTATGTTAAGCAACGTAATACTTAATACGTAATTCATAAACAACATAACTTAACCTATTAATCCTTTCCCCCTAAATCCGACAACGTGATTAAGTAACACAGTCCTCTCGTTTTTAATTTACAAGGTACTACCATAGGAAAAGAAGTATACTTCTTTGTTTATGCTACTACTATAAAACGAATTCCGAAATAGCATAAAGAAACATGCTATAAGTACGCACGATATAATGGATTTACATCATAAATTGCGGTTTTGCTTGAAATTTGGATTTATCGGCATTTGCTCGAACTGGTCAACTTTGTACATCATTTTAAAGGGAAAATATCGGTTTTTGTTGGAATTTTTATTCTAGAAAGAGAGAGGGCTACTAAATTGATATGAATCCATGTTCAGGTTAAAAAATTCAAAAAATGGATTTATCGGTTTTTGCATGTATGCTTCTCAATGGTCCTCAAGCTTCACGGTGTCCATGGTGAACCTCGTCTCCTAGGGTTTTATGGTATTGTCATTCGAAATTACTTGGGAGTTTTTGGGGTTGCTGAAAGCTAATTTTAAGATGGCGATGATCATTGAGGTATCTTGTGACCAGCATGGACCTAGTCTCCTGAAGTTTTTTGTTAATTTATTATTTAAAATTCTTATAAGTGTGGTATCCAATAAGAATTAAAATATAATTTCTTGAATATAAATACAAAAATTTTTCTACTAAGTGAAAAAAGATGACTAGCAAATAATCGTATCATTAACATTTATTTCCTTATCTTTTTGTATATCAGATAATTGATTTTCTTCATAGTTCTTCATATTTGTGCAATTTTTGCCAGACGACAATTAAAAAACCATTTAAGATTTAAAAAGAGGAAACAAAATAAAGATATAATTGAAAGGCTAGAAGAGCATTTACACACAAATGATATAAAACAATTCTATAACGAAATAAATTTTGAGAAAAATTATTTCCAACCAAAAACTAGTAAGAATCTAACATCAACTATTAGATGAAGTTAATATCAACGAAGGTCTCACACAAGGAGATGCGCTATCCACAACACTTTTCAACCTCAAATAAGCATGCAATTTAAGTAAACCCAGCCTGTGAGACAAGAATTACGTTTGGGTGTAACAATTCATCGGAGCGATGTGTATTAACTCAGGCTAAAAACAGGAGTCACTCCACCACGCTCCACTGCTCCAGGCCATCCCTTTCCTCCATATAGCACTCTGATGTGCGATAGGGGTACATCTATCAGCCAAATGCTTTTTGTCCTGGGTACAAGAATTCCAACACGATATCCTAATCCGATCAATGCAGGCTAGCGTGACGCGCTCTTTTCCTGCTTTCTCTAGTGACGTTTTATCGAACTGAAATTGCTTGGACTCGAGTCTCCGCTCCGGGCTGCGCCCAGTTCTGCGACTCGGTGTCCGAGGATGTGGGCCCTTCGTGCCCAGGTTTTGGGTTTTGTTAATTTTTTTGGATGGCTGTCGCCTTTTTGTTAATATTTTTTGATTTTTTTGATGGCCACAGTCTTTATTTATTTATTTTTATTATTATTTTTTGAAGGTTGTCCTGAAAATAAATATCAATTAATAAAATTTCCAGTGCTTCGTGACAAGGCTTCTTCTGTTGGTAAAGCTACAAATTATCTAGACCTTATGTGTTTGCCAGGATTTCCTGTTTTGGTCTTTTGTGCTTCCATCGATGTAACGTATCATATCTGATTATCTCTCGCAGGATCGGGCTTGGATGATTCTCTAATTCTGCAAACCTAATGCTGCCTTTTTCTGCCATTTTCTCTATCACCCATACTTTTTGCAGTTTGCTACACAGAAAGCGTTCAGCGACGTATCTCGGTACGTTTGCCGCTTCTCTGAGAATGTTATTGTGGGCTGCTTATATTTTCTTTTTATTTGAATTGCTTATGTGTCCCCATGCGAGAGATGCATATGTGATTATTGGAAGTATGATGCTGTTTATCAGTCTCATATTCGTCTTTATATGCGGCTTGCTTTTTCTACCTGTGAGTTCTCTCATTGCTGCTCTGGCTGTTACTGTTATTTGGATGGTTATGTCCACGTGTTGCGTGAAGGTTAAGCCTTGGTCCATAGGGACTCCTATGTATTTCGCTTCTATTTTCCATTCGATGGGATTATCTTTTCTTTTTGAATATGATCGCTTGTGTCTTTTCTAATTTGATTGCTATTTTCCATCGGATACACCATTCTTCAATGTTATCCAATGCTGTCGCTGTGCCGTCTGCATAAAGGCTGAGTAGTGTTCTTGGTGTTCTTGGAACATCTGCGGTATATATTGTACAGAGTAGGGGGACAGAACTGCTCCCTGTGAGACTCCAGCCTCCGGAGCTCCATGCTCGGATAGTACTTGTTCTATTCGTACTCTGAAGCTTCGGTTGCTCAAGTATGAAGACATCAGTCTCGTCATGACCTCCGTAGCGTTTCATTTTATATATTAGACCTTTATGCCAGACTCTGTCGAAAGCTTTGCTTACATCCAGGAACGTTGCTCCTGTGTACTGTTTTTAGTTAAATCCAGCTATTATGTATTCTATCAGTCTTAGTACTTGTAATTCGCTAGAGTGTTCTGCTCTAAGTCCGAACTGAGTTTCTGGGATTAGTCCTACTTCGTATGTTTTAACTTGTAGTCTACTTATTACTCTTTCTATGATCTTGCTGACTACTGACAGTAAGCTTATCGGCCTGTAGTTTTGAGAAAACATGGTATTTTTTCCTGGCGTAGGAATCATAATAACGTAGACTTCCTTCCATAGATTTGGGAAGAACCTGTATCTAAGGATCGCGTTAACTATGTTGGTTAAAAGTACTATTGCTTTTGCTGCTAGATACTTTAGAGCTCTATTTGAAATTTTATCTAGACCAGGTGCTTTTTTCGGTGAGCTATTTTTAATTAGTTTTGTTTATGTCTTGAGGAGATGTGGGTGTGATTATCTCCTCTGGTTCTTCGGGCATTTCTTGTTGTTCCTCGATTTCTTCGATGAAGTCCACATTCGTCTTGGTGATAATTCAATGTAAACTCTCTCGATAGAGTCCTTCTCATCACCTCGGCTTTTTCTTCTATAGCGTAGACAATTCCATTTTCACCATGTAGTGGAGGTATGGGTTTTCTATCAGTTCTTAGTATTTTTTGTAGTTTCCATATTTGGACTTTTTTTCTCCATTTCTTGAACGTGGTTATCCCATTGTCGGCTTCTGTGTTCTGCTAGTGCTATTTTCACTTCTCTGTTGAGCCGATTTGCGCTGTGTTTGTCCTCCTGGTTTCTTATCTTTTTAGGGCTGTCTTTTTTTTCCTTAGAATGTCTTTGATTTCCTTTTTTATGTCTCTAAACCTTCCGATGAGTATGTCTATTTCTTATTCAGTAGTGCTATTTCTGAGTGCTTCTTGTACGATGTTTTCGAACTGAGGACTCTTCCTTTTATTTCTTGTGGATTGTTTATCACTGCGACGTTGATGAATCCAATACTCACAAGTGTTTTGTAATTTGTCCACTTTGTTTTCTTTGTTTTTCTTGTTGTTGTGTTGTTTTCTTCCCATGTTATTATTTCTAGTAGTACGGGGTTGTGGTCTTGTGATTCTTCGTTTAATTAACCTTTGGTTCAAACAAGTTGTCAGGAAAACTACTTTAAGTAACGAAGGTACAATATTTACAAAGATCAACCGAGTCGTAGCTTGCGCAGACGATATAGACATAATTAGCTAGATATTAAAAAATTTAAGAAATATTTGTACCTATATACATATTTTAAAAAAGCCGCACATACTATGGGTCTATTAGAAGTTAATGTCTCAAAGAAAAAGTAGGTACATGAAAACAACTCTGAAAAAAGTACAAATGAAAGGCACTCAATAGATCAAAAGCTACAGAAGGAAATAATAACAGTGATGAGGTAACAGTAAGAATGCACTTGGAAACATAAGCTTCTACAGCCTACAGAATATTATAAAGTCAAAATTATTATGTACATATTAACTTAAAAGTAAAAATATATACAACAGTTATGAGACCCGTAGTAAAGTATGCATCAGAAACATAAACTTTTACTATTGAAGAAGAGGAACAACTTTTTAGGAAAATATAATGGACCTATACATGATAATGGCGTATAAGAATGAACCACAAAATGAATATAATATTTAATAGACACGTACATACGTAAAATGAGACACGTAGAAAGGAGGGATGAGAAGACCCATACAAAAACAGTACTTAGAAAATAATTAAACGAAAAGAGACCGAGAGGTAGGCCCAAAAAGAGATGGATTGTAGATATCCAGGAAGTAACGATTTTAGATTAGGAGTTATGCCAGTGGCTGGCACCTGCACCATGTGTAACTTTAGAGCATAGAAATCCGAACGGGCGACCATGGCCCTTATGTTCTAAAAAGATTACGCAACGCAGTGAGAACACGTCTTATTTTACAAATTAAAAAAGTTAAATTTTAATTAATATTTTTGCTGCTATTACCTTAATTAAATCAATTTTCTTTCGTTAGTGCTAAGATATCAAAATGATCCTTTCAGATATTCGAGGGGTCCATTTTGACTAATGAAATATATAGAAAAAGTAATCATCAATAGAGAAACATGTAAATAATATAAAACTGCAATCAGGAAGAGTTCCTCTAATGGAAGCGTAATTTTCTACTTAACATTTTGTTGACCTTTAAACCAAGAGTGGAGTAATGTAGATTGCAGACCGGTAGCTGATCAGGATTGTAGGCTAATGCTCCCGAAGGACCTCGGATGGGGGGTCACGGGCCGCCCGCTAGTTCGCACTGAATTAAGCTAACTACAAGTGCGAGGTAAAGAATCGTTATAATCAACAATAAACAGGGTTGCCAGACTGACTCTTTTTTAGAAAATGGACTGTTCGATAATGACTCTCTAGAAAGTTAAAATTTGATTTGATTTTTTTGTAATAGAGCTTGTAATTCAGGTGGTGCCAAAGTAATTTATGCTTATTATATAAGATATTACATTTCCATGTTCTTGAAGTTTATTCGAAAAACATTTAAATAAAGTTGTGAATAAACATCATGTTTATATCTGCCTTTTACTGATCGTAAATCCCTTAGGATGACCTTAAGACATCCAATTTTGAACACAGGCTTCCCCTTCGGTACCTATTTCCCTTTACCTCATATGGTCTTTAATACGCAATAACCTTATTGAAATTTTTTCTCATGATGTCTAACAGTGTAGCTGGAGAATTCCCACTTCAATTTTGCTATTTGGCTGGTAACATCTTTAACTTTTGTGGTATGTTCTATACAGATATTCCCGCTCCTACCTGACAGTCTTATATTAATCATTGCTCCGTTGAGGTTTTCTTAAACTATGTTCCTAAATTCTGCAGCCATGATATTCTCCTTCTACCGGGTCCTCGCTTACCTTTGACTTTACCTTGCAATATAGACTGTAGCAGGGAGTAACGGTGCTGATTTCTCATAACGTGTCCCAGATATTGCAATTTTATGCGTTTGATCGTAAACACAATCTCTGGTTCCTTCTTCATTTTTCCTAGAACTTCCTTGTTTGTGATCCTTGCTGTCCATGATATTCTTAGCATTCTTCTATAAAGCCACATCTCAAATGCTTCAAGTTTTTTAATAGTGGTGTCTGTAAGCGTCCATGCCTCCGCCCCGTTCAACACAGAGAAAACATAGCATCTCAAATGTCTCATTTTTGTATCAAGGGATATGTTGTGACTTTTGAAGATGGCGCTCATTTTGTTAAAGACCGTTCTTGCCTTTCCTATGCGGCACTTTATTTCCTGTAAATTGCTCCACTGTTCGTTAATAATATTTCCCAGGTAACAATACTGTTTTACTCGCTCTATCTGCATCCCATTAATGTATAGATGAGCCCCATTTATATTCTCCTTGCTGATAAT
This sequence comes from Diabrotica balteata, assembly GCA_918026665.1. Classification (NCBI taxonomy): domain Eukaryota; kingdom Metazoa; phylum Arthropoda; class Insecta; order Coleoptera; family Chrysomelidae; genus Diabrotica; species Diabrotica balteata. The sequence goes on along the minus strand of OU898285.1, from coordinate 55,779,903 downwards.
CATTTGTTTCGTTTTGTGGGTATTAATGTTTAGTCCGTACTGTTGACTGTACTTGTTTATTCTGTCCATTAGCCTCTGAAGTCCCTCTAAACTATCTGCTATCACCATGGTGTCGTCGGCATATCTAACATTGTTTACTGTTTCACCATTTAGAAGGATGCCCTCGTCTACTCCGTTAAGAGCCTCGTTAAAAATTTTCTCTGAGTACATATTAAATATCAACGGCGATAGGATACATCCCTGTCTAACTCCACGTAGTATTTTTATGTGATCTGTTTCTTCTCCGTTAATTTTCATGTATGCGGTCTGATTCCAGTAGAGTTCTTATGGGATGACAATTCCTCAGGATCTATCTAGATCATGTGGATTTGTTGTTTTCAAATTTATTTAAACTGTTTTGTCATTTCTTATCGAAAATGTTATTAAATTACACTACAGTGTACAATTTACAAATTCTTACATATCTTTTGTAGGTAGTTTAGAGAAATATTTATCCTAATCTCCATATTTTAGAGGCCATTTTTGTTAATACATATTTATGTACCAATGGCTTTAAGTAGATGTTTATGCCCGAGGGCGAGTTTGTAAGTCGCCCAAGGGTATACACATCTATTAATGCCCACGGCACATACAAACTTTTATGTCACACTAGTTTGTTATCTTATTCACAATCTAAATATTTTTAAACATTCAGAAAATTTATCATAATATAGTAGCCAATACCGACGTTAAAGCAATGATGTCAAACATAATCATCATTTCAAAGTTTTAAAATTCCTGACGAAACTGCAAACAAAAAAAAGCGGAAAAAGCAACACAAAACTTGCTACTAAAGAAATTGAGAGACACAGACGACAGAAAATACAAAAATGAAAAAGTCGAACATCGGCATTTCTTCTGACAGACGCTGATGCTGGAGCCAGTATGACAACGTTGATGGAAGAATATTTCAGTTGCTGAGGGATATATCGAGAGTAGTATATCTTCAAGAAATTAAGTTTTAGGTATGCTGACAGGCATACCGAATCTGGCTTTTTCTTACATCAACTTGATACGCAGATAATAAAACATGAATCAACATTTGCTGATGACAATGTATCTGTCACCGGATCTTTCCAGAATTACCAGTTTCTTCCCATTCAAGGAGTACGAATATATTAGCGGTACAACTTTTCATGGCAGATTTTTTGAGTACAACGGGAACTATTAGATCAAGTGTAGGTCATTTGTGAGAAATTTATTGTGAACCTATGTTGTTGAAAAAGCTTTTATTTTTGGCCATAATTAACTGTAATCTTTTAAAAATAAACGAACTTCCTTTTTGTTCTTGTACTATTACTATTATTATGTAAGTGATGTTAATGTTAATATTGTTGCGCAATAAAATATTCTGCTAATAATTTCGTACTTTCGAAAAAATGAAAAATAGGCATTAGGATGTTTTATATTTTTTGCATAAAACGGCACCTCATATAAAAACAATGGAGAAAAATTTTTTGTCACTAATTACACGAAGAATTCAAAAATGATCTTTTAAGATGAGCTACGGATAAGTTTGTAACGAAAAAGAAATTATGTAGTTTTATATCCAATTAAAAATTAAGTGCACCTTAAAATATAGGGCAGGATCACATGAGAAAGGGTCCAGGCAGAAGAATACTAGTGATCTACTTAGAGCTAAATAGAATCATTGTAGCCAATAAAATAGCAGTAATAAAAAAAAATTGGAGATCAACTAACAGAACATAATATAAGAAAAGAGGCGTACATACAAAGAGGTTGTATATTGTCCTCAATACTATCCAATATATATTCCGATCACATCATGAACCTAAGCTTGATAGATATTGACGAAAGAATTTTTCTAAATGGTCAATAATTGAAGTACATAAGATACGCAAATGACACCGTCATTTTCACAGATCTCTAAGGTGTGCAAGCGCGTATCTTGATATAAGCAGAAAACAGTAGTAAAATCGGCCTCGTCTTTAAAACACAAAATAACAAAATACATCGTTATATTAAGTAAAAAGAAGATAACAGCTGGACAATTATATTAGTCACCCAACACCGACAGATTAGATCGCCAACTATTGCTACTTGATATGAATTTAATTACCGATGGATACTTTCGACTAAAATAAAGACAAGAGTAGTTAAAGAGGCAAGAGCAGCATTCACCAAAACGAAAAAAGCTGTAAAATATATTTGTAAAAATTAGACACAACCTATACAAAAAGAAGGAATGTTAACGTTTAGTATGTCGGGTATTCTGTCTGGATCAACGAACCAGTAGGCCACAGTCTTCGTCATCTTAGGCTACAGCAAATTGAATGGCAAAGTCAGATATAATGTAGCAGGCCACACTATACTTAGAGAATAGACATAAATATAAGGCTTACCATAAGCCCCAGAAGTCTAAAGTCAAGAATACCTCTGAAAAAAATATATCAAAATATTATAATAATACTTGTATCGCATTAACTACTAAAAGAAATCTTCAAGCAGATTTAAATATTCAGCGTACAAAAGATACAATAATTTAAAAATATAAATTTGATTCAAAGATTTAAAAAATTAGAGTATTTATTAATGTTTTTAGTATATTCACTATATTTTGTATATTATATTGTAAATATCCAACAAACTTAATGACGCGGCAACAGCGCATCTTCGTGAGTTGCATATCACGTAATAAGTGCTTCCATCGCCTCTTTTTTCCTTGTGCAGCCTTTGTGTGCCTGTTGATTGCACATCTGCATCGCACTGTCTCAATGTAGGTCAAGCTTCTTCAAAAGCCTATTCTTATTATAATTGATTACTTTATATTACGAAATGAGCCACTATTATCCAACGCAGATTGTCTATGCTACGCTATTACTTATTAATATTTTTAGCTCTAAATACAACTACGGGAATATATTACGTACACCGAGAAAAAAATAATTGATTTGTACATTTTTATCAAAAGAGATTAAATTGCTTTGAGCGACGTAGGCAATAAAAACAAATTCAATTATATTAGATAATGAACTGAATATACAAACATATAAACTATTCAACTGCTATTAAACCTAGTTGATGTTGGTTAATTTGTTTTAAAATTTCTAAATATTTTTTTTATTTTACTTAGTCGAATCAACCTCTGAGGTTATTAGCGACATATATACACATGTTATTATATGAGACACTTTACTTCTATTATAAATATTGAATTTTGTTGATTATTAATGTCTTTAGGGAATTTTACCAAATGCTCAATTTGACATATTGCTTCTAAGATTTCACTTTGTTAATCCCATGATGTGGTAGGTCTGTTGTCATGTCTACAAGGACATGTTTAACACTGTGTGGAATATTACCTATAGTTATCACAAAAATGGGATTAGTGTGACCAATTATATAACTGTGTCGTTGTAACGATGTGCTGAATGTTCTACAGCAACAGCGTTCAACAGTTCGAACCGTGGGAGTGTCGATAATCACGCATCCATTTCCACGACAAGACGACGAGGTGAGGCACGCATTCGGCTGGCGGAGTTAAAGGGGGTCTTGTGGCTAACGCTCTAGGTTCCCTGGCTCGCTAGTGCATTGAATCTGCGAGCCAACCCGGACAAAGAGATTTCCACAGTGAAGATTATGCTCTGTCCTTAATAAAGCAGAACCCGTGGGTATAATGGATTGAACGTTACCGTCAATTCTGACTCAAGAGTATAACGTGGATCTGCACAATCGAATATTTTAATTGCGAGAGCGTTTGGCGCTTTCGCTGGACTGTGGTGGAAGCGAGTATAAGTCTACGTGCGATCAAATTCGCGTATTTCATTTTATTTTAGTAATAATAATTTTTCTTTTACAGACGTCCACCGGGGAATTCACTCTCGCGGGATCCAGGCGGGAATATAGAATATATATTATTTTATTTTTTGTATATACGTTAGAATTAATAGATTTATTTTTATTTCAACCTGTGTTTTACTGAGTCTGTCGCCTCGAAAGTGCTACCCGCACAAACTGGCGCCCGAGCATATAAAGATAATTTATATAGGAATGTACTCCAGAACATAGACGATTTCCCGAATATACAAATATCAAACGGAAAATTATATAAACACGTTTGGAGCAGCCGTAATTTAGCCGACCCAGAGTTTAATAACCCATGGAAATTATGCGTACCAAGATATAAAAGGAAAGATATTTTGGAGGAAAATCATGACTCGGCCACAGCAGGCCATTTAGGAATTGCAAAAACAATTTGCCGAATAGCGCAGAAGTACTATTGGCCTAAGATGTTCAAACAAATTGCAGACTACGTTAGAGCCTATACGAAGTGCCTCTAATATAAACCGTCTCATAGGCAACCAGCCGGGAAAATGCAACCGTCCCCTGTAGAAAAGCCTTGGCATACTGTCTCAGTTGATTTAATGGGACCATTTCCAAGATCTGCAAAAGGGAACATTTTCTTAAGAGTCATGCAAGACCGGTTTACTAAATAGGTCGTCGCCCAGCCAATACCAGCAGCATATACGAACTCCATCATCGACACTCTACGATCAAAGGTAATTTTGCAGTTCGGTATCCCGAAGAAAATCATCTCGGACAACGGCGCGCAGTTCACAATCGGCAATTTTAAGGCGTTCCAAAGTCCTATAACATAAATCACATTTTACCACCGCCGTACTCACCTCCGTACAATCCAGTAGAACGAATGAACAAAGTACTGAAAACGATGATAGCTACTTACGTGGAGGATAACCGTAAAGATTGGGACAAATTCATACCAGAATTCTGCTACGCCATAAATTCGTCAAGACACGATTCAACAGGATTTTCACCAGCGCTTCTTAATTTCTGAAGAGAATTAGACACAACAGAGGCGATAAACGGCCAAGGTATACAGGGGCATGCAGAGAACTTAAACAAGTTAGAAGCGTTAAGAGAATTGGCGAAAGTGCACATGGAACATGCTTTCGAGGACAAAAAAAAAACATTACGATCTAAAATGAAGAGACTGGCGGTAACATCCAGGAGATCGAGTCATGAAAAAGGAACACCATCTATCATCGGCTAGTGCAGCTTTCACCAGCAAACTAGCGCCAAAGTACTCAGGACCATACATAGTAACATCAGTGATATCACCAGTAATAGTAAAACTGAAATTGGCCGATAATAGTTACCGCAAGCAGATGATGACACATGTAAAAGATTTAAAACCATGGGAGGGGGGAAATGTTACTACAGAAATCCAATCCCCACCACAATCAAACGGTATTTAAGTGACAATAGCAAGAAGAATTCAGTTCATCCACATCAAACATAGAAGACGTACTAGAGATACCGGAAGATACCCCTCTGGGAATGCCAGATACCGGAAAAGATACCGGATATGGTGTAACATTTTTAAACAAAATAAAGAACACAGAAAGAAATACTACTTCTATCCAGTTAATACCAACAGAAAAATGGAAAGAACACTACGAGAGTTTGCTAACAAAAAGTAGAGCAGAATATACCACACAATCACCAACGGAAGTATCAGTTGACGGCGAAGAGATAGTAGTGGGAGTTGATATGCTGAAGAAAGCTGTAACTGAACTAAAAAATGGTAGAGCTTCAGGCACAGAAAATATTCCAGCAGAATTAATAAAATGTGGCACAGGTAAACTATTTCTAGCACTTACTTGGTGTATGAACAAATATATAAACGGTGTCACACCACCCAGTTTATGGAAAGTAGCTTATATTTTTTCCATCCATAAAAAAGGAGATAAGTTGGATTGCTCAAATTACAGAGGAATATCGGTAACTAGTACACTAAGCCGGGTGTACGGACGCATCCTTAGAAATCTCATTGAGATGGAGTATAGGGAACAAGAAGAAGAAGAACAGGCTGGTTTCCGAGCTGGAAGAACTTGCACAGATAATGTCTTCTGCCTAAAACAATTAATTGAAAAAAAATTAGCAACCAATCAAGAGACCCATCTCATGTTTGTTGATCTCCGTAAAGCATACGACAGCGTGCCTGTAACTAAATTGTGGAAATCACTACAAGAAACTAACATTAGCTACACTTTAATCAAAACCTTAAAAAATCTATATGAAAATTCTACATCACAAGTAAAAATTGGCAACACACTATCTGAAAAGTTCATCGTTAACAAGGGTCTGCGCCAGGGCTGCTGTATTTCACCAACGTTGTTCAAGATATATATTGCAAAAGCACTAAACCAGTGGAAACGTAAATGTCACGGTATGGGTATAGACCTCGGAGATGTTTGTTTATATACCTTACAATTTGCTGATGACCAAGTAATCATAGCCAATGATAAGGACGATTTAGAGTATATGGCAAGAAAACTAAAGGAGGAATATGAACAGTGGGGATTGGAAATAAATGTAGAAAAAACTAAATACCTACCCATAGGAGCTGAGTTATCCAACATCGAACTAGAGAATAATGAAGAAATCACATCCTGTAGTGAATATACGTACCTGGGAGTAATCTTCGATAGAACGGGAAAAGACGATGAGGAAATAAAGAAAAGGGTTACACAAGCTAGAAGAACAATTGGCTGCCTAAATGGAATACTTTGGAGCTCTGAAATAGGAATAAAGCGAAAATATAACATATGAGTCAGTAATTAAAAGCAGTCTACTTTATGGAGCAGAAACTTGGAGAATAACCGAGAACAACAGAAAAAAATTAGAAGCTGTAGAAATGGATGTGTTTAGAAGATCGTTAGGTATATCCCGCAGGGAAAGAGTTCGAAATGAGGAAGTAAGACGACGAATTGGAATAGATGGTTACTTAACAACAGACATTGAGAGGAAACAGTTGATTTGGTATGGTCATGTTCAAAGAATGGAAGACACAAGACTACCCAAGAAGATTATGCAGTGGGTACCACCAAACCGCAAAAAACGAGGAAGACCCAAAAAGACATGGAAAGAAGGGGTAACTAAAGCAATGAGTACAAGAGATCTTAGAGACGGCCAATGGGATGATAGAAGGGCGTGGAAGTTAGGCATCGGACAACGTCGAAAGGGAGGAAGACTGTGGTAAAGATACCGCGAGGGATAGATGACATCACAAGGCTGTAGACGTCATACACAAAAAAAGGTGTGTTACTTTTTTTTCCAAAGAGAAGGGGGTGTAACGATGTTCTGAACGTCCTAAAATAACAGCGTTTAACAGTTTAAACCGTGGGAGTGTCGATAATCATGCATCCATTTCCACGACAAGACGACGAGGTGGGGTCCGGAGTGGCCATTTAAAGCAAGCGCTGGCGGAGTTAAAGGGGGTCTTGTGGCTAGCGCTCTAGGCTCCCTGGCTCGCTAATGCATTGAATCTGCGAGCCAACCCAGACAGAGACTTCCGCAGTGAGGATTATGCTATGTCCTTAATCAAGCAGAACCCGTGGGTATAGTGGATTGAACTTTACCGTCAACTCTGACTCAGAGTATAACGTGGATCTGCACAATCGAATATTTTGATTGCGAGGGCGTTTGTTGCTTCAGCTGGACTGAGGTGAAAGCGAGTGTAAGTCTTCGTGCGATCGAATTCGCGTATTTTATTTTCCGTTAGTAATAATAATTTTTCTTTTACAGACGTCCACCAGGGAATTCACTTTCGCGGGATCCAGGTGGAAATATAGAATATATTTTATTTTTATTTTTGTACATACGTTAGAATTAATAGATTTATTTTTATTTTAACCTGTGTTTTACTGAGTCTGTCGCCTCGAAACAGCTACCTGTCACATCGTGTAAGTCGGGTATGTCCTAGTCGAAGACTTGATGGAGATCTATTGAGAAATTGATGTTTCCACGGTTTTACCTATGCTTTTCCTTCGCAAAGTTTTGAAGTTGATTTGTCCCATTGGTTTTGCCACAAATTTTCATATTTAGTCAAAGTCATTTAGTACTACATTTCTCACTTGTGTGTACTCCTGTCGTCAGAGACGAAAATGCCACTGAACCTCTATAAATCATACGAACAAGCTGAATTTTACCGAGAATGTTTACCACTTTTTACACCGGGCATCCCCCTAAAACACCCCTCGCAGGGGGACAAGAACGCAAAAAAATCGATTTACACATAATTTGTGCCTCGTAGAAAAAATATATCAAATAAAAAATGTAGCTGAGATAATTTCAAATAAAAATGTTTATAAGCATTTTTGTGTAGAATCAACCGTTCTCTTAGAAACAACGTTTGAAGCGACCGTCGATTTTGCATATCATTTAGGCGCGTGACATTAATGTTCAATAAAGTTTGTATCAGATCAACAGTAAACAGTCGATATCTTTTGATTCAAGTGACCTATCGACAAAAATCACGTTGCGTTTTAAAGGCAAAGAGTTCAGCTTTTATATGGTGTTTTTGTATTTTGCCGCAAGTAAATTCAGATTTTATACAGATGTTAAATAAAACAACGTAAACCTTGTAACGATTAAAACGTTACATTTTTGTTCTTATTAATTTCAAAGTACTTTCCACTATTTTCTGCTCTTACTATTTGATTTTCATTGATAATAAGTTCTTTTTCCTTTGTTTGTATTCCTATATTTTATTTCAATATTTTCCTATTACAAATAAATCCGCTGATTAATTTCTTAAGTCCCCTCGTAGTCCTACCTTCGCTTACTTTATCGTACAAGAAACAGAAACCCCACTCCTAAATAATTTACTTCTATCAATCCGATCCGATTTAATTTCTTTTTAAAATAAACCAGCAAACGAGAAGGTATTATTAAAAAAATAAGTCCTCGTGGTCAGAAACTTCCAACGGTCTGGGTAAGTTAATACTTTGCTCTTTTTACAACAACATATTTTCATACTTTAATCAAGAACACTTTTAGTTTTTCGTATAATTTTGTGTACGCTAGTACTTAAAAACTGCTTACAATTTTTATTTTCTTTTTACCTTTGCTGTAATAATAATAATTCAATATAAATCGTATTTATCGCACAACTTTGTCTTTTTCATTTTTCATTTAATAATTTATCTATTAATTACAATTATTAATTTGTGAGTTTTGGCAACATCAGAGAATTCTGGATCGGTATACAGGTCTCAGAGAGAAGAGCTTTCCGCTTGCCAGAATTCTTCTGTTGTTGGACAAAACTCGTGCCATGACGAATTTTGTAGCGGTTTTTGTTTTTCTAGCCACCTTGGTTTTTATTCAAGAGAATCCACCTTGATTTTTATTCAAGAAAATCCACCTTGATTATGATATAAGAAAATTTACGTTGACATGGATTTTTTGGGTCGAAGAATACGAAAATGGAATTGTTTTTTTTTTGGAATAAGAAATCCATCTCGATTTTGAAAATCCGCATGGCTTTGGATTGGAGAGGGATCCACATGGTTTCGGCTTAGCGGCATGGTTTTTGCAGACATTGTATGGTCCGAGTTGAGAAGAGAACAGCAGGAGGATTTCTCATAGAGTAGAGCTAAGTTTCTTTATTTCTTGAGATTTTGTATATAGATGCTTAATTCCCTGTTGTTAGAACCTCAATTTAATTGTTATTACATTTTGATTTATTAAAATATAAATAAATAAAGATATGTGTTAAAGAAATTATTTTATTAATAATTCCCGATTTCTCAAATTAAGTTAGTTTATGCCGAACATCACCCCTGAGGGGTTTCAATGTGCAATGGGTGAGCTAGCCGTTACACAATTGGCGCCCAACGTGGGTGAACACAACAAACAATCTAAAACATTTAAAACTTTTTTTTTTGAATTAAACTAGTACGTTTTTCAAAAGAACAAAACTACTGTAATAATCTAAACCCAAAAACAGCCTTCTTAAATGCATTTTCCGTGACGTGTCATTGTTTATAATGTAAAACATTAAATTCTGCCTTTTTTATTTATATTTCAAATGCCTCATATTTGTTACCACAACTCAAAATTGAAATTTCAAGTCATAGATTTTAAAGATTGATCTCTAGAAATGAAAAGTTTACTACAGATGGTCAATGAAAATGATCAATTTTATTGATCTCACGAGAATCGTTAAAAATTGTAAAAATCGCGCCACGTTAATTTATTTAACACTTTTATGAAAACTGAGAAATTCTCCGCAAAATACAAAAACTGAATAAGAAAGCTGCAGTCTTTGCCTTTAAAACGCATGTTGATTTTTGTGGATAGGTCACTTGAATCAAAGGATATCGAATTTTTACTGTCGATCTGATACAAACTTTATTGAACATTGATTTCGCGCGCTTAACTGATATGCAAAATCGACGGTCGCTTCAAACGTTGTTTCTAAGAGAACGGTTCATTCTACACAAAAAATGTTTATAAACATTTTTGTTTGAAATTATCTCAGCTACACTTTTTATTTAAAATATTTTTTTCTGCGCTGTACAGATTCTGTGTAAATCGCTTGTTTAAGTTTTTACCTTCCCTGTGAGGGAGGTTTTAGGGAGAAGCCCAGGGGTAAAAGTGGTACACTTTTTTGCATCTTTTTGGTGGTCCCAAAATTAATATTTTCTGCTAAATTCAGCTTGTTAGTATGATTTTTAGGGTTCAACTGTCTGACGACTGGACTACAATGCGATCCGTTTCTTCATTTCTTTGAAGTCCAATGTGTGAAGGAACCTATAGAAATTGTACAGTTTGGTTGCTGTTTTGTATGGTAGCTAGTTCTTTTTCAATAAGCAGAGCAATTGCACGTATTGTGTAAAGTTGGTTAATGGTATTGATGGAACTGAGGAAATCGGTAAATATAAGTGCATTGGATATATTACTGGAGTTAATATGGATGAGAGCTTGGTAAATGGCATATAGTTCGCCAGTATGTATACAGCTTAAGGATAGTAGTGTATACTCAAGTGTAATGTTTGGAGTAACGACACCTGCTCCAACTCCAGCCGATGTTTTAGCGGCGTCTGTGTATACGTGCTAGAAGTTAGAAAATGAAGGCAGTATCGTTCTTTCCAAAGATATTTAAGGATGTGTCGTCTTGAGAAATGGCTTATCAAGTTGGAATAGGTGTTTGGTATCAAAATTTGTAAAGACATCAGAGTTTGCCTAATTCTTTCCTAGAATGGTGGTTTCACATTCCTCTTTTCAGTATAAAAGTTTTTAAACCGATCAGTAAATACGTTATTTCTAGTTGGATTGTTCGCATTAGAATTAGCGGCAAATGCATATGTGAGAGTTAAGTGCATCCTTTTATATTTAAATTGTGGCTCTCCAGTTGTGGCTTAACTGAGGGGATACTTTTTCCTGAAGATATTAACACCTGATCATCTGCATATAATCTGCTACGAATAAAGATAGAGTTTGATGGTATAATATTATTCATGGCAATTAAAAATAGCGTTGCAATTATTACAAACCCTTGAGAGGTGCCATTTGCTTGATCTCTCATTGAAGAGGTGCAGTGTTTGACTCTTACTTGAAAATTGCGTTGCTTAAGAAAATTTTAAATGAAATTAATAATATAACCTTTAATATTTCATATGACGCCATGATGTGTCAAATGCTTTTGTAACATCTAAGAACACTGCAATAGTTTCTTGTTTGTTCGCAAAGGATTCCATAATTTCAGACTTTCATGAGAATATTTTTTCGAACGAACCGGAGTTTTTCGCCTTTTTTAAATAATATTAGTAAACATGTTTGGAGTTTCATTTATATCAGTGTTTTTAGAACTGGTTTTAAGTGATCCTATGTTTATTTCTAGGTCGTCAGTGAATTTATTCCAACTAGTGTTTCTTAGGTTCCATTTTCGGATTGGTTGATATCCAGAGGTATTGTTATCAGAAAATATAGAAACTTTCATTGGGTAATGGTCGCTTCCATATAAAAAGGGTTGAGGATCCCACTTAAGCGCGGCTGAAAGAGTTGACTTACAAATCGATAGATCGATTGCCGATATTGTACCAGCATGTACATTAAATCTGGTTCTATCTAATTAGCCTTCTTCGGTCCATCTTTGGACATAGGCCTCCCCAATCCTTTTCCATTCTTCTCTGTCTGTCGCTACAGTCATCCATCTAGAGCCCACGTGCTTCTTGATATCATCTGCCCATCTCATTTGGGGCCTTCCTCTGCTTCGTTTATATTCCCACAGTCTCCAATTTATAAGAATTTTGTTCCATCGGTCTTCTTTTTGTCTTATATTGTGTCCGGCAAATCTCCATTTCAATTTTGCAACTTCTTGTCTAACATCCCTCACTTTTGTTTTCTCTCTTATCCACTCGTTTCTCTTCTTATCCATTAGTCTTATGTGCAACATTTGTCTTTCCATTGCTCTTTGGGTTTTTATGATTTTGTCCATGTTTGCTTTTGTAAATGTCCACGTTTGGGAGCCATACGTAAGAACAGGGAGTACGCATTGATTATATACTTTGGTCTTAAGATGCTGTGGATATCTTTTGTTTTTAAGAATGTAGCTTAGTTTGCCAAATGCCGCCCATTCCAGTCTAACTCGTCTCTTGATCTCTGCTGTTTGGCTCTCTTTGTTAAGTTTTATAGTTTGACCAAGATATATATATATAATCCTTAACTTGTTTTATTTCATCTTGTCCGATTCTCATTGTGATGTCTTCATCTGTATTTGTTATAGTTTTGGTCTTGCTGTAATTCATATTAAGGCCTATCTTTCCAGCTTCTACGTTCAGTTCTTTCATCATTTCAAATAATTTTTATACCTTTTTTTTCCATTCTAATATTTTAAAAGTATCTGTTATATAATATAAGTAAATCTGGTTGGTCGTCCATTATTGATGATACTTAAATTTTCTATATTAACAAGTCTTTGATTAGTCGGCCTTTGGTATTAAATTTTGTTGAGCTCCACATTGAGTTGTGACTATTGAAATCTCCTATTATTAGCGTGGGCATTTCAAGTTAGTAATGGCGAGAATTGCCTTTTGGGGAGCATAAACATAAGTAAATGCAAATTACGTCTTTGTTTTACCTTAAAGATTTTTAAATTTTTTTCTATAGATCTTTTTTCTATAAATTTTTCTTTTTATTTTCAATAGGTTTTTTTGCATATTATTTTAATTCATTACTTTGTAATACCATTTTTTTTAATTAAATCAATTAATAAAATTGTAGATGTATTATTTTCCAATTTACAAAAAAGAGTGTTATAAAGAGCAATGTTGCTTTCAAGCTACATAGTGAACAGTACTCACGGCAATGTTCCTTATAGGCCACTACTTCAAAAGTCATTTTCTAATTAAAATTATCAGTTTGTTTATATATTTACGTTATTTTTAGGACAAATTGTAGACACAAACTATTTTTTAATATTTTTCAAAAATTTTTAAGGGATTGCCAGATATAGGATTATTATATCAGAGCCGAGGTATTTATTTACACAGAGGTAGCTGTATTAATATCTTTTTATATTTTTATTTAAAGAATCGGCATAATATGTCAAAAATGGAGAATATGATAATCTTTTTAACAAATGAATTTTTAGAAGGAAATAAAAAAGCATTGGGCGGTCACTAACAACTAATAATTAACGATCTTACAATAGATAGTTTTAATCTGTCAGCACCTTGTATACATAGTGTGTGAGCGTCTGGGATTGTAAATCCTTGCGAAACCGGAACTGTAAGGGTAAGTAAGTCGCATTGAGATAGGTCAGGTGGCACTGGTAACTGTTTTTGTTCAACAAACAGGTTCTGTTCTATTTATTCACATATGGATTACGATAGAGGTACAACTCATTATAAACTATGTGTCCTAACGGATATCCCTTTTTTATCGTTAGAATAGGGTATTAAAACGTGGTATTTTTTTTCGTAAACATTTGTTCAATGATATAGTTAAAAAGCAATTAAATTGTCAAGATATTTATTAGTAAGCAGATTATTTTAAATATACAATCAATGTTTAAATCATGAAAGTAATTCTGCAGTTTTCTTGATATCAGACAAATGACCCCAGGTAGAAAATAAGAACAACAAGAACAAGGATTGGTAACCAAATGATATAAAATTAGAAAAGAAATCAAATATGATTTTTCCAACACTATTCGGTCTAAAAACATGTTAATGAATAAAAAGAACATAGTATTAAAAAAAAAACATTTGCCAATAGAGTTTTGTTTTATATTTTTTAGAGTAAAACCAATGGGTTTTAATATATCACAAGAAAAATCTTCGATTCCATGTTTGACTAGACGTCATCAAAAAGTCACAGGCAAATGTCAGATAGGTGATTATATTTTCTCCTTAGCAGAAGAGATTAAGCATCTAGGAATGATGATAGTCTAGATAAAAAACTCTTGTGGTCCAGCCATATAAAGTATGTAAAACAAAAGTGGGAGCGTGAAATTAACCATCTACGTTTCGTTTCCAAAAAAAGATGGAGTGCAGATCAACATATTTGTTTATTGTTTTATAGATCCCCCATACGATTCTTTACGGTTTAACATACAAATCTATTAACTCTTGACATAATACAATTTAAATCAATAAAAATTTGTCTAGGAGCTCTGATGTCTTCACCAAACTAAGCAGTTCGAGCAGAAGCCCAAGAACCACCTATACACATACATAGGCAAATGTTAGCCAATAAACGTCTAATAACATACAGATCGTTTAATACAACTATGGTTTACAAAATAGGTTTACTTTTGACAGAAAATTAAATAAATTCTTATTGGAGAATAAAAAATTCTTCTCCTCTTGCAGAATCGTTTATTAATATAAATTCAGTTCAATTTTAGATATTACAGTTACCAAAATTTCCTTTTTACGAACAAGACCTTGAAGTTCTGATAGACAAACCAACCATTATAATTCCCTCTTATTCAAACTTGCCTATTTAGAGCAATTATGCTCTAATTATGCTCTATTAATGCAAATTAGAGGAAGATTTAACAATAATTTATGCAGATTGATCAAAAACTGTTGAAGTACTGGTTTAAACGTATTCTGTAGTAGCTGTAGTAGATGCAGTTTTAGTACATCCATTAGAGAGTTTTCAAAACTCCATTATACTGGATATAAAAAAAAATATTACTTCTTCTACATGTGCCTATCTTCTAGAGATGTCGGCTACCAGATTGACTCATCTTATTCTATTCACAGCAGCTCAAAATAGATCTGTTGACGTTAGACCAGTGCACTTTCTTAATTTCTTTAAAATTGGGCAGCCAGGATGTACGTCTACGTCCAGGACTTTTTTTACCCTCAATTTTGTCTTGTGGAATCAACTGTAAAAGTCAGTATTTAATATTACGCATGATGTGGCCGAAGTAAGCCAATTTTATGTTCTTTACGGTGTTAATAATTTCTTTGTCTTTTCTTAGACCCTGGAGAATAGAACATACGTCGGTAGCAGCACATTTCAAATGCCTCTAATCGTTTTATGGCATCTTCTGTAAAGTTCCAGCTTTCTACTCCATAGAGGAGGACACTAAAGACGTAACATCTAAGAATTCTTAAGCGTGTATTGATATTTAAAGATAATTTGTAAAGAATCTTGCTAAGGCTGTTGAAAAAGCTTCTTGCTCTTTCAATACGAGTTTTTATTTCGTAGCTGTGATCCCAAGTATCCTTAATATTGCAGCCCAAATGGCATATTTTTTTATTTCTCTTTCTAACGATGTATCGCCTATTGTAATTTGGGCTTTTATGTTGGTGTTTTTACTAATGATCACTATTTTTGTCTTCTTGCAATTTAGTTTAAGCCCGTACTTGTTACATATTTTTACAACGTTATTCATACATATTTAATATTGTTTATGAGTTTGCCATTTACAGCAATCCCTTCTTCTGATTCGTTTAAGGCCTCTCTAAAGATGTTTTCCAAGTATATGTTAAATAATGCCGGTGAAAATATGCCTGTCTAACTCCTTTTTCGACTGTGAAGATCTCGCACATGAACTAAAAAAATATTACATGAACTAAAATTCACAAAAAAAAACAGTTACTTTACTCTGGGTTAGACATAATGGAGTAATTGGAAATGATTTAGTGGGCAGTATAGCAAAAAATACATCTGAAATATCCAAAATTACAAATGTTTACTAGTTCAAATATCTTGTTTCTATTATCAGGAGTACTGTCAGGATAAGATGGATGTCAAAATACAAAGAGGTTCAGAAGACTTCAAGAAACCATTACTTTTCTATTTATCCATGCTTACCAAAAAATATTCCTCATTTTAATTTTAACTATAATAAAGTACATTCTTCGTTACTAATTCGGCTAAAACTTAACCATGACCTCTTTCTAGAGCATCTGCATAGGATCATGAAATCTATGAAACTTCCTTCTATCCCTGTAATAATAAAGCTATCGGAGATTTGAACCACTTATTTTTCGATTGTCTTAATGATAGGGAACAGACTCGGGGCCTACATTTAGGTTTAATTTATCTCATTGTTAGCCTACCAGTTAATATTAGCAATCTGTTATCTTATTCTGACAAATCTATATATAATATTCTAATCAAGTTTACAAACGATTATAAGATAAAAAATTAAACATCCTTATAGCAATTTTCTGTGGCAAAAAGATTTGCCAAATGTAGACGACATAGTCCTTATTGCAGACCGGGTAGATTATACCTGCCAACTTCTTTAAAATCTTCAGAGCTTTTGTACATAAGTTGGCTTTAAAAGTAACTTTTCCAAAACACAATATATATCACCAAATAGGTAAAGAAATAATAAATAAGACTTACTCACAATCAATTTAATTTAACTATCAGACGACCGGTTTCGCTTTCTAAAATATGCAAAGCATCCTCAGGTCTCGATACAAAGTTAAACAAATGATGCCGGTACTCTATTAATAGATGGATGGTAGAACATGGTTGAAACTACTTTATATTGTTGAATGGAGAACTCAATTCTATCACTGCAGTTGTTTGACAGTAAACGGGAAGTTCTTGAGGAGATAGCTTTGATCCAATGAACTAGAGATATGTGTGAGATTGTTTGTTAAATGTAAGTGTGATACAAATATTAGGATGTGTTTTAAAGGTAATGACTTCAGCTTTCGTATGCAATTCTTTTCAAAGATGTTAATAAAAATAAATAAACGTAAATAAATTATCTTGGCTACATTTTATATTGGAATTATTTTCTCTCCGGCGTACAGATTCTTGGTTAATCGATTTTTATGCGTTTTTTTATTGTAAATAACCCGCATCAACTATAGAAGGTTATTAGCAATGGTGCAATATAGACTATAATATATTATAATGATTAATATAAAATATAAACTATAAAGTTTTGCAAAGTTAATTATAATTTAGAATTTTTCTTGAAGTATCACTTATATTTGATTATACAATTTCGGTTTCTTTAAAAACCTAATGATTTTGTCACAATCCGCACTGTCCAAAGCGCCCTTTATATCACTTGGGAGTCCAGTAGCTTGTCTTTCCATTTGAGATAATGGACAGTCTATAACAATGTGGCCTAGTTATATTGGTGTCGCAGGCGTAGTATATTCTAGGAGGTTCCTTCCTTAGTAGGTGTTCGTACGTCAGTCTGGTATGTCCTATTCGGATACGATGTAGTACAACCTGGTTCCTTCGCTTTACTAAAATTGGTATTTTCGTTTATAGATCTGGGTTTGCTTGCCGCAATTTATTATTTGGCAAGAGGTGCCGTCTTCTTAACCATAAGTTTTTTGTGTACTCATTAACGCAAAAAGTTCAGCAGAATATATTGAGTAGTCCTTAGGTAGGGGAAACTTGAGCACAGAAAAAGAGATGAAGGGGTATTGTCCTTAGTATAAGTTGACAGATCTGAGCACAATCAATAATGGTGTGCATAATACCCGGAAATGTGAAGTTGCTAATTCTTTTGCTAAATGATGCTCAAAGATTAGGATTTTGATTGTAATTAGAATGGTAATGTGTGGAGAAAGCATAGGGATAGGCTGGGTTATTTGGATTAGTTGATTGCGTATTGTAAACTAAGACGTAATCTTCTAATAGAAAGTGGAAATTCATTTACTTCGACATAAAGACTTTCAACTGGATTGGTTTTGTAGGCTCCTAGAGCTAGTCTTAGTGCGGTATTTTGTACAATATCTAATTTTTTTAATGTTGAGTCGTTATAATATTATATTAAATATTTAGTAGCTGTGTTGCGTTCTGCGCCCCAGTTATAATTTGCTAGTACTTTAAGAATATTTATGTTCTGTAAACATGATTTTTTAAGTAACTGGATGAGTTTGTTCCAAGTAAGTTTTGAATCAAAAATCATACCTACAATTCTAAGTATTGTTCTGAAGCTATTTTCTTGTGGCATTTTAAATTAATTACTATTTAACTGGGAATAAGCCACAATTAAAGATAAAAATACGTTTATTGACGTTTCAATTTCCACTTTGGAAATCGTTCTCAAAAATGCGAACGATTTCCGAAGTGGAAATTGAAACGTCAATAAACGTATTTTTATCTTTAATTGTGGCTTATTCTCAGTTAAATAGTAATTAATTTAGAAATCTAAGTTCCTCAAAGTTTTCTAAAACTTGATCATACAGTGGTAATTTTGGAATATTTGCAACTAGTTGATGTTTTCGAGAAAAGCACTATTACTTTAGCATTACTTTCGTTTTAACCGTAGAAAATTGCAGTCCTATTGTTTTAGACCATTCCTGTAGAGAATTAATAGAAAGTTGAATAATGTTTAATGCCATATTAAGATTCTTATGAGAAATATATATTACGAGGTCATCTGCATATAGATTGCTTTAACAGGGTTTCGGATACTGTTCTCGATATCGTTAATTGCAACTAAAAAGAGTGTTATGTTATGTGTGGTATGCCATTTTCTTGTGTATAATATTCTGAAAGTTCCTGATTTGATTTAACTCGGAAATTTCTGCCATCTACAAAATTTTTGACGAATGCTAGAAAATTTCCATCTATGCCCCAACGCTGTAATTTAACAATAACGTCATATTTCCATATAGTATTATAAGCTTTAATTATATCAAAGACTAAAGCTATAACTTGTTGATTAGTTGCAAATGCCTCATTAATTGCTGATTCTAGCGACACTAAATCGTCAGTTGTGCTTCTATTTTTCCTAAAGCCGCTTTGCTGATTAACTATTAGACTTCTTAATTCTAAAAAGAATTGTAATCGTCTATTTAAAATCTTTTCTAGTAACTTATATAAGGAAGATGTTAAGAATATTGGTCTATAAGATTCTGGGTTTGACTTTGTTAGGGTTTTTGTTAGGTTTCAATAGAAGAATTATTGTAGCGGTACTCTAGGATTTAGAAAATTGTTTAGTCGAAAATAAAAAATTGAATATATCTAAGAGTAGATGCTTAGCAGCTAAAGGAAGATTAATTAAAAAACAATTTGGAATTTTATCTGGTCCAAAGCTAGAGTTTTTAAGTTCTTGTAGTGCTTCGTTTAGTTCTTGCATACTTATTGTTACATTTAGCGGACTGATGGAATCTGTAATTTTGACCTTTTTTTTTTCTATTTTCTTTTTGTTTTCGACAAAGAATGGGTCATGTACGGAATCACTTGAATATGTCTGGAATGAGTTCGCTAAAGCGTTGGCTATTTGACTGTTGTTTGTAATAGGAGTATTTTCGGTTATGTGTGGAAACATAATTTTGCCATGATTCATATTTACTTTTCTTAATTACGAACCTTGTGTAGGCTCTATATTTTTTAAAAGCTGTTATGTTTTCTGGTGTATAATACATTATAATTTTAATACATTATAGTTTTTTAATACATTAAATTTATGCTTACTTTGTTTAAGTGCCTCTTAACATTGTTTGTTCCACCATGGTACTGACTGTTTACGTTTTGATTTTGCTGTTTTACCTATAATATTTGTGGCTACCTGTTAACATTGAGGTAAATTTGTATGTAACAATATTAATGTTATCTCCTATTGTTCCAAAATTAGGTAGGTAGTCTTCAATATGTTGTACTCTTTTGTCTGTGGAATAACATCCCCAGGAAATGTTGTGAGAGTTTAAGTCATCTAGAATAAGTCTAGGCTTTGGAATTTGCTCGATTAAATGTTCCAGGTCTTTTGCGACAAACTCCATCTTCTTTTTTCTTCTTAGCCTTCTATCGTCCACGTTTGGACATCGGTCTCTATCCTAAACAACATATTTCTAATTTGTTCCGGCTATTCTTTTAATGTCATCAACCCATCTCATCTGTGGTCTTCCTCTTGGTCGTTTACTTTCGTAAGGTCTCTAATATTGTATTGTAGTGTTCCAACGTTCGTCTTTTTGTCTAGCAGTGTGGCCCGCAAAGCTCCATTTAAGTTTGGCAATTTTTGTTGTTATGTCCTCGACTTTTGTTTTTGATCTTACTCAGTCGTTCCTCATTTTATCTGATAGTCTTATACCTAACATTGCTCTTTCCATTGTTCTTTCTGTTGTGGCTAGTTTATTCATGTTTGCCTTGGTTAGGGTCCAGGTTTGAGGATGCATTGGTTAAACACTTTGCTCCTCAAGTATTGGGGTATTTTGCAGTTCTTAAGTATTCAACTAAGTTTTCCAAATCCTGCCCATGCTAGTGTTGCTCTTCTAGTAATTTCCGCACTTTGGTTTTCTTTGTCAAGTTTCAGAATTTGGCCTAGGTAGATATATTCCTGGACTTGTTCTATCTCACTGCAATTTATAGTTATACGTCTGGGTTCATCTGTGTTTGTCATTATTTTTGGTTTTTTCATGTTCATTTTTAGACCGACATTTTGGGAGCAGCCTGCTAGTTCCCTCATCATAATTTGCAGTTCCTCGAATGTGCTCGCTATAATCATTATGTCGTCAGCGAATCTGAGTTGGTTTAACTTGTTGCCATTAACGTTAATGCTATAGGTTGACCAATTTGTAGTTTTGAAGACGTCTTCTAGGGCAAGGTTGGAAAGCTTTGGCGATATTACGTCTCCTTGTCTCACTCCTCTCTTAATAGGAATGGGATTTGTATTTTCGTCTAGTTGTACTATAATAGTTGCATTTTCATATATATTATGTATTAGTTGCCTATATCTCGAATCTATTCTGTAATTATTAATAGCTTGTTCTATGGCCCACATCTCGATACTATCAAACGCATTTTCATAGTCGACGAAGGCAAGAAATACTAGTAGTTGGTATTCATTTGCCTTCTCTATCGATGTCCTCATTGTCAGCAGATGGTCTGATGTACTATATCCTTTGCGGAAGCCAGCCTGTTCAACCGGTTGGTAATTGTCCATTTTGTAGGTCAACCGGTTGTTAATAATTCTCATAAATAGTTTGTATACTTGACTAAGTAACGATATAGGTCTATAATTCTGTAGATCACATTTGTGTCTTTTTTTGTGTATGAGTATTACTAGACTCTCGCTCCAGCCTTTAGGGATCTTGATATTATGGAGACATCTATTAAATAGCTCTATTAGTAGAGGGATTGTTAATGTCTTGCTTGTTTTCAAGAGCTCGGTAATTATACCGTCGTGTCCTGGAGCTTTGTTATTTTTTTGCTCTTTCTATTTCGAATCCCTTTTTATTTGGTAGTACTTCTGATACCACGTTTTTCTTTTTCTTTTGACGTTCTCCTTTGTTGTTTCATTAGGCTGGCTTTGCGAGCTGTACAAGGATGTGTGGAAATCTTCGACAATATTTGTTATTTTATATTTTTCCTTCTGTTCCTTATTGTTGGCGTCTTTAATTTTGATGATTTTTTGAACTCCCGTGCGGGTCTTAGACATTTTAAGCCTCTGTTGTTTTCAATGACTCGCTCTATTAAGTTCTCGTTTCATTTTTGTATGTCGCGTTTTACTTCTTTTCTAATTGTTTTATTAAGTTCTCTGTATTCTTGAGTATAGCGTTTGTTTTACGCTAGTAATTATCTTCTTTCCGCCATTAGTTGTTTAGTTTCATTGCTTATTTTGTCTTCTTTAGTCCTTGTTTTCTTTGCGACCTCTAGTCCGGCTGCGAGAAGGTTTTTATTTATGATCTCGTCAATTTGATCTTGATTATGTGAAGGATCAGATTCGGACTTATCCGCTAAGACCTTTAGGAATTGCTCTTCATTTGTTCTTAGTTTAAAGGCATCTATCCTCGTTGTTTTTTTTAAAATCCTTTTTCTCTCTTCTTTCATGGTAATATTTATTTTTGCTTTAACTATACGATGGTCACTACCCGTTGTTACGTTGTTTATTGTTGTGACGTCTCCAAATATTCCTTTGTTGTTTGAGAGAAAATTTCATTTTTGGTAGTTCCGTTAGGTGCGACCCATGTCCACTTTCTGTTAGGTTCCTTTTTGTAGAAGGTATTCATAATATACATGTTTTCTTGTTCTAGGAATTTTATGAGTTTTTCTCCTCTTGTGTTTCTTGTGGTGAATCCAAAATTTCCAATCTTGCTTTCAGAGTCTTCAATCTTAATTCCAATTTTGGCGTTAAAGTCTCCCATTATTATTATTTTGGATTCTTTGTTGTTGTCTATACTTTTTCAGTTAGAGCATAAACTTGCACGATCTTTATTTTAGTTTTTGGATTTAGTTTTAAGACCATGTATGTAACCCTGTCTGAGATGCTGTCTGAGATTATTTGAATTTGAGATTTTCTCTTCTTGTTGATTAAGAAACCTATTCCACCCATGATACAAATACAAACAGATAAGATACCGCGCATGTAGGCGTGGCTTATGCATGACTTATGTGGCGTCAGTTTGTGCTAAATTTTGCCATATTGTGTTTTGATGTTTATGTACATTTACGGTCCATAGCCAATATTTAGTAAAATAATATTTTGAGAGTGTTAAAGGCTTTAAATTTTTCGCAATATGAGGTGTGCAACGTACGGTTGTGTCGTACAGCGTTTTATAGCTTTCCAAAAGACAAGGAAATGCAAGCTGTTTGGAAACATTTGCGTAAACACCAGGATAGTTTTAATGTTAAATTTGCTCGTGTTTGCTTTAAGCACTTTATTGAAAGTGATCGATACGATCAAATGAACCGGCAACTTTAAAAGACAACAAAAAAAACTTGTGGATGATTTATTAAATAGATACGTGATATTTATTATATTGAAGTGGTAAATAATTATGTCTAATGATTTCATTACTAAATATTTGTTTTTGTAGAATGGAACTTTGTAGCAATAGTGGAAACAGTTTTGATGATGGTGCCAAGGCTGGTGCTTCTTGTTTTATCCCGAGGATGCTGTTTTGAAAGAATTACCTACTCGTCGAAGTATTGGGTTAGTTTGTAGTTAAAAATACCTAACTAACGCAGATTATATACTATCTTAACTAGGCTGTGTTTTTAATACCTAGAATATGTGGTCCTGTACCTATACTTAAACTCTGACTTTTTTTGAGGGTTAATACTGAAGAAGATAATCGGTACAAAATAATACTTGGCCTTCAAGAAAAGATTGCATTTTTGGAAAAGCGCCAAGAACTTATTGGAAATATTTTTAGTGAGGAGCACCTAAAAAAATTAGAAAATTTAAAAACTCGCCTTAAATGGAAAGTTGAGGACATATCTAAAGCAATAGGTATCTATTCTGCCGGTCCAAAAGCATATAGGATAGTTCATTATTGAAATGCAAACACAGATTGCTTTAAAAAAAAAAGGATACTCGTAAGTTCAGTTAAGTAAAAAAAAGAGTTTTACTTATCCTGCCCTATTAATGACTGCAACCTCAAAATCAAACTTTAATTTACATAACCATTCCATTCGGCCATGGCTCCCCTTCAAACTTTACTCTCATAGAAACGTGTTATTTTCTACAATATACTAGTTTAAATACTTAACTTAAATTCACATAGTAAATAAAACATCTATTAAATTATATTAGAATTTCAACAGTGCGTTTCATCCGCAAGCATGGATACATTTTGAAAATTTAGCACAAGGTGACGTCATGCGCGAGATGTACGAGTTTAGTGCGTGGCAGTATCATATCTTGTATCCTTATATCATGTACTCCACCGTACGTGTAGAATCTGTTGCCTGAATGTAAGTCCACATATCGTTCACCTCTTCTTTTAACTTCTGATAGTCCCTATTCAAGTTCCCAACTGACAAAATCCATATCTGATGGGATATAAACATTGCACACAAATAGCTGAGTTGAACATTGAACTTTAATTGCTACGGCTTCTAAAGCAGAGTGTAAAGGGATGTCTTCTGATTCTAGATTAGAATCAGAAGAGATTAGATTAGTTTGAATCAAAATGTTGTAAGTTGTATTTTTTGTTGTTTATGCGTTTATGTTTTTATCCTCATACGAGGGGAGTTTTAGGAGAAAGCCCAGAGATAAAAGTGGTAAACTCTTAGCATCTCTTTTGGGTCCTAGAATTAAAATTCTCGGCAAAATTCAGCTTGTTCTTATGATTTTTAGAGGTTAACTCTCTGACGACTGGACTATTAAATCATAATTCAAATATATGTTGGTGTCTGTTGATGTTCTGTATACTTTGATTACAATGCTGTATCCTCCTCTGACATTATCACCTCCAGAATTGGTAGTGAGTTGTGATTTTCCTTTTCTACGATAAATTTAATGATTCTTATTTGTAATTGACGTCCATAAAACGTTTCGAATAATTTTATTTGATGAGGTCGTATGAAGAACAAACACATTATTTTCTTGGTGGTATGTGTGAGTGGTTGTATTATGTCTATTATGAACTTGGACAGTATGCTGCAAACAGAATCTATACTGCTGCAAATGGGTCTAAGTGATATGTCGGTATATTAAGCTGTATCTATAAAAATAGTTGCAATGCCCTTGTCTGCTTGTAGGATTATTATGAACTCGTTTCCTTTTTAGGATTTAATAGCATTTAGCTGTTGTTTTTAGCAATAACTTTGTCCATGACAACGGTTGCAGTGCTCTTGTCTGCTGACGAGATTATTATGGACTGATATTTCTTTAAGTGTTTTTTTATTATTTCTTATTTTTCTATTAAATCCTTCAAAAAGATGAGGCCATAATATTTCTACCAGCAGACAAGGATAATGCTTTCAAGGACAAATCTCAATATCACCAGACAAAAAGAAAAAAACGGAGTAGCAGACTATTAAGAAGAGATATAGCCAATACGGACGAGAAGATAAAAATGAAGTCCTATACTTTTAGAGCCTGTAAACAATACAAATACTTCGATCCTTATTACCTTCTTGGATATAATTCTTAAGTTCATCTCCTTTTCTTCAAATGTTTTCTTTTGTGAATTATCTCGGATTATTTTAAATTTAAATTATACAATACCGTACCTGGTAAATGTCATTAGTTCCATTGCAATACTTCTACACTGTCATTTATTATAGGTATTCGCAATATTTTTCATGTTATTATTAAAAGAATTAATGTAATAGCTTGGCATTATGACGTAGAGATTTAAAAGTCTTCGGTGAGGGTACTTTGATAATAATTGATAATTGCTATATTATTTTATTAGAAACGTGACAGAACTCTTGGTAATAAACTTACATAATGATAGTAACACACATCTGTTGCATAACGTGTGTCCCAATAAAAGATAATTCTTGACTCACAGAATAATTACTAGAATGAATATAATTTAGGGATTTTCTTTTTTAACATTACCACATTGTCTGTTTTTAAAACCTTTATTTGGTATTAAGAGAGGCAGCTATAAATCACTCCCCATTGGCCATTCCTCAGGTGTACCTGTTTATAGACGTAGGTACAATATCTAATACTAATTTTTACGACCGATGTGCACTATAAACTGCAGCTCTACATAATACATTGACTACTTCCGGCTAAAAGTGCTTAAGGTATAAAAAATTGTAAGAACTTATATGAGAAATGACCTACATAATACTTTTCGGATTTTAACTGAGTATTGTTCGGTTTTGACTTCAAATAGTACTGTACTCAAAAGTTTTCGTGTTAACATTAGTAATGTTAAAAAATATATACATCAAAATAATCTAGGGAACACCTCTATAATAGCTTTAAATCAATGTTAGCTGCAAATACAAAAATAGATTTATATGTTTAATCTTGTTTTTTTTTGGTTTATCGATTATTGTACCAACTTGGACAGCAATACTGATAAAAATTATAAAAAATTTAACAAAACTTTAATATGCGTTTTTTGTCTATAAGATATAAAGTAATATTTCTTTATTAGGATTGATTGATGTCTGTATGGATTCTTATTTAGTTTTGCAATGGCCAGTAATGAAGAGACATCATTTAAAGTTCAAAACGCAGTGGCGTGCTATCAGGATGCTTCAAGCTGGCAGAAGTCAAAGAGATGTTGCTGGGATCCTCCACACGAACATAAGTGTCATTATGTCATTATGATACACGATGTTGCTGAACGTCACAGAGGCCATACAAGGATAACCAACCGGATTGAAGACCGTTTCATTAGGTTGTAGAATCCTCAGGCTTTATCAAGCTTAACACCAGAATCCTACTGCATAGACCACATTAATACTGTGAGGGCAATGGAAAACATTAATACTGTGCTGCTTTATGGAAAATTTTAGAGCTAAGAAACATCCCGCATAAAATAATTTCATTTTAAAGTCACTGTACATTGAGGCGAAAAAGAATCAACAGCGACGAAATTGACATACTTACTTTAGTCACACAGGGATGCATGCTTTCTCCGTTTCTTTTTAACATAGCAGTAGACTATGTTCTCTCCAAACTAGACTCTGATACAAGAGGGATACAATGGACGTTAACCACACGCCTAAGCGATCTGGAATACACCGACGATATCTGCCTGTTAGGACAAATGTTCCAAGATGTGGCTGATCAATTGGAAACACTTTCCACTGAAGCAAATAAAGCAGGTTTGAAACTCAATATTATTAAAACCAAATCCATGAGAGTAAATGCAAGAAACAACAGGTTATTTACTATCAACAACATGGAGATTGAAAATGTGGAAAACTACGTATATTGGAAGAGTCATAACAGAAAGAGGAGGTATAGAGGACGATATTCGTAGAATGATACGATAAGCTCAACAAGTATTAAGCATGCTTAACCCTGTTTGGAGATCTGGCGAGTATACTACAAGGAAAAAGATCCACATATTCCAGTCAAATGTCATGTCTTTTCTACTCTACGGATGTGAAACCTGGAAATTGACAAAAACCCTTACAAATAAACTGCAGGACTTTATTAATAAATGTCTACGACGAATTGTTCGTATTTTCTAGCCTAACATTATCAGAAACTAAGATCTACGACACCTGACCGAACAAAAAAGTCTCCAGTACAATCTTGGAGAAGATCCATCATGGATGAGATAAGAGGTTAAGAAAAGTCTTGGAATGAGGTGAAGGCCTTGGCGCAAAATAGAACCCGATGGCGCGTTTTCACTGAAGCTCTATGCTTCATTTAGGAGTTGAAGAACCTTATATTATTAGGTTGCAGGATTTGCGAGATCGTACTGTAACTGCATCACAATTACAAATGAGGCTATAAGAGATAAGAGACTTATCATGTGTATATAAGTGGCCAAGCCATTAGAAATATACTGCATGAAGTAGGGTTAACTGCTCGAAAACCTATGAGAGTGCCTATGTTATCCAGAAGAAATCACGCTCATCGACTTCAGTGGGCACAAGAACATGCAAATTTGTTTAGACGTGATTTTAATACTGATCATGAGTTTATCTTAGAGATGTAGGACTAATCAATAACCTTGGAGGTCATACACCATACTAACTTAACCTAAAAACTACTGTCTTGGGAGTTGAGGGGCAACAAATTAGTTTTTAATTTTTTTTGTTACATAAATTATTTGAAATCCTTCTGTAATCTCACATTTTGTTTTTGCCCCCTACCATATTTTGATGTGTGTACTTTGAATATTTTTTTTATTGACAGCATTAACCACTGAGCGGGAGGACAAAATACAATACTTAATATAAAATTACAAAGTAAATTACAATTTAAATTGGTATGTTAATTCAAAATTAAAGTTCTATAACATTAAGACATTTCTATAAACATCAATGGCCGCTACCTCAGTAATCTACGATTTTCAGATGACATAATCCTGATAGCTACTGACCTACAAGAAATGCAAACCATGCTTTTAAAACTACATACCGAATCTTCTAAAATAGGACTGAAAAAAATGAATTTAAACAAAACAAAAGTCATGCACTTCGAAGACACCGTGACAATAATAAACGATAAAGTTATAGAAAAAGTTGAAGAATATATACTTAGGACAAAAAATAATCCTAAATAGGGAAATTCAAACTGAAGAAATAAAAAGAAGAAGAAAGTTAGCTTGGGCAGCATTCGGTTAAACTGAACTATATACTCAGAAATCAACAAATTCAATTACATATTAGATCTAAAGTTTTTGATGCATGCATTATTCCGATACTAACTTATGCGGCACAAACATGGACAATCACAAAAAAGAATATGAATATACTTAGAGTCACTCAACACGCGATGGAAAGAGCAATGCTAGGTATATCACTTAAGGACAAGAAAACAAACACATGGATAAGACAGAAAACCAAAGTCACCGATGTGGTGCAAAAATAATCATTAAAGTTGAAATGGGAATACGCTGGACATGTAGCTAGGAGCGATCTAAATAAATGGCACAGATCAATTTTAACCTGGAGACCATACCAACACAAAAGACCCAGAGGCAGACCTCCTATGAGATGGACAGATGATCTGAAAAGGACCGCCGGCAAAAATTGGCTACAAGTAGCGTACAATAAAAAACAATGAAAAGGAAGACTTGAAGAGGCTTATGTAATGGCTAGACGAAGAAAAAGAAGAACATTAAGACCTATAAAATACTGCATTAATGCCCTTTAGATGGTTATGTGGAACGTTTAATAGTAATAATAAAAAAAGAGGTTAGATCTTTGTAAATGGGTATATTTAAAAAACCCTTAAAAGGGCTACATCACTTACACGAACGTTTTGGGAATAATAATTCCATCATCAGGTTTAAAATGCAAATTAACATGCCTGAGCCACCAAAATATCAGGGTAAAAACCCTTTAAAATACATATGGTTACAAAAGATTGTACATAATGTTGTTAATCACATTTGATGTTTAATATTAAATTAAATTTAACTTTAGGTAACATACACCCATGTCTTAGGTGAGTTCCAGTGGCCGGAAAGTAAACCTCTTAAAACGGATTTTACTCTCAATAGGATGTCATAATTGCACACAATTTTCTTTAAATAATTTAAAGCACACCATATGTCCTCATAGCTTACTCTGTGTGTATAAAACTTCCTGGTCACCATATACAGCAAAGATCACCATCTTCTAATCGCAGTACACTTCCAATTTTAGACTGATGGTTTTGGGCAACACAGTGGGCTAGAGACATTTTCCGGAACACTAAAAAGATCCTGTTGACTTCTGTTTTCACGCCGAATCTAGCACTCTTTCTTTCTGCGTTATCCGTAATAATTTCCGTTAAGTTTCGTCGTCGGTCATCTTTGATCTCATATTCAAAGATTCGTGCTTCTTCTTCTTCTTCATTATGCTTATGTGAACAACTTTTGTTGCACCTTTTGGCAACTTTTTAATTCAGTATATTACGTCATTTATTTTCTTTTTTATTTCATACGGACTTTTCCATTGTCTTTTCAGTTTAGGAGACAAGCCTAGACGACGTTGTACATTATAAAGCCAAACAAGATGACCTACTTCACAGCTTTCATTCTTGAATCGAGAATTATATTGATACTTCATTCCGTCACTAGTTAACTTTGTGTGTTGTCGTGCAAGTTCATGAATGTTGTTCATTCTTAACTTCAGGCGGCCGATATATTCTTCGCTTGCAACATGTTTTTCGGAATGTCTACAGCCATCCTTTAGGTCGCTTGGCAAACAAACTTCATGGCCTAATATCAGGCAGGTTGGAGTGTAGCCTGTAGTTTCTTTCACGGAAGAAGCGGTAAGCCATTAGGAATAAATTAATGTGCTGGTCCCAATCCCTTGCAATCTCGTTATTTGTTTCTAGAAATGAACCTTGCAAAGTCGATTGCTACTCTTTCTATAGGAATACCAGCATTGTGTACTGTTTCATGGGTGCTCCCTTTTTACCAACTGAACCACTACTGGTTACACACAGTGCACATTTCCGGCACCATCTTATTACATAATTTTTACAATTTACCAAATAGAATCGTTCTCGAACCTTTTTGCAGAGGTAAAATACAAAACATTAATTAATTTTTGTATTTTGAGAACGATTTCAGAAGTGGAAATTGAAACGTCAATAAACTTATTTTAAACTTCAATTGTGGGTTATTCCCATTAGAATAGTAATTGCTTTAAGATGCCACAAGAAAATAGCTCTAGAACAATATTAAGAAACCGTTATGGTCACACCGTTATTCAAAACTTTAGGAGATTGAACATTTTTTACGAAAAACTGGCACATTGTCAAAATCCAATCTAATTTTTACGAAGATGTAGAGATAATAACATAATATCAAAGGGCTTAAAGTTGCATATTCAAGCAGAAGGTTAAAAAAGTCTACACAGAGCTTGTTTATCCATGATCCGAGAAAGATTACAGTTTCATAGATCAAATTTATGTTTTGTTGAACAAGATATTGTAAGCATTGAAGATTTTCTTTTTAATGTTATATCAAATTCTGATTTAGATCGAATTATTTTTATTCGAATATACATTTAAATAAATTTAATGTTCTTTCAGAATTAAGAGTATATATACTTTAGATAACATCAATAGAAATAAAGGCTAATAAAGGAAAAATAGCAGGCAAACGCAGTCCAGGACGAAGAAGAACCTCATGGTTGAAGAACTTGCGAGACTGGTATGGTGTAGATACAAGCATGCTATTTAGGGTGGCAGTGAATAAAATTAAAATAGCTATGATGGTAACCAACGTTCTGAAAGGACATGGTACATGAAGAAGAAGAATAGAAATAAGGACATATTAGCGACAGTTGCCAATCTATCAAATAGACATTTAAATGTAACGGAGAGTTTAATACAGTCAAAGGGTCTTATCTTTGCTGTTACTCATCCACCTATTTCAAAATTAGATATAATTAGCTCAGTGGTGAAAATATCTACATATTTACTAACCCACGAAAAAGAAGAATATAGAGTATTATATAAAATTGAATTGGAAAAGTCTTTTAAAATTAATCAAAAGGTCTATAAATTTTTCAGGATGCAAGTCAGTGTTGCCATGAATGTTGAGTAACACCAAAACCATTTAGGGTCTCCCGGTTCATCCTCGATCTAAGTTAGTTGTACACACACACGTCTTAGAGTTAAAAAGAATTGTTTCGTGGTGCAAGTCGTCACTGGTAGAATACACAATGTGGTGAATAACTCACTTATACATTAAAGACTCTAAAGTCTACAACTTGTAAAGCCGTCATAACGTGCAACTCCCTCCAGCAAGGAGATAGTCCTCTTTTTATCTCATGAGACTCATTCTACTTTATTCCAAAGTAATATTTTCCAGGCCAAGAGCTAGTAAAAATGTTATTATAAAAATAGAACAACAAGCCTACTGGTCCCAAACTTGTTCAATATTCTAGGGATCAATTGAATGAGTAACGCCGAGCCGTATCTTACCGTACTCTCATCCATGGATAAATACCTGGAACACTTCGTGTGATAACACTTTCGATCATGAAACAAAACTCCTCCTCCTCAGTGGTGACACCATCAGGCCTTCACAGTTTTCTTACGATTTCCCTCCATCCTCCTCTGTCCTGGGCTAGTTGTTCGGCTTCATGTAACCCTTGGTTAATCAATATTTTTGTTTGATCTACCCAACGGCTTGGAGATCTTCCCCTAGGTATTTTTCCTTCAGCTCTACCCTCGACTATGAGTTTTTCCATCGTGCCTGTTCTTCTAGCAATGTGTCGAAAATACTGCAAATATCTCTGTTGTATTTGTTTAAGCAATTTATCCTTTACTTTAAGTTGTTCTAATATCGATACGTTAGTGCGATAATCAATCCAGGATATTCTCAACATGCGGCGGTATACCCACATTTCAAAAGCGTCCAGTCTATTTTTATCCGCTTTCTTTAAGGTCCACGTTTCGGATGCAACAAAACACTAAAACTAAAATATCAATGTATGGTATACAGAAAAATCACACAAAAAATCTGGTCGCAGCGTGGAAAAGCCAAATTTTTTGTACTGCGTTGGTAACTTAATGCGTTCATCAAATCAAAATCTGCATCCTCAGAACTTATTATGGTCCTCAAAGCGCTGAACTAGTTACTATCCACTCATTTACCCAATTAGTGTACCTTTAGTATAGAATTACAATCTTTTATGGTAAAAGATCAGTTTTGAGTTTGAATCACATGTGCTAAGTGCTCATTTAAATAAAATAGTATCTTTAACTATAACAGGTGTAAAACCTTCATAAAATTTTATGGGAACAATAAGAAAGCATAAAGCTGTTTTTGGTATATAATCTCATTTAAATATCGTTACTTTTAGTACGTAATAACCGAGCGACCGTAGTCGTACAACAAAATACATAGTTTATGGAAAATGTATGGAAAAGTGCAACCTTGTAGCAACGATGTCAATTCGCGAAGATTTTATTGCTATTTCGCAACTTGTCGTGCATACGAATAAACAAATGTTTTATTGACACTGTTAAAGTTTAGAGCAAATACATTGCGTCTTGTAAAAGGATATAAGCAACCTTATACAAATTTCATATCTTTTAACAAATAACCGATGTGCATGTTTTTGCACCAGCAGCTCCAATAGTGTTTGTAATGATGTTTAACTAAAAACTCAAATTTATAATGCATTTATTAATGTTTGAGACCGCACTACAGAGTAATTTAGAGTATTTATCAAATTGTAAATAATAAATTTCAGGAAATGGTGATGAGTTATTCTTTTACTTTACCTGACGCTTTCCCGAAAGTTATCTACCAAAGAAGTGTATTCTTTATAATACTATATATATATATATATATATATAATATATATATATATATATACATATATATATATATATATATACATATATATATATATATATTATTTATATATATTAGTGGATTTTCTTCGGCTTAGGTCCATAAAAAAAAGGTTGATTTGATAATAAGACATTTTCATATATTTTTTTGACGTTTCGGCAGGAAATTCATGCCTTTTTCAAGATGTAAAAACATTTTATCACATACATAAAACGGATTAAAAGTTAAACTTTTGACTTACCAAGCATGTAAAAATTTGGTGCTAACAAGTAGACATTACAATTAAAATAATATTAAAAACATAGGACATACCCACTAAGTCACTACATGTAAAATGTATTTTAAATCTAATATGTTGTTTATTGATGTTAGTTTATCGTTTAAACAATCAGTTATTTTAACATAATGGGCGTTCTGAGATTGTCTTTTTATGTGTTTTTAAATTAAATTAAAATATATTTTGTTCAAATTTTTGAAATCTTTTTTTATCATTTATTGCGTTATTATTTTTTTTTATTTGTATAGACTCTAGAAGCTCTCTCTTCTTCCTGTTGGGTTCACTTTTTAGGATCTTGGTTTTCGCAAAATCAAATTTATGTTTTTTTTTTCGTTTTCATGTTTTGTGAGGGCGGTTTGAGTTTTTTTTGTCATATTTGTGGGAACGTATTCTTAAGTTAAGTAGCTGACTGGTTTGTCCAATATAATATATATATATATATATATATATATATATATTATATATATATATTATATATATATATATATATACAGGGTGATTGATTAGTGTGAGGAAGCTCAGTAGATCTGTTATAGTAAAAAGTATTAAAAAAAGTTATTAACAAAAATTGTAGGCAACTTTAAACTCCACATTTTAAAATTAGTTACAATCTTACAGGATCTTCCATAAGATGGTGGCAGACCAAACTTATGTTTTTTTAAATGGAACACCCTGTATTTTATTTTAAATTTAAAATCGGCTTTACTTCCACATCACAACAATGTAAAGTTTTATTCTGTTATACCGGGTATCTAAAAAGTTATAACCAATATTACCTGAAAATCGTATCAAGTTTAACTCCCTGTGCAATTAAAAAGGAGTATAGGAACATTGATCTATTGCAACTATAGTTTTTAAATAATTATTAAAAATTATAAAACATATTCGTTTCCATAATATTCGTTAAATCAAATACAGGGTAAGTCAAAATGCAAATACATTATTTTCTTGGTAATTTTAAATAGAGCACCCTGTATTTTATATCGCTATCAAAAAGTAATAATATCGTACTTCAAATTTTATAAAGTACTCCCTATACCTAAAGTTATCAGTTTTCTAGATATTATTGTTTTTCCATCAAAGTATTAATTTGGTAGATATTTTAACGTTTACCAACTCACAATAATATAATTATTGTGAGTTGGTTATGATTGATTTGTCAAAAACTGACAGTTTGACATTATTGTTTAATAATCTAGTAACGAAATAACGACACAGAAAAAAAAAACAATTTATTTAAAATAAAATTTATAAAAAAATAACCGACGGAAAATAAAAAAAATATATAACAAGACATAGAAAAATTAAAATCAACAGTAAGTTTAACTTATCTTACTTAAGTAAGGTGTTCAAAATGACCTCCCAAAACATCTATGCATGCTTGAAAACGGTCATTGAAAGAGTTGGTTACATTACTAAGCATTTGTAAAGTATTATTTTGAAATTCAATTCGGATTCTATTTTTCATATCATCCCTTGTTGTTGGGGGTATTTTATATACTTCGTTCTTAACGTAACCCCAAAAAAATGAGTCCATTTTATCGAATTCTGGTGACCTTGGGGGCCACCTTACCGGTCCATCCCTTCCGATCCATCTTTCCCCAAACTGATTATTAAGTTCACCACGTACTAATTCGTTGTGGTGCGCAGGAGCACCGTCATGTAGAACGTTTCACGTATATTAAGTGGAACCTCTTCTAATAATATCGATAACTGATTTACGATAAAATCTAAATAAATCTCACCATTTAAATTATCTTCAAAAAAATATCTTCCTACTACATGGTTACCGACGATACCTCCCTACATATTTAGAGACCATCTTGTTTGACTATGTGTTACTATGTGGTATGGATTACTTGTTGAGTAGTAGTGAAAGTTATGCCTATTAAAAGAACCGTTTCGATGGAATGTAGCTTCATCACCAAATAGGACATAATCAAAAAAATCTCTCTGCTCATTAATTTTTTCTAAGGCCCATTCACAAAATACTATTCGTTTCTGAAAATCATCATTAATTAATTCTTAGTGCTTTTGAATATGATAAGGGTGCATCTTGATTTTAGATAGAATGTTTTGAACAGAGTAGTAACTAAGTTCTTGTTCATAGGAAATAGTCCTTATGCTTGTGTGTGGGTTTTCTGTAACCTCCATCAACACACTCATTTCGTTTTCCTCTGTCACACTAGTTTTTGTTCGTTCATGTTTTTCTTAATTCACTGAACCA
Source organism: Diabrotica balteata (assembly GCA_918026665.1). NCBI lineage: Eukaryota > Metazoa > Arthropoda > Insecta > Coleoptera > Chrysomelidae > Diabrotica > Diabrotica balteata. The sequence goes on along the minus strand of OU898285.1, from coordinate 55,744,466 downwards.
GTGCGGTTAAATCGATCTTTCAATTTTTCAAATGTATCTTGTCTAGGATGTCGCCTATCTGGAAACCGTTTTTGATAAATTCTAGCTGATAGTAACGAATTTTGATTGCATTCCCCCAATATCCAGATCATATCTACCATTTCATCAGTAGTAAAATTTATTATTGCTAATTTAAATTGAATCAATTACTGAATTACTAAATAATAATTGTTGCTAATTTACGGTGTACCCCAATACTGAATTAATAAATATTAATGTCAAACTGTCAGTTTCTGACAAATCAATCATGGCCAACTCACAATAATTATTGGTAAACGTTAAAATATCTACCAAATTAATACTTTGATGGAAAAATAAAAATATTTTTAAAACTAATAACTTTAGGTATAGGGAGTACTTCATAAAATATGAAGTACGATATTAGTTCTTTTCGATAGTGATATAAAATACAGGGTGTTCTATTTAAAATTACCAAGAAAATAATGTAGTTGCATTTTGACTTACCCTGTATTTGATTTAAGGAATATTATGAAAATGAATATGTTTTATAGTTTTTAACAATTATTAAAAAACTATGGTTGCAACAGATCAATGTTCCTACTATCCTTTTTAATTATACAGGGAGTTAAACTTGATACGATTTTCAGGTAATATTGGTTATAACTTTTTAAATACCCGGTATAACATAATAAAACTTTACATTGTTGTGATGTGGAAGTAAAGCCGATTTTAAATTTAAAATAAAATACAGGGTGTTTTATTTAAAAAAACATAAGTTTGGTCTGCCACCAGCTTATGGAACACCCTGTAGGATTGTAACTAATTTTAAAATATAGAGTTTAAAGCTGCCTACAATTTTTGTTAATAACTTTTTTTTGTAATTTTTACTATAACAGATCTACTGAGCTTCCTCACACTAATCAATCACCCTGTATATATATATATATTATATATATATATATATATATATATATATATATATCTATATATATATTGTTATGCTATTTAAATTGTATTCTATTGCTTATTTAGAAAAGATCCTGTCTATATTTATTAAATGATCTAATCTCCAATTAATCACAATAAATCAGCATTAATTAATTACAATCTCAGGTTATTTAACTTGTACTATTTACCTTTGATCGTGGATTCAAAATATTTTCCAATTGGCTTCCTAATTGGGATAGGTAATATGACCTGAATAAAATACACAGAATTTCAACTGAAGTATATGTGAGATGTCCTTTATTTTATTGAAATTTTATATAACAATCAATCCGGTAATATTTGCAATACAATACTTTAAATATATGAGAAGTTGTTTTCTATCATGGACCCAAATGTTATTTTACATTGATTTTTAATATGTGTTATAACTAAGCTCTCTTTATAATTTTTTTTTTAAATGATCGCAAAATTAACTGTCTCTATTATTTATTCAATTTATTTAATTTATAAATGAAAACCACACTCCTGCTCTAATGAAAATTGACTGACCTTTCGTTATCTGCCGTTGCAATTCTATGGCCACGCCATAAAAAAAAAACCTTTCTCTGCTTCTGCTCCTATTTTGGTCCAGAAAACGTACACCTTTCTCCTATCTGTCCTTGTATCTGCAACCCAACAACTCGTGTAATTCTATGCAGCCTCCTTTTGAACCAATCTCCGCGCCTGTTTATAACTTCAAATGTTTCCGGCTTCGTCTGATATTAATATTCTTATAACCTTTTGGTTTTTCTATCTCTCTGTACCCCGTTCCTCACACTCATCAGCTTTTACACGCAAATAAACACACCCGGTAAATTACGTCTTCGGGACTTCAAACAAACACAAACCACAAAGCTCCTTCCTTCTTGGGCGACGAAAACTGACTACCTCCTTTCCTCTCTCCTATCTCATAGCTAAAACCACTCCCTCCTTGCATTCAAAAATTGACCAATAAAAATCTTCTACCTCTGTCACGTATATTGTTACCAACCAACTCTCTCTATAAAACGTCATTCGGGTAATTCCAGAAAACAACATTCTTTAATTATTCTAGCTAAATCTATCTGCTTTACAAATATTTCTTACTAATAGCTACAAACGATACCTGTTTCTCAATTCAATGTCTTTTGTTAATAAACTTTTACCGATATAATCTTTCGGGGGGAAAAACCACCGCACATCCCGGTCTATTGTTTAAACACTTTCTATATACACTTTTATTACGGGTAAATCCATTTCACAATAACCGACTTATTTAAATTTCTTATCGATAATATTTGAAAGTCTTGTCTCTGAGGCCTAATGAACAATTCTTTGAACAACTTAAAATACATATTTTGTCTTATACAGGATGTTTGAAATTTATATGCCCGTGTCTTTATGAAATATCAATAATCTTAATTTTTATTTAAGTAATAAAAATTTGTATATCGGTTTTTATTGCTAGTGGACATTCAAAAATACAACAAATCCCCGCCTTTGTAATCGATAAAATTTATCAATCTATGCAACTAAATTTTCTCGAGACAAACTAAAACGCACTTCCTGTATGCTAACTGTACTTGTGCTACGTATTTGTGGCCACTCGGTTTTCCTTATTTATCAGCGTTTCATAGTCTCTTAAAATTTTACGCAAATCATTTTCTTTGCCTTCTCCACATATCCATTTTGTGTCTCTCCCATCAAATTCTTCGCACATATTCACCGTGTACTCCGTGTCTTTTTCAAACACCACTGTCTCCATTGTGTCCTCTTCATTTTCCTTTGTTTTTTCTTCTGTTGGGCTCGTCTCTTCTTTTGAGGAATCCCAAGTTTTGCTTTCATTTCTTGTCAAAATCTTTCCATCTTCTTCTCCTGAGCTCGTCTCATCTTTTGAGGAATCCCAGGTTTTTTTTTCTTTGATCTTTTTCTGACCTTTTCCCCTCTTTCTTCCTTTTCCTTTCTTCGTCACCAGGTTCATTTCCACCGTTTGTTCTTTCTCTGATTCGTCCGTAATTTGTTTCTCTTGTTCCTTATCCTGTTCTTCTTCTTTTTCCTTTGTTATTTTCATCGTATTGGTTTTGAAGTCGATCACTACATGTTTTTCCGTTAATTCGTCAACGCCTACAATCATGTCATGTGACATATTCGGCATTATTACACATTGAAGTGCATACATATTTTTTTTCAATCGTACCATTACTCGTATACCTTCATTTATTGTTGCCAATGTCCGTTTATTTGCGCCCACTAAATTCACCCTAGGTATTTTATAAATTAGACTTGTTAAATTTACTTCTTCGATTAATTTTCTGTTGACCAGTGTTATTTCAGAGCCTGTGTCTATCATAATTTTAATTGGTTTCTCATTTATAAATCCATCCACAAATTTTAAATTAACTCCATTTCTCTTTTCATTGTTTCCTGCCAGTTTAATAAATTCCTTGGGGTGACAAAAAATTCCTGTTTGTTTCTTCGTTTTTAGTGAGCGCCTTCTTGAAAACACGCCTGTTGTTCTTCTGTGTTTTCTCGCCCGTCATCTTCTCTCTCATATTCATTTTCTTCTCTTTGCATATTATTTATTTCTCTTCTGTTCTCTTTTGGTCTATCATTCCGTATCGGTTACCGCGAGATTCCTGTTCATTCCGTGGGTTATTGTATCTGTTTCCTTGGTATGGGCGGTTATTTCTACTCTGATTTTCCCGATCCTGTTTTCATTCCATCTCTGGGTTCTGGGTTCATAATTCTCTCTTCCTTTCGGTCTATTTTCGTATCCCCGTCTAGGTATGAATTCTCGTCTTGGATAATCTCTTCTAAAATTTTGACCTCTATCTCTATATTCTTGGTTTTCTCTTTGTCTATAATTTTCTTGCGGTCTTCTTTCTCTTCTTTCATGCCTACGTGATTCTCTCATTTGCAAAAATTGACATAAGCTGTCAATGTCCTTGTAATTTTGGAGATTTATGTGGTCTTCCAAGGTATCTTCAAAGTGTCGCGATATCAACTCTACCAATTGTTCTGATGAATAATTATATTGCAAATGTTTTGCATTATTATAGAGTTGTAATGCGTACATCGTTTCTGATACGCCCATCCTCTCATGGTATTTTCCATTTTGTAACTCTTTATTTACTTGTAGTTGCTGGATTTTTCCCCAGAAATAATTTAAGAATCTTCTCTCAAAATCTTGCCAATTGTCAAATTCTTCTTCCTTGCTGACAAACCAAAGATTTGCCTCTTCTTTGAGATGGTTTCGGATGGTTTCCTTTGCTGTTGCAAACGGTCCTATGTATGTGACTTTTTTCTTTAGGTTATTTATAAAAGGCACTGGGTGTAGTTTCCTTATATCCCCGCCAAATCGTACTTTTACGTCTTCTGTGCTATGTACGATAACTTCCTTTCTTTCTACTCCTCTTATCTCCATCTCTGCAATTTGTTTTTCATTTTGCTTAAGTTTCCTTTCCATTTCTTTCCTGACTTCTAGTAACGCCATTTCAAATTTTTCTTCTAACTGTTCCAGTTCCTTTTTCTGGACAGCCTTAATATCCTTCATTTTAGTTTCCATTTCTTCTCTCTGCATTCTAGTTTCCTCTCTGTTTCTTCCTACTTCTTTCTAAACAGACTTTTATTTCGTTTTCATATTTGTCCATACGCGTTTCCATTTTTTGTTCCATTTTTCTTTGGTTTTCTTCCAATTTGTCCAATTTTTGTTCCGTTCTTTGTTGTGATTCATCAATTTTTGTTCCGTTCTTTGTTGTGATTCATCCATCTTCTGTGATTGGAGTTGCATCATTTGTATTAATTTTTCTATTCCCGATTCTTGTTTTTCTGTCTCCATTACTGTTGTGTCTAATACGTCTTCCTGGTCTGAATATTCTTCCTGTTCTGATTTATCTTCTTGTTTTTTGTTCTCTTTGCTCTTGTTTCTTGTGTTTGGCATTTATTCTGTTTTTATCCCCGCCAAATATAAAATTCTACTGGTCTGTTGCAACAAACGGGACTTTTCTTGTTCAAATGTAATAACTCTTGAGTACGAGTATCAAATTTCAATATCCCACAAATAAATCAAATGGTAAAATATCAAATGTCAAATTCAATCAAATAAATCACGTATGGTAAAATTATCAAATGTAAATATCACACAAATAAATCAATTATGGTAACCTATAAATTGTCAATATCACGAATAAATCAATTATGGTAAATTGTATCTTAAAAAAAATATATAAATCTTTATGTCCTCAAATTTTACATAATATTTCACTTTATCCACGGCATATAAACTTTCAAATATCTGCTCGTCTACTCCTATCCTTTCAAATTTGCCAACTAGAAATATTTTTCAAAGCTTTACACGTTGGGGGCCATTTTGTTATGCTATTTAAATTGTATTCTATTGCTTATTTAGAAAAGATCCTGTCTATATTTATTAAATGATCTAATCTCCAATTAATCACAATAAATCAGCATTAATTAATTACAATCTCAGGTTATTTAACTTGTACTATTTACCTTTGATCGTGGATTCAAAATATTTTCCAATTGGCTTCCTAATTGGGATAGGTAATATGACCTGAATAAAATACACAGAATTTCAACTGAAGTATATGTGAGATGTCCTTTATTTTATTGAAATTTTATATAACAATCAATCCGGTAATATTTGCAATACAATACTTTAAATATATGAGAAGTTGTTTTCTATCATGGACCCAAATGTTATTTTACATTGATTTTTAATATGTGTTATAACTAAGCTCTCTTTATAATTTTTTTTTAAATGATCGCAAAATTAACTGTCTCTATTATTTATTCAATTTATTTAATTTATAAATGAAAACCACACTCCTGCTCTAATGAAAATTGACTGACCTTTCGTTATCTGCCGTTGCAATTCTATGGCCACGCCATAAAAAAAAACCTTTCTCTGCTTCTGCTCCTATTTTGGTCCAGAAGACGTACACCTTTCTCCTATCTGTCCTTGTATCTGCAACCCAACAACTCGTCTAATTTTATGCAGCCTCCTTTTGAACCAATCTCCGCGCCTGTTTATAACTTCAAATGTTTCCGGCTTCGTCTGATATTAATATTCTTATAACCTTTTGGTTTTTCTATCTCTCTGTACCCCGTTCCTCACACTCATCAGCTTTTACACCGCAAATAAACACACCCGGTAAATTACGTCTTCGGGACTTCAAACAAACACAAACCACAAAGCTCCTTCCTTCTTGGGCGACGAAAACTGACTAACTCCTTTCCTCTCTCCTATCTCATAGCTAAAACCACTCCTCCTTGCATTCAAAAATTGACCAATAAAAATCTTCTACCTCTGTCACGTATATCGTTACCAACCAACTCTCTCTATAAAACGTCATTCGGGTAATTCCAGAAAACAACATTCTTTAATTATTCTACTAAATCTATCTGCTTTACAAATATTTCTTACTAATAGCTACAAACGATACCTGTTTCTCAATTCAATGTCTTTTGTTAATAAACTTTTACCGATATAATCTTTCGGGGGAAAACCACCGCACATCCGGTCTATTGTTTAAACACTTTCTATATACACTTTTATTACGGGTAAATCCATTTCACAATAACCGACTTATTTAAATTTATTATCGATAATATTTGAAAGTCTTGTCTCTGAGGCCTAATGAGCAATTCTTTGAACAACTTAAAATACATATTTTGTCTTATACAGGATGTTTGAAACTTTATATGCCCGTGTCTTTATGAAATATCAATAATCTTAATTTTTATTTAAGTAATAAAATTTGTATATCGGTTTTTATTGCTAGTGGACATTCAAAAATACAACAATATATATATATATATATATTATATATATATATATATATATATATATTTATATATATATATATATATATTATATTATCTACTAAATATTATGTCTTTGTAGATTTTGGTAAAAGCGGATAACATTCTTTTCATCAATAATCCACTTAATGACTAAGATCGATAATTACATGATTGTGCATTACTCTATTTAGGTATTAACATCCTAATTGTTTATAATCCGTAATCCTAAACCGCATTTCGTACCTATTAATCACAGCAATCGGATATTACGATCACGTGATATAGACTCCAACTAATCCTCTAAATGTAAAATGATGCCAAATGATTCATTTTATTATACAAGCGTTTATGGAGATGAATGTATGCTAGTTTAATAAAAAATAGATGGCAGGTAGGCAGATACAAGACTAACTGTGATTCTCGCGTTAGACTTAAATTATAAACGGTGTAATTATATACAGGGTGTTCACGTCGTCATAAACTTAACACATTAACTGCCAAAGTATATATTTTTTAAATTTTAATCGGAAAAGTTTTCTATATGCATAAAAATTTGTGTAACATATATGCATAATGTATGGAATATTTTATGTAAGTTGTTTTTAACAATAAAATTATTCTCAGATACCCCCGTTTTAGATGAATATTAACACGTTAATTTTGCTGTTTTGGAAAAAGCTGCAGTTGTACTTTGTGGCACTGTAAGCGGTGTATTTGAAACCTTATGGTTCGGTTCTGTATTAAATTTATTTTTTCTTACTGTGTGAGGCACACAAAAACTAAAATTAATTAGTAAAATGGATATTTCTGGTTGAAAAATAAGTACCTATTACTAAAAAAATAAAGATTTTATTATAAAACAAAAATAAAATCGATTTAAGTGCAAACTGCTGTTTTCATCTCAGCTGTTGCCAACATCCTTTTTGTCTGCTCCGTGTCAGGTCGTGTTTCTGCCACGTATGTCATTATTGGTCTGATGATTGTTTTGTAAATTCTGCCTTTCATTTCTTTCCCGATATTTTCATTTCTCCATATTGTTTCCTTCTGGCAGCTTGCGGCTCTGTTTGCTCTATTCACTTGATCTTCCACTTCAGTTTCGAGCCGTAGCTAGATAATATAATGCCTAGATATTTAATCTGCATAGCAGATTATTTTAAATTGTTTTTCTCCCATTTGGTATCATTTTTTAGGTCTTACTTTTTTATTAATTCATCCGTCGGTCGGTTAGTTCTTCTTCTACTTTTACTTTTATTGTGTTAGATATGTGTTATGGTAGATATTTTCGATTGTTTTGAATAATCCTAAAGGTATCTCTCTTGCGTGCAATAAGTGGATAAAGTCCATTAATTTGACCCAGTCAAATGCCGTTTTAAGGTCCACGAAACGTAGATATAACGGTTTGTTGTATTATAATGATTTCTCTTGCACTTGCCTCATTATCAATATAGCGTCGCTGCATAATTTTCCCGAAATAAAACCTTGTTGTTCTTCTGCTAATTTCATTCAGGTTATTTACGAGGATAGATTGATATTAAACTAGCATTTGGTAGATGGCGCTACTTCATACCGAATTGGTTTCGGTAAATGACATGACGCCTGTCAAAATTTTAAGTTTTAATAACAATTAGTTTGGTTTTTACAGCCGTCAAAAGCAAGCAAATTTTGTGTTTTCGGAGAAATGGAAAAAGTCGAGTATCTTTCGGTGATTAAATTCCTCCACAAAAAGGGTAAAACGAATGTTCAAATTAAAGCCGACCTCGACGAAGTTTATGGTGAGGTTGCACCTTCGTTAGGAATAGTAAAATTTTGGAAAGCTGAATTTGTTCGTGGCCGTACGAGTGTTTTTGATGATGAGCGTCCCGGGAGGCCAAATGAAGTCACCACGCCGGAAATGATCAACAAAGTCCATGACATGATTATGGCAGATCGTCGAATTAAGCTCGCGAGTTAATAGAGGTCCTAAACATTTCCTACGAACGCGTACACATCATTGACCATCATTTGGACATAAACAAGCTATCTGCGCGATGGGTGCCGCGTTTGCTCAAATCGATCAAATGCAAAAACGTATGACCACTTCGGAGATGCTTTTGGCGATGATACAGGCGCGATCCGAAGGATTTTTTTCGCCGATTTATCACCGTTGATGAAACCTGGGTGTATTATTACATCCAGGAAACCAAAGAACAGTCGAAACAGTGGCGCAAACGCGGCGAAGGGCCGCTGAAGAAGGCAAATAGTGCACATTCGGCCGGCAAAGTGATGGCGACTGATTTCTGGGATGCGAAGGGCATCATCCACATGATGAGTACTACGCAGCATTATTGGATTGATTCGATGCCTAATTGCGTCGAAAACGCCCGGTTTGGAACGCAAAAAAGTGTTCTTTCACCAAGACAATCCACCGGCTCACCGATCAGCCGTCGCCATGACAAAATTACACGAATTGGGCTATGAATTGGTTGAACACCCACCGTATGCCCAAGATCTTGCCGGCAGTGATTTTTTCCTGTTTCCAAACCTAAAAAAATGGCTCGGAGGACGCCATTTTACAACAAATGATGAAGTCGTCGCTGAAACTTCGGCCTATTTTGAAGAACTCGAGCAAAAGTACTATTCGGATGGGATAAAAAATTGGAACATCGTCTTACTAAGTGAATCGAGCTATAAGGGGACTATGTTGAGAAATAAATCGATATAATTCCAAAAACTTGTTTTTTCTATCAAAGGCTAGTTTTGTATCAATCCACCCTCGTATTATCACTTTGGTTGTTAATTTTAGAATTGTGTTTAATAAATTAATTCCTTTTTAATTTTCTGGGTCCGATTTGTCTCACTTTTTGAAGGGAGATGTTAGGATGCTTGATCTCCATTCTAAAGGAATTCTGTTTTGTTCTAATATTTTTTGAATTAGTTTTAATAGTTGTTTGGTCAGATGTAGTCCTCTTTACTTTAAGAGTTTGTTTGGTATTCTGTCCGCTCCTAGTGATTTTCTATTTTTTAAGTTCCTTAACTATATTAAAATAAATAAATTAAGTAATTGCAGAAAATTCTTATCTATTCGGGAGATTTGGTTAACTACAGACTGAATTTTCATCGATGATATTCCTAGATTGCCTTGGTATCTCCAGATCATTTAGGAAGTGTAACAAATCAAAACATCAGAAGATGGCTTGTAGATTTCATCTTCTTCATTTTATATTCAATTAATTTATTAACTTTTGCCAATTCCTTACGGCAAACATTTCTGAAGAAATTAATTTTTTTACTAGAAGTTCCACACATAGAAGTTTTTTCTATTGTTGCGTCAATTTCTTTAAATTTTTCTAGTCTTATAAGCCTCCCCCTTTATCTCTGTCACTATATTCCTTAGATTTGACACGTCTAATGCACGGGAAACTTTCGTATAATATAATAAGTTCTGTGAGAAAGTCCCTAGAACATTGCCGAAGGTCCGCCATTGTCATCTGACGAATTGAAACTGAGTAATAAAATAAATCGAAAAATGATTCTACATGCGCTCACTTGCCCAAATACTAAGGTTATTTTTGCTCCCTAGCTCAGTTATCGCTGCAACTATACCGTCTTTGCGCTGGATCCAAAACTGTGCATTTTTGCAATCTGCTAGCAACATTTTATCTGCAACATGTTAAATTGTGCGCGTTGTGCAAAACGTAACATCTGGACCGGCCCTAAAGGACTTACAAAATATCTTTCTGCTCGCAGTGTGGAAGGGACAAGGCCAAATCCTCGGTTTGAAATGTACAGACTATCCAGGTTTTTCTATTTTTAATAATGCACACTCTTTACATGCACTGTATAGTGTGAAAATAGTGATAAAGCCGTAGTTTATATTGAACGAAAGTTAATAAATTAGATTTGAATCGATGCAAAGGCGTAAAAGAAATTTAAAATTCTAATGTAAACAAGAAGACTTTACTACTAACATATTCGTCGTCAAGTCATTACGAATTCACTAGATATATCAAAATATTTATGTTATTGCACTTTGAGAGAATATATTGCAAAACCTTTTGTTTAATTCAATACCCATAAACTGACTTAGAGAGAACGGAAATTTATGTTTTTCATCTTCTGAAACTTTTTATTGGTCCGATAAAACAATAGCATTATCTAGTAGATATTAAATCAGAGATTCCTACGAATTCTGCAATGCCATTCTGATTTGATGTTATTTGGTATTTCATATGCAGCACTCAATAAAATGTAAAGCAGGTAGAAATTTACATATTTGTTATTCTTCCTAGCAGCATTTCTATTTTTTGGTAATAAAAAGCTCTAATTTGCATTTATTTGAAAATTTTGCTTGATACTCAAACGAGTTTGACCTTTAAAATGTGGTGAATATTCTAGTTCTGTAATAATATTTACTTTATATCGTACGCCATACCAAACGCTTAAAATGCTCTACTCTATTTTCCACAGCGGCTTGTCATAAAAATATCGAAAAAGGAGACAAGTATGAAAACTTATCATGAACAAACAGATCTCTATATTATTTTATAGGGGAATACAAAAATTTTACTGAAGACTATATGCTGATAAACTAATTATTTACATCAAAGGCAAGAACGTTAATCGTATGGCGTCAGTATTACAAGAACACTTAAATACACTAGTAAATTCATCCCTAAGTACGGGTTTCAGGTTTTGCTCTAATAAAATAAAATGTTTTTATACTTATATTAAATAATTTGTTTTTAAAAGACTTTAATTTACTAAGCAAAGTGTAATTTGACATACCAGGTCAAATACCGATTTCAGCGGAAAAATTTGCTAACTTGCAGAGTTTGAAAAAGTTCTGTGAAAAAGAACAGCAGGATTATTTTATCTCACTGGTGCATAATTAATTATGAATATGGGGGACATTGTTTATTTTGTTCTATGAAAAACGTTTCAAAATAATCAAAACAATCTTGTTAATTTCTTATAATCATTTTTTTGGCATAGCCATTTGCCATTCAGCCAGTCACAACTTTTTTAAGTTCGTCCCAAAGGAAAGAAAAGAAAATAATTATAACAATATATTTATTATTGGTTATTTGGTTATCCATGGAACAAACAGGGTTACTCGCTTCTCGTCTAGGAACCCATCAAGATATTAAATTCAAATACAAACTAGACCGTGTCACGGATAGTAGGTTTAAAACAAATGGGATAAAACAAAGGTTACTATTTTTTTAATTGGACTTACAAATTGAGGTTACTTTTCGAAATAAATTATGTTAATAATATATACAAGTTTGTTATTTAATGACAAAAGGTAAGGAATGTTATAGGGTGGAAGAATTTTATGTTTGATTAAATTTTTTTTAAAGTTTTTCCAGATGAGCCGGATAACATGCGTGTCCTGATTTCATTCTGATAATAGATGTAATGTATCTACGTGGAACAGAGTAATTTTTAAACCAAAATTCACTCGAGATTGAGGGTTGTATGAGTGCATATTGTGATTTAGAGAGTTGACTATATTCATAAGATTCTTGTGTCCACTGATTGTTTACAATATTCGTGATTGTTACAAATACATCTGGTATGCAGAGCTTATAATCTGTTTTCGCACCAAAATCAATGGCTTTCTCAGCTAATATATCTGCATACTCATTATGCTCAAGCCCTATGTGAGCTTTAATCCACAAAAATCTAACTGCTCTTTGTTCCTGATGTAATTCAAAAATATTTTTTTTTAATTAGAAGGATGTAAATATTTGTGCTTTTGCTAGGAAAAGATATAGTCTCAATGGCTATAAGAACCGACAAAGAATCAGATGCAATTATTGGGGAGTTGTCATTGGAATTGTTAAAATAGTTTAATGCTTCATAAATTGCTATAGCTTCAGCAGTAAAAATTGAAAAATTATGATTTAGAGTAAACATGTTTTCTATACTTTTTGAAGGAATATAAAAAGCGCATTCAGTGCCAAGAGAAGACTTTGATGCATCTGTTGATGCTGGCCAGTTTTCTAATAAATTCCTTAAAATATTGTAGCTGATTGCGGTATTAACATGGTACCTTGGTTTACTCCGTTATGTCGTTATGTCCGTTACTAATGTAGCAAGAGCATCTATAGTACCACATCCTTTTTTGTATCCAAATTGAAGGTCTAGAAGTAATTTCTTCTTATCTAACCACCATTCCGGTCTATGTTTGATCATTCGTTCTAATGTTTTTAGTAAACAAGACATCAGGGAAATAGGTCTGTATGAGTCCGATAAATTGGGATTTTTAAAAGTGAAGGGAAAAATTGGTTGCTGTACTGTTGATTGAATAGGAGGGGAGTTGGCTTTTCTTTTCTTTCCTGTAGGGAGATTTTCGCTATCAAAATTATTTTGACGGTGTGTTAGAATTTGAGTTTGTCTTATACTCATATTGGGTCGATTTATAGAAATATCTTTATTAATTACAGGGAGGGTGGGAAATTCTTTATCATAATTTGAAAGAACAGAAAAAGGACTGTGACTAATTTGGCCGGAGAATGAATTTTCACAGTATAATTTTGCTTCTAAAAAGGTAGTTTGATGCTCTATCATAATGGTCTTAATTTTCTTCTACTTTTCATAAAAAGGGCAATTTTTAGATATTGTTACATGGTTACTATTTTTACAGTGTATGCAAAACTTGGTTTTCTCGCATTTATGATATGCATTTTTAATTTCACCACATTGTATACAGGAATCCTGTGTACTTTTTGTTTAGAAACATGTCCAAATTTCAGACACCTGAAAAATTTTACAACTCTACCAATAAATTGCTCAACGGGAAAATAAACTCGATTGAAAGCTACGAAACTGGGAAGAATATTTCTCTCGAAAGTAATAACTACAGGTTTCTTATCTATATACTCTTATGTTGATTATTTTTGAATCTTACGCTTTGTTCTATATATACTTAAAACTTTACACGTACATTCAATATTCTCCATTAAATAATTAACATCGTACCGGGTATCTACGTCCCTAACTGATCCTTTCACTTAGAAGTGATTTGGTATATATGCTCTTAAATTATGTTCTTGTAAAGACTTATTATTAACTATAATTCATTAGCATCTAAACGAGAATTTACTAGAATCTTTATTGGATTCCGACCAATACTCTTAATTTCTTTTATATTACTAAGTTTTAATATCTTAAACAGTATATGTCCTACAGTCATGGGGTGCAGCCTACCCAAGTTTTCTTCACCGGTTTTTTCAAGATATACCCAAATATTATTTAAATTGTACTTATCTGATAGCAAATTAAAATGCTTTGTCTCCATTTTCATGGGCGGCAAACCATTTTGTTTTCCTGAGTTGTTTCATCATCAATCACCAATGCACTATTCTCACTAATCACATCCCTATCTATTTCTTTCGTCCAAGAGGACGTCTTTAGAGTTTTATCAATCCCCAACGGGGAACAGACACAATATGAATTTGAAACAATTTGACAATTTGAAAACACACAATATAGGTATATATAAAAATACACCACAAAACAAGTAAAAAACTAGAAACTAATTAGCAAGCTGTTGAACCGAAAACGATTAGTATGAACGTCCTTATCATTTGAAGGTAAAATCGAGACTTCTTATAATAATGGAACTATTAGTATTTTAGTTTAGGTAATCAGATTAAATCATTTTTTTTTAGTTTGAAATAACAATTTTTCATTTTAAGTAATCGGCTTCATGTCAGAATACTGAAGATTTTTTTCAGTTTTGTTTCACTATTTTTGTAGACGTAAAACTATTTGTGCAATAAATATATTAAAAAAAAAAACAAAATTGTTATACATTCAGGAAAAAACCGGGCTAAGTCACAACGAACTATAAAAATACCTTTTCTATCAAAAAAGGATCTCAGCTAGTATAAAAACATAATGGTAAAAAAAAACAAATTCTAACTCCACAAACTTAAGTGTTTGTAGTGTTTTGAACTTAAAAATTGCTTTATCTTAAAATCATAAAATTTGACGTGGCTTGTTTTCCTGTTTTCCCATTTATCTTTCAATTAGCAGTTGAAAGTTAGTCAGTAAATTAACTGGTGAAATCATGGAAATCTAACAAAGTTTCAAACCCTTGAAACTCTTTCATAGATCTAATGTGGAATGTCTAATTGATTACAGGAACTGCTCTAAAAATTACTGTACAATACATTAGAAACATAATTATTGTCCCATAAATAAGTACAATAAAACCTAGATATAACGGACCTCTATTTAACGTACTTCGTATATAGCGGACAAATAATACGGTCAAATGTAAAAAAAAAAAATAAAAACATACTGTTAAAAAAAGATTGTGAAAATTCACTGGAAGAAGCAATCTTAAAATGATATGGCCAACAACATTCTAGTGGGATCCCGGTCCGAGCAGTCGAATTGAAATCTGCTGCAATTAAATTAGCAAATCATATGGACGTACCATTCAGAGCAAGTGATGGATGGCTCTGGCGTTTTCTCAAAGAGCACGGAGTCATGAATAAAAGAATAGATTTAGAAAGGTTGAAAGTTCCTAATATTGTAGGACAATACATAATAATGCAGGGAGTAAGATGTTTTACAATGGCTAGAAGTAGATGAGGGTGACCATGGGTATAACATCATGACTGAAAGTGAAATAGCAGATGAAGTTATGAACCTAAAAAATGAGGATGGAAGTGAAGATAGCAAACAAGACGAAAAACAAAACTGTTAAAAATGAATATTAAGATCGCATCTCGACGATCTAATAACATTTCTTGATTATACATCAAATAGTTAAACTGTATTCTACGCATTTTCGTAATTTTAGAAAGTTGATCATAAAAAAACAACAAATATCGAAAGTGCAAACGAAACTTATTCAAAAAGGATTACCGACAGCAAGCGCGTCGATGTCCACAGCACGTCAGGACGAATATCCGAAGACAATTAAATAAAATTTTGTTTATATTTTATATTTTTTACATATATCTAAATACGGTGTACATACATTTTAATAAAAAAAAAGCATTTTTATTTATTTTAAACATATTTTTATATAATGGACTTTCGGCTTTAACGGACGTCCCCCAAGTAGTCCGTTATATCGAGGTTTTACCGTATGTGACAAATATAAACATGTGCAACACATAAGTTTTTATTAAGTACTAAGTTCGACTACGCGTGTTTTTTAAACTATTATATATTATATACCTACTCCCAAAGCTTTAAGTCGGCTTTTTGTTCGTTTATTATGTATTTAATAAATATCAAAATCAAATATGTTTATGCTAGCTATATGAATTCAACAAATTTCATTAAACTTAATTTCTAAGATATGTATTCCTTTTTCAAAAACAACTCGTCCTGTCAGTGACTTCGAAATACCCACTTTATATTCCGAGATGGAATTCTCCCTTTATACCTCAGTAATTTTTATCACTGTTATAGCCGGTACAGTAACCCAGTGTTATACAAATGTCGATGTTATGATGGAAAATTTATTACTATATCTGACTCATCCCGTTTTAGATTTTCGTATACACCAATAACCAAGTTTATGTCCGATTCACTCTTAATATTCAGCAATATTAAAAATAAGGATTTATTTATCTGTAGGTATAGATTTTACGATAGTATACCTATTATGTATATATATGTATATATATATATATATATATATATATATATATATATATATATATATATATATATTATTGTGATATTTAAAGTCTTGGTGCGCAAGCAATAATTAGCTAATTAATTTTTTTATTAATTAAAATTATTTAAATGATATGATTATGATTCTATCACAATTTTTAATTCTCTTATCTCAGGGTTTTATTCGTGCTTCAATATCTATGCTATTACATGTGAAAGGTAAGGTCCAAAGAATACCGAAATAATAAAAAACATATAGGATCTAACATTATATATTGAAATAAAAATAATGAAATAATTCACAGTCAAATGTTTTCAATAAACAAAATCTCATATAATGATTCTCAAAATTATGTTCTACGTACGTGAACCTTCAAAATTAATGGTACAATCAATATTAATTGAAATCTCAAAATCCAAGTATTACTCTAAATCTCCTAATCAAAATATTTATATCCTTTCTAAATTAAGTGTAAAAATTGTGTTATTAATGAAAGGAAAACTGCAGAAAACAAAACTATCTCTCTCTGCTGATGAGTGGTCCAAATCCTGATTATTTGTAGACTATACTATTTACTCGTGGCCGCTCCCTAAGTAATCAGCAATCTTACAATAAATTATTGCAAGTATCTCGTCTTTAATGATCTCCTTCAAATGCACGAATCGTTCAAATTATGCTAGCTTCTTCTTCTCTCAATAAACTGAATCTCTCGTTGGCCTGAGTAAAAAATGACTCTTGGAATATCTTTTCTTTACGATAAACTGAATCTCTCGTTGGCCTGCACAGTGACTCTTGGAATATAAGTAGAAAAATATGACTTACAATATTTTACTGGATCAGCTTCTGTCAGATACATTAACTACACGAAAACTCACAAACTTTCACTGCTACTGCTTCCTACCTCTGGGAAACTACCCGAGAACAACGGCCGTTCGCCTTGCACCCTTCGAAACCAACTGACTATCTTTTCTCCCTCCGATAGCTAGCTAAATTTTCATTCCTACATACCTATCCCACCTTTTTCAATCTCCGCCAACCAAACTCGTCACCATTTCCCCATTTTTTCATTCCGATAACAAACAACTTTTTACCTATAATTATAAAATTTCCTAAAACTTATTTACAAATAATATTTTTTCTACAATTCTTAAAAACTAATAAAAACCTCTTCTATTGTCTTTAATCACTGCGTTAATGTATTTGGAAAACCCGGTTCAAGTGTTCTTTGGATTTCACTTAAAATTATGCGGGTCACTCAAGTATAGTATAACAAAGGAAATAATTTATGCATAGCTTACATTTTGTTTAATACAGGTAATCCAAAAATTTAAAAACTTTCTTTCTTCGAAATGTTTGTAGGTTATTATCCTACTTATCTGAATTATTTTAATGTTTTTGAACTTTGAAATATTTTAATCAAACCAATATTTTTCTCGATTTTACATATCATAACAATATATATATCTGTGGTGTTTGGGAGAAACATGATAACTCCTAAATAGCAAAAATTTTGTTAAGTCCTGTACTGCATTTTGTTTTTGATCTATTTTCGTTTAATCTGACTATGGTATGTCTATCACGTCTAGAAAATGAGCCACGGCTTGGTATAATTATGATAAGTCCCTATTATTCAAATTTTGTTTGGTATAGTCCTGTTAAAATATTATATCATGTACCCGAAAACAAAACTAAACAATAACGTTTTGGTTCATATCTGATAATTGGTACTTATCATGTCTAGATCAAATAATATGCACATTCTTTTGGTAAAACATTTTGGTCCATATGTGATAATTGGTACTTATCATAGTTATATCAAATAATATGCAAATTATTTCGGTAATTTTATGCTATGTCCCACTTAACATATTTGATTCAAATAAATATTATATTTAAGTGGCATTTTCTGTAAGTTTTTTATGTAAGTGGCAAATAATATGAATATATCAAACTTTTCTTTTCGTTGTTTTGTACTTATCATAATTATTCATGAGCATTTGGTCGTATTCACGAACGTGTCGATTGCATTGTGTTATTGTTAAGGTCTATCGATGACTAGTTAGTTACACTTAGTCAGAAGTCAGTATTAAAGTCAGTTTGTCTAAATCTTTCGAAGGCGAATGACGCAGTAAATGCGATCGAGTAATTTGGTAAACATGGCTTATAATACAAGTTTTCGTATTACAAAAATAATTGAGATGTGTTTATTAGAAAATGAACAGTGGTCTTCTAATAAGTATTAAGTTTGATAGTGTAGAACTGACTGATGTTGAATCAGCTTTATATCCAGGCCCCTCTGGAAGTGAAGAAAGCAATTTGCACGTTTCAAAACCAGCACTATCTTCACCAGTAAATATTAAAGAAAATACTCATCTGCTGAATGTATTAGCTTCTAAAGTAACTTCTGGTGATAATTTGAGTTCTGGATCTAGCAATTTGTGGGAACCATCAGATTCTGAACGTGAACATGGAAAAGCTGATTCCGAAGACCCTCAAAACGAGTTAGATGATCACTTTTCTTTGGCTCAAATAAGTATAAAAAAAAATTAAGAAAGGGCCAGGGTCCAATGCAACAGAAATTTAGAAAAGGTCGTTCTGATAAAAAAGAAAAGGTGAGGAATACATTATTGCTAAAGGTAAGAGCATTTCAGCTCAAGTTTCAATACCTGTGTGCACAAACTTTTAAGCAAAATGTCATGAAAAGACTGCCTCTGTTTATCTAAAGCAAATTTTTAGAGACTACAGAAACTTGTCAACTATGGATACACAGAAACGTTCTTTGGCTAGTTTAATAACAGTAAAACCTAAAGAAAGAACACGGCTTGGTAACTCAGTCAAAAATAGGTAATTTGAAATTCTTTATAAGTTGGAGAATATGGATGGTAATATCTGTAAATGTTGCTTTTTGAAAGTATTTGGCGAAACCAGAGGTTTCTTAGATGACGTTGTTAAAAAAAAAGAAAGCATCTTCTACTTCTATCTAAGTTTAAGAAGCCATCTAATGACACTTGCAAAACCTGTGATTTATTGTTTCTGAAGATAAAAAGCTGTGCCGCCGAAGAAGAAAAACAAAGATTAGAAAATGAAAGCCAACAATACCAGAATAATGCTTCCTTTTATTATACAACAAAACAAGGCGACAAAGAAGAAAGTATGCGGAATTAGACAAGCTTGTAGTAGTTGTATTTGATTTGCAGAAGTATTTGGCTACACCTAATTTGACATCTAGTGTGGCTTTCTATAAAAGAAAGTTATGGACTTTTAATTTGACGATCCGCAATATCACCACAAAACGGACATCGTGTTATATGTGGCATGAAGGTGCAGCTCAACGAGGAGCTAATGAGATCGCATCTTGCTTATTTCAGTTTATTAGAGAATTGCCAGAACAGGAAGAAAAAGTAGTCCTTTATTCTGATACGTGACCCGGTCAAAAAACTTAAATCATATATTACCTATTATGCTTTTAAAAGCACTTGAAGGAAAGGAAACTCTAAAAGAAATTCATCATAAGTTCCTAGTTCCTGATCACTCATTAAGAATGTGATACAGACCATGCTACCATAGAGAGATTTGTGAAAAAAGATACGCCACAATTTCAGTTTCACAGGACTGGGTATCATAATTAAAATGACGAGCCCTCGTTTTGATGTAAAATTTATGAAACAAACTGACTTTTTCAGATTTTCCAAACTTCTAACAACGCATTATATAAAAAGAAATGTTGATAAAGATAAAAATTCTTTTGTTTGGAACAGCCTATTTTACAAAAAGGATAGTTATATAGGCTTCAAATACAAATTAGATCCCAACGAACCGTTTCGTTCAATGTCCATGCTAAGAAGAGGCAGGTCAACTTCCATGTCTAATATTCAGATACTTCCAGCTTATAGTGATCCCCTACCCATAGATTATTTAAAATATAAAGATATTCTCGACCTACTACCCTTTATAGATCCAATCTATCGTGGATTTTACAATTCGCTTAAACACACTCAACCAGTACTACACAATATACAAGCGACAGTGATGAAAATTTCGACGCTTAAGTTTTAATTAGGTGCAAGTAAAGCCATATATTTCCACAGCACTGTTTTCCAATACAAAGAAATTTACCAGTAATAGTTTAAGTTCTTTCCTCTTTGACCCTTATCTCTCTTAAAATACTTTTTAAATCTCTATATTTTTGATACAAATATGATATGTGCCAATATATCAAAAACAGAAAGGTTAAAACATATGTTGTTTGTTACATCTGTTTTAGCACTTGATAAAGTATTTAATGAAATATATTTAATTTTTTATTTTGTTGCCTTCGATTTAAGAAACCTTCTGTAATGTTAAAATTGCTCTACTGAAAAACATACATTTTGGAGTTAACATATTGTCTCCCAAACACCACAGATATGTATATATATATATATATATATATATATATATATATATATATATATATAACATTAAAATAATTCCGATAAGTCAAACAATAAACTACAAACATTTCGAAGAATGAAAGTTTTTTAATTTTGGATTACCTGTATTTAACAAAACGTAAGATATGCATAAATTATTTTCTTTGTTAAAATATATTTGTATGACGTGACTAAGCTTAAGTGAAATAAAAGACAATTGAACCGGGTTTTCCAATACGTTAGTGCAGCGATTAGGACAATAGAATAGATTTTAGAAAGATAGGTTTATGTTAGTTTGTAAGAATTGTAGAAAAATATTATTTGTAAATAAGTTTTAGGAAATTTTAAAATTATAGGTAAAAATTTGTTTGTTATCTAAATGAAAAAATGGGAGATGGACGACGCATTTTGATTGGATGAAATTGAAAAAGGTGGGGTGATTGGTTTGAGAACGAGACTTTAGTTAGTTTTTGAAACCAAAAAGATAGTCAGTTGATTTCCAAGGGTGTAAGGCGAACGGCCGTTGTTTTCGGTAGTTTCCCAGAGGTAGGAAGCAGTAGCAGTGAAAGTTTGTGAGTTTTCGTGTAGTTAGTGTATCTGACAGAAGCTGAAGCAGCAAAATATTGTAAGTCATATTTTTTTACTTATATTCCAAGAGTCACTGTTCAGGCCAACGAGAGATTCAGTTTATCGTAAAGAGAAGATATTCCAAGAGTCATTTTTTACTCGGGCTAACGAGAGATTCAGTTTATCGAGAGGAGAAAGGCTATCATAATTTGAATTATTCGTGCTTTTGAAGGAGATCATTAAGGACGATATACTTGCAACAATCTGTTGTAAGATTGCTGATTACCTAGGGAGCTGCTAAGAATAGATAATATAGGCTACCAGGAACAAAGATTTGGACCACTCATCATCAGCGAGAGATCGTTTTGTTTTTTTGCAGTTTTTCTTTTTTGGATAACACAATTTTTACACTTAATTTAGAAAGGATATAAATATTTTGATTAGGAGATTTAGAATAATATTTGGGATTTTGAGATTTCAACTAATATTGTTTGTACCAATAATTTTGAAGGTTTACGTACGTAGAACAAAATTTTGAGAATCATTATATGAGTTTTTGTTTATTGAAAATTTTTGAGTGTGAATTTTATTTCATTATTTTATTTCAATATATAATGTTAGATCCTATATGTTTTTTATTATTCCAGTATTCTTTGGACCTTACCTTTCACATGTAATAGCATAAATATTGAAGCACGAATTTAACCCTGAGATAAGAGAATTAAAAAGTGTGATAGAGTCATAATCATATCATTTAAATAATTTTAATTAATTAATTAATTAATTAGCTAATTAATTGCTTGGCGCACCAAGACTTTAAATATTACAATAATATATATATATATATATATATATATATATATATATATATATATATATTATAAGGATCACTCAGACGATTGGTGGGTTCTTATATCGGTCTCAAGGTGGAGAAATAAAAGACAAAGTTGATAGGCTACTTTATCTATTTTGAAGACGTTTCGCTTTCGTATTCTGAAAGCATCATCAGTTCATCTAAAAAGTACAATATGAGAACCACACAATCATGGAGAAGATGTTATAAGTGTTACCTTAAAAAGACATGTAGCAGTCAATGATATTAACAGATTTGTGAGTAAAACTCAAGTAAATGGACATTATACGGTAATATTGTATAAACAATCAATTAACTAACAACATTTAGCAACTTATTAAGAAATTAGCACAGCAACAGAACATGTGGTCTAAGGTATATGTAATATTTTATTTTAATATTAAGCAGTGAAAAAGAACTAAGAATATCATAGATTCACTTCCAACTATTTGATAATTATTTAAGCTTTGATTTTGACTTTAGGTAGCATTATTAAAGTGATTTGAATAAAAATTTAAAAAATGTAGTGTAAATGAAGTTACCGCTTAAAGCCTCACAGCTGCCGCCGGGAAAATGGCGTTAATTGAAACATACCGAGGACAAACCGTGAAAAGACAGCCAACCTTGAGGTAAAAAATTTGACAGAACAGCAATGTAGAAGTACCATCCCAAATAATTGGGCGGTGTATTTAAAAGTTCAAATGAGTTTGGATGACAACCTGCTTGTAAGAGACAAACCAATGAAAGAAATTGGTATTATAACAGCAATTCCTCGCATTAACCAATCTAGAACGAAGAAACAGGCGAAATTCATTCAACCTCATATATATATATATATATATATATATATATATATATTATATATATATATATATATATCTATATTAATAAACGTCAAACATTATGGCTAGATAATCCGCCACAGGTGATCAACGAAAAATAATTTCCACACTCCAAGGTTCATCCACTTGGATGTCTTCCACTTGAATAGAGATATTACTTACGTTTTAGGAAACTTTAATGCAAAAATTGGAGTAGGATTAGTTGAAAATATAGTTGGACAGTTCGGACTAGGAACTAGAAGCGAGAGAGGAGAAAGGATCATAGATTTCTGCCAAGAAAAGAATATGGTAATTGCCAATACTTGGTTTCAGCTTCATAAGAGAAGACTATATACATGGACGTCTGCTTCACATACAGAAAACCTCATTGTCAGAAACCAGATAGACTTTATACTCATAAATAGCAGATATAAAAATAATAATAATCATCCATAATAACCTCAGTTAAAACTTATCCTGGAGCAGATGTTAATTCAGACCACAATCCGTTAGTGGCTGACGTGAAAATAAAATTACAAATAATTGAACTCAGAAAACAACAACCAAAAATTAATGTAAGAATGCTACAAAATTGAATTAAAAAATAATGTGAATGTTAATATGCAAAAACACTAACTGACAACAAACAAATTATGGATGTAAATAAAAAGTGGTATAATATAAAAAAGACATTACTGAAACCAGCTCAAAAAAGTTTAATACAACATAGGTCAGAGGCTAAAAAACAGTGGATGACAGAAGAAATACTACTACAGATGGAAGAAAGAAGGAAATATAAAGAAAAGATCTACAGAAGTATAAAGAAATACAACGAATAATTAAGGAAAAAATCAAAACAGCTAAGGAAATCTATTTGATGAAACAATGTAAAGAGATAGAAGAACTAGAAACAAAATATGATATGAGAAATATACACAAAAAAATAAGATCAGTGACTGACATGGGTCAAAATAGACAGCAAGGATAAATAAAAGACAAAAAAGGAGTACTACTAATAGATTTACCAGAGCAATTAAGACGACGGAAGGAGTACGTTAGAGAACTTTTCCAAGATGAAAGAGGTGAAATGCAGAAAATACAAGTATTAAATCCTTTAAAGAGATAGAAGATCACGATAGATTTCATCTATCGTGATCGACAGAATTGTAGTTTTAATACTCCTAACACGACAAAACTAAGAAAGAACAATGGGAATACATGATGGAGTAATAGGACACAGCGATAACAAATTTTACATAATTGTCGATCAAAGTATAGATGCATGTGGTAGATTAAACATTAAACATTATTAAATACATTTGTAATATCTGTTTTAACCTATAGAGCTCAATTGTGGACATTTATTAGGAACAACTCCGATAAACTCAAGAAAACTCAAAGAGCCTTAGAAAGATAGTGCTGATGATATCACTGCGAGATAAAAAGAAAATTGAACGAATATGTAACGAAAATATAACGAATTAAACTTCGTTAAAAATGAGTAATAGAGTATCCTGAACTTTAAACCAATTCCTCACAAGGCCCAAGGATATAAAAAGAGGAATAAGTACACATGTACCAAAGTATTTTATTAATTGCAACAACAAGTTTTAAATCATACCTTTGTATTCCCATACAAATAAATCTGGTCACATCAATGTAAATCGTAGTCAATCTGATTCTCTTAAATGTTATCTACGATCTCTAAAATCCTAGTAAGTACGTGTATGTTTTGGTATTTATTGCGAATACTTGTGACGTAACAAAGATGTATTTGCCAGGTTTAATAAATTTAAAAAAGTGGCAGCCGAGTACTGATTAACATCCGATGGAAACGAGATAATAATGTAATATTAAATCAATCCATGAACAGAAAGATTTAAACATTGCTCTACTTTGAATAGTAAAATTGGCTATTATTACACAATGCAGGTAAACCGGCATATACAAAAGTATGGTCTTGAACACTGTAATATTCACATATATTGTACTAATATATACATTTACATATATGTATATATATATATATTATATATTATATATATATATATATATATATATATATATATATATATATATATATACATGGACCGGCAAAAAAGTGGCCACCCTATAAATCTCTGCAAATAAAAATTTGTTGGAAGTTTTATGGACTGTTTGATATCGCGTCTCAATTTAAATATTTATTGAGATCATGTATGCGTGTTTTTTGACAGTTTTGACATTTCTGTTATTTTCTATATTCGCTATTTATCTTTTAAGTTAAAAACACTTAATTAAACAGTAATTTAGGTTTTCAAACGTGGATTTAGACTAAGTGAATAATCAAGTTATGATGTTATCTACAATAGATGTTGCTCGAATAAATGCATTTCTACAAGACGAAAGAAGTCAAGTTTATGTACCCAAAACTTTAGGTATTCCGAAAACTACAGTATGGAGACCGGTACATACTGACGTCGACCTGGTTACGGTCGTAGAAGAGTTACCTTTAATTAGCAGTAAATGAACTGCTTTATAGAGACTGGTACATACTCACGTCAACCTGGTTACGGTCGTAGAAGAGTTACCTCGCAAAAGGATAATCGTTTTATTGTGATGAAACTTTTAAGAAATTTTCATTCCACTGCAATTGCTGCAAAAAACCGTCTACAGGAGGTTCGAAATGTAAATGTAAGTTAGAGAACGCTTAGAGAAATAATGGCAAGAAGGCCGGCTATTGTTCCCGAATTACAATCCAGACACTGTAATTTTTGCTCTACAACATCAATACTAAGATATACAGGATTGAAGCTGAATTCTCTTTACTGATGAATCGAGGTTCTGTTTGAAGTTTGGCGATGGCAGAAAGAGAGTTTGGAGACGGAGGAATGAAAGATATGCCTAAGCTTGTATGTCCCAGAGAAGAAAGTTTGGCGGTGGTGGCGTCATGGTTTGAACTGCAATTTCATTTGATGCTCAAACTGAACTTATTTTCATCAATGGCCCCCTGAATGCTCACCGATATATGGAGAATGTTTTGGCAGAAGCTGAAATTACATTTGCTTTATTTATTGGGGACAATTCCCTCTTTATGCATAACAATGCAAGGTCGCATACTGCAAGAATCGTGATAAATTACTCGAGGAAAGTAGGAATTAATACTCTAAAATGACCAGCCCATAGCTCTCATCTGAATATGATCGAACATCTTTGGGATAAACGTCATCGTAGGGTTCGAAGTCAACCAGGCCCGCCAGAAAATCTTACAGAACTTTAAAACATATATGGTGAAGAATATTAACGTATTTCTCAAGTTTTTATTTAAAATTTATTTCTTTCCCTTGCAAATCGCATGCAAACGTTTATTGATGTTTTAGGGCATAATATCCGATATAAGATAATTTTGTTTAAGTTCATTCGTAAATTTTATTGTTTGTAATTCGTTTAGATATTACACTATTTTCTTTTATAGCCTTCTAATTTAATAAATTATGCTAAGGAATCAAGTATGGTCATTTTTTATTTTAAAAATGTTGAGTATACAATATGAAACAGTACATAAAACTTATTTTTGTAAATTTATAGGGTGGCCACTTTTTTGCCGGTCCAGTATATATATATATATATATATATATATATATTATATATATATATATATATATATATATATATATGTATATATATAAATAGAGTTTGTATAACGACGCTAAGAATACAATTCTTTGGAGGATAACTTTCGGGAAAGCGTCAAAACAAGGATCAGCTAGAGATGGTATAAGCCAGTTTGGTGTAGAACTTTATTCTAAATGTGAAATTTTCGGTGATATGTTGTCACCTTCATCAGCACCTAAATGGAAAACCTATTTTAGTACAAGTGGTGGAAATTAACATATAAAACCTACATTGAAAATGTTCAGTTGGTCCTAGAGGTGAAGAACACTGTCACAAACATTTTTTAATATTTTTTAATATTTTAAACATTTTTTAATATTTTTAACATGTTTGTGACAGTGTTCTTCACTTCTAGGACCAACTAAACATTTTCAATGTAGGTTTTATATGTTAATTTCCACCACTTGTACTAAAATAGGTTTTCCATTTAGGTGCTAATGAAGGTGACAACATATCACCGAAAATTTCACATTTAGAATAAAGTTCTACACCAAACTGGCTTATACCATCTCTAGCTGATCCTTGATTTGACGCTTTCCCGAAAGTTATCCTCCAAAGAATTATATATATATATATATATATATATATATATATATATATATTATATATATATATATATATAATATATATATAAAGTAATACTATTATAGAAATTAACCGCGGGGTTGAACCGCGTCGATTATCATTGCGATAAGCTTTCTAGATGCTCTTCTATGTCTTCTTCAGGGCTTCCAAGGTCTCAGTCTTCCAAGCCTTCAGACTCATCTACACGGATTACTATCCTATTGGGTAAACTAAATCCACGTAAATTACTATCACCGCTGTAAAATCTGGTATAAATATTTACCAACCCCAAATGTCATAACGGTATATTCGTAGGTGGTAAATAGCAAAGCACGTATCCGTATTCGACCTTTCATAAATAGTGTATAGAAAATGTGTGTATATTGAACCTAAATGCAGGGTGGTAAATATATATATATATATATATATATATATATATATATTATATATATATATATATATATATATATACCATGGACCTTTAAAGGGTTAGGGTTAAGTGGCAAATTTTGAAGTAGTAGGCAAATTTTTACACTTCGGCATCAGTATCACACAAAAATGTGTCCTACTCCCATATTTATGATTACTTAGGCTTAACCTAATATTGTAATAACTATAAAATACCACCGCTTTGCAAAGTTTTTGACATCCACAAGGAACCTGGTCGTTAAAGCTGCTGTATTCTTTTTACTACGTCTGTCTTTTTACTGTTAGAAAATTATAGTTTTTAGTTGCTAAAGATTAGGCATATTTACTAGTTCTACACCGTTGTAGATATAGACCTGAGTAGTTTTGTATCTTTTTGTAAATACTAGTGTAATCCTAACTATTGTTTCAAAATAAAAGTACACACAGAACTCCTATACATCACGCTATAACTGTAAGAGTAAGTGCTGTCTAATGGTTCAGGTAAACTTAAATTAAGCAACTTTTTCATCTGATACATCTACAATCTCACCCAATATCTGTCAAGATGAGACACGGTTGATAAGAGCGCATAACAAAAGAATTGGAGTTACAGTAATGTTAACTTCCTTCCATACTTACAAAAAAATTCAAGATAATGTTCCAATTGTAATGTTTTTTTCTTCTCTGGAAGCTGTCTATTCGAATTCGGTCGTAATGCAGATAATTGTCATTAAAAATTCTTTGTATCTCTGCAGACCATATATAAGCTCTTCGACAATACCTCATAGACCTTTTATTTGGCTCCTTTCTGTAGTGGATTAAAAGTGGATCACCAGAGAAAACTAATATACATCCCAAAGGATTTGAGAATTGAACACAGTCCAATCTCATTTGATGACTGACGAGCCTTTTCCGATTCTTCTTTTTAGTCTTCTTTATCCTCTAAGGAAATTGCCGATCATCACGGCCCATTTTACTCTGTTTGCAGCAGTTCTGAAAAGTTCTATTGTTGTTTTTCCAGTCCACCGCTTTATATTTTTTAGCCAGGACGTGTGTCTTTCCGGTCCTTTCTTTTTCTTACACCTTTCCTTGTATAACCAATTACATCAACTCAATATTTTTCATTTCTTGGTTTGTGACCGAGTAGTTCATTTTTCTTTCCTTCAAAGTGCTGGGTATTTCTTTTTCTTTTTCATCTTTCGTAAGTTGGTTCTAGAGCCAATCCAGAAACCGTTTCAGGGTCAGAAACCTTCCAAAATTGGGAGTCTTACTTTGCCATGCAGGATATCTGTTAAAAACTTCAACATCACACCAAATTTTTACCAAAAATATAATAAACAACAAATTTTGTACCATTTCAAGGGTTTTTATTCAAATATTTCGAGGCGTGACTCATGTACACCTGGTAGGTGCACTGATGATAAACTTTTTAGTCCGAAAACGTTCGGATTTCTCAGTCCGAAAAAGCCCAAAGGGTTTTTAATTATATACCTATATAAAGGATTTATAAATCCTCTTTCTTTAGCTCTTCCTTGTTAGTGTAGACTCCTCACATTCGACGTACGTATTATTTTGTATATTTTAAGTTGAATTGGAGGTCAGATGGGTACTTTATCTAAAATATCACAGAGGTTCGGCTTGCTGACGACCTAGAGGTCCTGTGATCCTCTGTGAATTTCGATTACCGTGATCAGTGCTGTTTACGTTCTTTGTTATCATTGCCATGATGACTGTTCTAGGAATATCTTCCAAACCTTTAATGCGGTAGTTTCCCGTTACTTTCTGCATCTCCACGCAGTTGATTATTCTCGATTAAGCCTTTAGAGTTAATTTGTAATTTCTTGCGTCTAATGCAAGGGGTTGACTATACTGATAAATATCTCTCATAATTGGTAACATTTAGTAAAAAACGGAAAAGTTTTTTGTTTATAATTGTTATAATTAAATTTACGTAACTTTTATTGCGGACCCTGTAGTTCCCTCATTTTTTGCGCAAGGAAGCAAATTACAATTCGCATATAAAATTTATTGAAAGAAATACTGTTTTCTTTATCTATTGAAAACCACTCCGGGCAGCTACTTAATTATGCATGACTTGTTAATAATAAAGCAGAGTATGTTTTTTTTAATATATCCCCTTGAGTTATATCGACTGAAATAAATATTCTATCACAAGAATAATACGTCGTGACTTATAACATGTGGATACTGATGAAAATATTCCTTAGACTTGCCGGAGGGCCTTACAATACGAAAATTATAATAGCAGCGACTTATTTTTTATACTTATAATCGGTAAGTTGTACAGTTTCCGTCGTTTCCTTAAAACATTTATATTTTCTAAGAAATGCTTCAGATTTTCGTATTGGTTGTATCAAGGAGGAGGATATTCTTAATTGGGTGTAACATCAATGTTTGTCGCTTTTTTTAACACTCTGTTTTTTCTATGTTAATTTCCAAACACCATCCTTGATACCCTTCCATTAATTTACTTGTCATATATTCTAGGTCATAGTGGTCCTGCCCTATTACTACCTGTCATCTACAAAACATAGTGTATATAGTATATAGGGTGCTCTTGTTTAGGGGTATTCCCATTCCACTGCATTTTTTTATGTTTTGTGGGCTTGTTCCAAGTACAGTCCTCTCTCCCTATAACGATATGCAATGGACCGGGAATTTTCAATCTTTATAAGGGGAGCTTGTTATACAGAGAGAGATAAAATTGGTACTGTAATATTAATAATACTGTACTAAATAACCTATTTTAATTTAAAAAGTTTATCAAAACGAATATAAATGAATTAACACTGTATTATACACCACATAGATTTATTAAAGAATGATATAGGCATTACAGTATAAAAAAATGAGTGTATAAATAACTGTACAATAACTAAATATAATAAAAGCTAAATAATACTAACAAAATATACTGTACAATAACAAAATAATATGCCTCTGTAAAATATATTTAGCCTACATTACCAAAAAAGTCTGTTACCTTGGTCTGTTTCCTTTTCTCTTTCCACAGAACTGACCTGACCTTGTCCTGAAGACACATAGAATATTCCACAGCACTCATATTGTCTTCCTGGTAGATGACGAATCCATGCAGTACTTTTGCCGCATCCAATGCGCCTACTGAGGAGTCGGAGCTGATTCTGGCTCTGTTTCCACTTCCGGGTCACTGTTTTCTTCTTCTTCTACACGAATTGCTTGTAGGATGTCCTTGTCAGAAAGTCCAGATATTGTAGCTAAATTTTCATCAACTTTCTTTCTTTAAAATCTGTTAGCTCTTCCGGTCCGTAGGTGGTAGTAAGTTCAACCTGTCTGGCTTAAACATTTAATGGCAGGTCATCTTCATCATTAGTCAATCCTTGATCTTCGAGCCATCCTGTGTGTTTGAAGGAATGTCTTATTGTATTGCTCGTCACGTCGTCCCAGGATTTCCTGATCATTAGGATGGCGTCAAGAATGTTTAGTTTAAGATCGCCATTGTTCTCAACCAATTTAATTAAAAATCTTCTCCTGTAATGGCTTTTT
Source organism: Diabrotica balteata (assembly GCA_918026665.1). Lineage (NCBI taxonomy): Eukaryota > Metazoa > Arthropoda > Insecta > Coleoptera > Chrysomelidae > Diabrotica > Diabrotica balteata. The sequence continues at coordinate 55,713,221 of OU898285.1, read as the reverse complement.
AAACTCTTGATGAGACTTTGGTCCATGGGCTGAAGGACACTCGTTGTATTTGCTGGTAGAAAACAAAGGTCAATGTTTTAAAGGCCTTATAGTATACGATGAATGATGATATCTAACTTTCTTATCGCTTCTTCAAAAATTTCCGAAGTCATCGACGCACTCTTGTTTGCTTTATAAGTCACCAGTAGATTTTTTATGTTTTTAAAGCGACGTGGGTTTTTCGAGTTCCCTATCACTAACAATTTTCGCTTCACCGAACCTGTCATGTTAGCGTCCACTAAAACTGTAATGCTTCCTTAGAGACTTTTTACCAACGCACTTTTCCGATTTAAATTTTAAAATTCTGTTTGGTGTAATTTTAAAAATTAATCAAATCTCATCAACATCGAAAATGTCGTCTGAGGCATATCGTGCCTTCAGTCCAGGCCACACGTTTTCTAGTCAATCATTTGTTACGTTTCTTCGTGTCACAGCTTCCGCTTGCTCAGTCAATCCTCAGATGCCTTGAAATTCATAATTCCAAGCTCAGTTGCAAAAAACTCAGATTTTGTCCTGACCACAGGTCCAGAAAGTGGAATATGGTTCATACGCTGCTGCTGAAACCACTGAAGCATAGCGCGATCTAAATCTTCGTACTGAGGTTTACGCAACTTTTTCCTGCTACCGCCTTCCTGCACCGAGAGCACTTTATGCTTTTTCGGAAACATGTTGACTTTTGACAAACTGAGACACAACTCAAACTGGAAATGAAAAGTCGTCAATAGATGACAAAATCTGTGCGATAATAGTTAGGCACTCCGCCCGAACAACAAAAGCGAGTCATTTAACCCTCTGATAAGAATGAGTAGAATGGGTGGCCGCATTCCTTAAGCGCAAAACAAAACAACCGCTTGGACAATGACCTTGCCACTCGTGACTCAGGTAGTCTGAACTTTAAAGATAACAACAATTTGTCATCGACTATTGAACGCTGAAAAGTCATCGCTATAAAAAGAGAACGATATCGGTATAGAGAAAGAATTAATACTTTGTCCTTATGACGAACCAACCAACGTTTACTATTTTCAGCGTTATAGAAATTATCGTTATATATGGAATTGTTAGAAAGAGAGACTACTGTATATTTAACCCTTATCCAACGGACCCGAGACGCCAATTTTTTATCATAAACTGATAAAGATTTTTATTGAATCTTATGCATCACTGAATTTGTTTAGAAGTATGTTTCCTTTAACATAGTCTTTTTCAGCTTTGTTTCAGAACTTAATTGGCAGTCAGGTAATGTTCTTTGTGAATTATCTAAACGACTTTTATGATTCCAGAAATCCAATAATAAGGTCTAAACGTGTAACAAACAATGTAAACAACTCTTTGTTGTGAACATCAAAGATATGCTTACAATAGGTGTTATATCTATTCGAAATGAATTTTAAAAACGATAATCATTGTTGGAATGCAATAATATTGTTAGGTAGTTACTTATATATTTTCTGAAATAAATAATGCATCTGCTATCAGTCGTTTGATATCGATTTTAGTGTCAACAACTAAGCTCCTAAAATTATATTGAATTCCAGTGAAAGTAGATAGTGCGATAATAAAATGTCCCGAAAACCATTATTAGCTGCAGAACTGCAAGATATTGCTAATAATTTATGGGATTCCGATGATGAAGAATCTCCTGAAGTAGGTGGTATTGAAAGTGACTCTGATATTGAAGATCATCTTTCGGAAGCAAGTGAAGAAGATGATCAGCAACTAGTATTGAGTGATAATGAAGAATGTGTAGCTACAAGTTTCCAAATTTCAGAGGGTGTATGTAATCAGGATGTATGCGATCCTGCGACATAATAAAAAGCAAAGTGCATGAAGTAATGTTAGCCACTGGTCAAAGTGTAGATGATCTTGTTGATTCCTTCTGTTGTTTGTGGACAAAAAAATTGTGAACGAAATAGTGAAGTGTATAAATAAAGAAGCTGAAAAAGTCCTGCGGATAGGGAACTTGAAATATTGCGCCTCTACAGAGCTATATGCCTTTATTGGACTACTATTAACTGCATTACACCTGAGTGCTAACATCCATAATGTACATATAATTTGGAGTAAGTTTTATTGACCTACTATATTTAAAACTACCATCAGGCTAAAAAGATTCAAAAATTTGCCAAGATTTGATCTATTTGAAGATAAGGACACGAGGTCTGAATGAAGAAGAAACGACAAATTGACAGCAATACTCTATGAGTGGAATCAAGTCAACCAAAGCTTTCAGAAATACTATTTACCAGGAAAAAACATAACTGGAGATGAGCAACTTGTTCCGTATCGAGGTAGGTGTCCTTTCAAGCAGTATATACCTTCAAAGCCAGATAAGTATGGCATGAAAATATGGTGGGTCTTTGACTCGGAAATATATTACACTTTCGATGGAATACCATATACAGGAAAAAACGGAAATACAGTAGAAGGTCTTGCATCCCAAGTTGTAAAGCAACTCGTTGAGCCTTATTATAATTCCAAAAAACAAAAAAGAATATTAAAATATATGGGTAAATATGAATACATAGTAGGTACATTCAAGAACAGTGGTGGGTCAAACGAACTTGAGTTGCCCGGTTACGTAAGTAATATGTTTTACCAGGATAAGGGTTAAAAAAATAATAACTAATCTCCAAGTGAAACCACAAATTGAAAAACAATTTTTTATTTAATCAAATTTAAAGAGCGTTTTAATATTATTTTCATTATCAGCTTTAAAACAGAGCAACCAAATGGAGTTTTGGTTGTATTTATGAAGGGTATTTATTGAGAAAACATTCTTGAAAAAGTGACTGATTTGCCAACGGCATAGGAATCTTCACAAATGACACAATTAATACTTAAAAAACATTTAATAATAGGTTATTTATAAAGGTTATTAAGAAGGCCCAAAACGTCCAATTGTTTTCTTATGGGTGTCATTTTTAAAATAAACTCTTTTGTTCCATAAACCTACCCATACGGAAACCACTATACACAATTCATCATTCCATCCTACACTACATAAATTGGCAGCCATATCATGTTACGCAGATTAACAGACATTTTCATGTCAAAAATAACTTCCAGATAGAATTGAATTAACAGAACACAAACAATAAACAAAATTGTAAACCAAATATTGCGTAAGAAAGCCCTGAAATTAGTCTTTCCACCAACAGACAAAAAACTCAGTACCTTCTGCACGATTACATATACAGGTAAGATATCAACAAAGATAGTCAAACACATAAAAAGAAAGGAATAACACCAGCTTTTAGAACTTAAAACTATAGTGTATTTTTATGTATGAGAGAGTAATAAAACAATAAATTATGTATGCAAATCCCTAAACTGTTGATACGGGTGACTCAATGAAAAACAGATATTTGTCAACAAGTTTACAGAAGTATATAGAAAAACAATTTTAAATTGAGTATGACCACCAGGTATAAAGGTTGGAGCAGAATAGAATACAATAGTTGTGAGGGTTACTAATCCCTAAATAAGGTTGCCAGTGTCGGAGTGATGGAGGTTAACAGGTACTAATGAATTTGCAAGAAATGTAAGATGTTATTTTATTGGTTATATATAACAATAAAAGTTTAATAAGTACCTACCTATTTGCAAAATAAAGTTTAATTCTTTAGATAAAATAAAACGTTTTTATTTTATCTGAAATGAGTGCATTCCACGAAGTAAGGGTTTCAACAATCAAACATTTAATTCTTTAATTCCAGGAATCTTACGACAGTAATTGACTAGATAATTACCTTCTAAACTTATTCCACAGAAAATGTGATAGTGGGTTTTTCCATTTTGTAGGAAGGTCCAAGTGGGCGTATTCAAAAATTCTTAACAGTTCACTAAAAGTAGGTACTTCAGTTGCAAGGTGCAGTTTATTGTGTATACAGTGTTATGGAAAATTTGGAAGTGCCGTGTAAACGCCGAAAATTGGTCCTTTAACAGTTAATGAAAAAACATTAATATTTAATTGTTTTAAATTATTTACAGACAAACGTTTATAGGAAAGTGTTGATGAGACCGTTGAGTTAGTTAGCAGTACACTTGGTATTGGGAAATCTACGATTTACAGAGTTATTAAAGAAGAGAAATGTGGTAGTTTTCAATGCCACGTAATGCTCCAGGGAAACCAAAATTTCAAATAGAATATCATTTTAAAGAAGGACTTCGACGGAAAGTGCATGAATTCTTCTTTAGACAAGAATTTCCAACATTGGATAAAGTTCTTGTCTCAGTTCGAGATGATAAGGATTACCCAGAAATGAGTCGAAGTACGTTATGGAAACTTTTAAAGAAATAGGCTTCCGCTGGAAAAAGAATCCCAGAAAGTCTATTTTATTAGAAAGAAGCGATATTGTCATATGGAGAAGACATTTTCTAAGAACCATAAAGGAAATGAGAAACCAAAAAAGAAAAATATTTTATCTTGATGAAACATGGATCAACGAGGGTCATACACCAAATAAATTTTGGCAGGATGAAACTGTTACAAGTCAAAGGCACGCTTTTGTAAATAACTTATCTACTGGTTTAAACCCACCATCAGGAAAGGGACGCAGGCTGATAATAGTACAGATTGGCAGTTCAGACGGTTTTGTTGAAGGTGGTTTATTAACTTTTGAATCAACTCGTACCGGTGACTACCATGAAGACATCAACGCTGATGTCTTTCAAGAATGGTTCGAACAAATGATAGATCTTCTTCCTAAGAACTGTGTAATAGTAATGGATAATGCAAGTTATCACTCCAGACTTATAGAAGGACTGCCCACAACCAAGTGGTTAAAAAAAGACTTGCAGAATTGGCTGAGTTCAAAAAATATTACGTACCATCCCGGATCTATAAGAAAGGAACTTTATTCGTTGTATTCCCTTCATAAAGAAAAATTTAAAAAATACGAAATTGATGAAATTGCCAAAAATCGTGGAATGACAGTACTTAGATCCCCACCATATCATTGTGAATTAAACCGATTGAACTGGTATGGGCACAGATAAAGAGTGAAGTTTCAAGAAAAAATACCACTTTTAAAATTCATGATGTTTAAACAGTTGTTTTTGGAGGCCGTAAATAATGTAAAACCTGAAAACTGGGAAAAGGCAGTAAATCACACTATTAAAGAAGAGGAAAAAAATGTGGAAGCTGGACAATATTACTGATAAAATGATCGAGCCAGTTATTATAAATCTTGGTTCTGAAAGTTCATCTTCTGAATCTGATTTGGATTTGTAACAAGTAGCTGTAAGTTTTATATTAATATTTTTATTCATCTATTTAACATACCTTAAACGGTTTTAAAAACTCTTTTTCTTTTTTGTAATTTTTAAAAATTAAAAAAAATGTGAGTTTTTTTAAAACCCTTTTTAATGTAGGCCAGTCAGTTCTAATATAGTGTGTGATAAAAGAGGTCACTTTTGTTTACATACACATAACACTTTATAACACTGAAATAATTCATTTATTTTTTACAATTATTCAAAGTAATTTTTCAATTAATCTTGTGCACGCCCATGTAGTGGTCGGAGATACCAGTTAAAATTATGCTAATTACTCTCTCGTTCATAAAAATAAACTATAACATCGGTCAAACTGGTTAGACCTTAAACAAACGAATAGCAGAACACAAAATGCTTTCAATAAGAGAAAAATAGATTCTACATATGCACTTCACCTTCTATATCATAATCATCATTTTAAAGACCAATTTAACGTCCTTCATATTTAAAATAAAAGCCTTAAGCTATCTTTATTAGAATCTAGGGAAACTCAGAAATTAAAAAATATAAATATAATAATTCTAAATGACCAATTGAGAAAAGCAGCTCTCCTCTATTTACTCAGTTAAGACCACAAAGTGTAGACGCATAGTAAAATACATCACTTAACCCTTTCTTTACCAGACCCGATCAGCGACGCAGTGCCACCGTTCCCAGGGTTTTTGAAGTGTCAGCAATACCAGCGACGTATATATATGGTTGCTCATTAAATGCAAAGAAAAACTCAGAAAATGCTCTTTAATGTTCAAAAAAATATAAAACAAAAATATTTTTAATAACTAGCTATAAACTAAATATGAAATGAATACGAAAGTAGTCATTAGAATTGTTCCTGGGTATAGTAAATGCGAAAGCAAGGATGTGTACAGAGACCTACGTCACATTCCCGACACATGTACCTTGTACCTTGATTCGCGCTGTTTCTTTGCTTGAGTATTTGTTGTTGAGCAAACAGTGCATCTACGAACTTTGTTGTTGGGGACAATATCAGGACGAAATAAAAGACGAAAAACGTTTCGCACAGGCACTACAGTTTAATGTTTTGGTAACTGAAACCTAAAAATAATATTTCTTTGTAACAAAATAATTTCAAGATTAGATCCACAGACCTATCTAGAAGCTGACGAATAAGATTCAAGTGAAACTGGGCCAATGGTATTTTCTCTGGGTATTGTGTAAGGTATATTGCATGTGCATTTAGAATAGAAAGGTCCAATATGTGAAAGAAGAGCTTTTTATACCATTTGACGGTTTTCCTGACGCTTTCTGTGGATGTCAGTCCTGTCCACTGCTCCCATATTCATATTGTAATCTATTACACAAGCTGGTTTTTTAATGAATTCGTTTGTCTTTCTACTAGAAAATATGGGTGTCTATCACAAATCGTTTGTTGACCAATTTTCTGTAAGTTTGGCTTTTCTATGGTGTGCTGCGAGCAATAGCACAGCGATAAATGTAAAAAAAATCATTTTCTGTAAGTGTCGACCAAGTAATCTTTTTATTTTTGCAAACTACCGCTGCAGCAAAATTATTTGTTTCATGTATAATTAAATTAACGGTACCTGGATTTAGAAAGGAAAGAAAAAAATCTATTTCCCTGGCAGGATTCTCAATATTGTCTAAATGGGCACCTGATTTTGTGTCATCAAACTCGTACACGACAGGAACTAATTGCTGTTTATCCCACTGTATACTAAAATCATCCGCTAAAGATCTTTTGCTTTCATTTCTCGATGTATTTGCAACTACAACTTCGGCTTCGTCCTTATCAGCACCTTCATTTTCAGAAATAGCTTCATCATTCCCATAAATAATAATATTAACAATCTTCTCCTCTTCTGAATCATCGTTATCTGGTATATAATCGCTTTCACTTTACAAGAGGCTCTTGTACCTGTAAACCACCTGTATCGCATGAGCGCCTTCTTTTTCTCGAATTAAACATTTTCTTGAAATTTCACAATACATTTGAACTGCAACAGTAACAGCAGAATACTGCTTAGTCCGTGCTAACGTGATATTTTCGGTACTGGACGCATGCTAAAAATAAACCAAAAACCCGACCATACCCGGCAGTTACCGAAACGCCATGTATCAGAAGCTGCCGTATCAATTACAACAGCAGTAAATTCATCATAATGCATGTTCGAACGTATAGTTTATATCACGAAAAATGGTTGAGTGCTTACTGATTGCAATAAAACTTGGCCGCAAGTACCCTAGCTTAGTCAACATTAGTTGAGCAGGTAAGTATTCAGGTAAAATTGAAGCTACTGTAGAGTATCGTTATCTTGTTTGTACCATAAATTCCTGGTAATATAAAAACGATTAAAAAATCGTATAAAATTATAAAAACGATTATAATACATTTTATTTCATAGAGTTGTAAACATTTTAACAGTGAGTTTCACTATAAATGGTTGATCTTTTAATGACAACAATAAATTTGTTCATCGTTAAGTATTTCTGGAATAATTATACAGGTTCCCTCTATTCTGTATAATTTGTAAAAGTAAATAAAACCGATGAGAAATTTTTAAATATATATTGTTTAGACATAAATTTTATTTTGTTAAGCTTAGGTACTTGTGTAGTAAAAGACAAGGCAAGCCTGTCATGATTGATGTAACGGCTGTCAAATAATAATTTCGCTCTCTTGTCATGCAGCAATAAATAGGTAAACACGTCTCCCTAATTAATTAAAGTTTTTTATATTTGTAATAATAAATGGTACAAGCAGGAATATGGTAAATCATCAATGATTAGCCAGAAGTTCATACATATTTAGTTTTTGGTCCAATTCGAGCGGATGGAATGAATATCTGAAGTAAAAACAGCGAAAATTGTCAAATAAAAATAAAAGGTTAAACACGACATTCAGTGCCAGCCCAGCCGATGTCAGTTTGAAAGGTTTATAAGGTTTATATATTATATATTTATAACGTTACGACATTCAGTGCAGAAGCCGATGTCAATTTGAAAAGGTTAAGGTTACGACATTCAGTGCCAAGGAAGCCAATGTTGATTTGAGGTTATAAAACCATATAAGGTAAGTGACTTTGGTTCATTGTATTTTTCATCTGTGCAACAATGGCTGAGCAAGAGTTAAAGAGTTTAAAATCAAAAAGGGGAGTAGTTAAAGGGAAACTTACAAGGTTTAAGAATTATTTTGATAATATTGATAAGGATTATGTGTCTAAAAAGTTAATCACAGAACTAGAGTTAAGGTTAAGCAAGATTTCACCCTTGTATGAAGATTTTCATGAGATTCAAGAAAAAATTGATGAAATAGAGCAGAGTAATGATGATATAAATGAAATTAACACTTTTGAGACTTCCTATTTCGAACTTGTTAGTGATATGCAAACACTTTGCGATAATTTTAAAATAGAAAATAATACTGAGAATGCATCAGTTCATAGTGATTCAAATCAAGGGATTAATAGTAATAGTTTTCAGGCCTTGGTTAAGTTACCACCTATAAAACTGCCTAGTTTTAATGGCCATTATGACTCATGGCTCGAATATAAAGATTGTTTTTTGGCATTGGTTCATAATAATGAATCTTTAACAGATATTCAGAGATTTTATTATTTAAGATCTTCTCTTGAAATGGATCCTCAGCAAATAATAAAATCTATAGAGGTTTCGTCAACAAATTATAAAATAGCTTGGCAGATGTTGACAGAGCGTTATGAGAATAAAAAACTTATTATTCACAACCATTTAAAAGCAATTTTTGATCATCCTAGTATTAATAACGAGTCTTATGTTGAACTAAGAAATTTATTTGATAATGTCACTAAACATTTACGGTCATTAAATAGTTTAGGCTTAGATACAACAAGTTGGGATAGTATAATAATATTTATAATGTGTTCTAAATTTGATGCTACCACCAGAAGGGAATGGGAATGTTTTAAACATGAAAATGATTTACCCAGTATGGGCGATTTAAATAGATTTTTAAAAGAGAAATGTGAAATGTTGGAGATGCTTCAAGTATCTTCCGGTTATACAAATAATAAAGCAAAGGTTCGCAATGTAAGTTCTCGAAGTTTTGCTTCTATTGAAGGATATTCCAATGTCAAATGTTACTTTTGTCAAAAAGATCATCCCATATATAAGTGCGATGTATTTCTAAAATTAAATGTAAATGACAGAATCTCGGCTGCTAAAAGATTAAAGTTGTGTTTAAATTGTTTAAGGAATTCACATCCAACATGGAAATGCAAGCTACAAAAATGTATAAAATGTCAAAAGTTGCATAATTCATTATTGCATTTAAATCATCACATCACAAATAATGTTTCTAGAAATATGGCTACTACTGATTCAATTGATCCGAATCAACATAAAATAGAATCTAATCAAAACATCGAGAACTGTATTGAACGCTCAGACAGCGGTCAGCGTCATCTAAGTTCTGCTCTTCACGTTTCCAACCGCCTTGTCAGCTCTCATGAGATTTCTGAGGTTTTATTATCGACGGTCTTAATTCGCATTGTAAATGGAAATAAATCAATTGTTTGCCGTGGATTACTGGACAGCGGTTCTCAAAGTAATTTTGTTAGTGAGAAAATTTGTAAATTTTTAGATTTAAAATTTCGAAGAGTAGAACATTTGGTCAAGGGTGTTGGAGAGGCGCTAGCAAAAATTAATAATGAAGCTATTGTCACGCTAAGTTCTTGCGAAGGAGATTTTAGTATGGAGACTCATTGTTTGGTTATTCCCAATATTACGGGAAAGTTACCGATTAGGTCTTTTAATAAAAATGATTTAAAAATTCCCTTAGGTTTAAAGTTGGCAGATCCAGATTTTAATGTGTCTAATGATATAGATTTATTGCTAGGATCGAGTATATTTTGGTCTGTTTTGTTATCAGGTAGAAAAACTTTGGGTCCAAATATGCCAATTTTGCAAAATACAGAATTTGGTTGGATAATTGCTGGGAATTTATATCTTAATTCGTTAGAGCCTAAAAATTCTCTTACATTTTTTAATGTGAATACTTATACTAATAATGATTCAATAAATAATCAAGTAATAAAGTTCTGGGAAGTTGAAGAATTGGGTTCGCAAAAGAAAATATATTCAAACGAAGAAATGTTTTGCGAAAATTATTTTAAGGAAACTGTTAAAAAGGATTCTTCAGGAAGATATATAGTTAAAATCCCATTTAAGAATACAATAAATGAATTAGGGGATTCTAAAACTATGGCATTGCATAGATTTGACTTATTGGAAAAACGTTTAAACAAAAATACAGATTTGAAAAATATGTATGTTAATTTTATGAATGAGTATATAGAATTAGGCCATATGTCTGAAACGGATTTTAACAATGATAACGGATATTTTTTACCGCATCATGCTGTGGTAAAACAGTCTAGTTTGACGACTAAATGTCGAGTAGTCTTTGATGGTTCTGCAAAATCAAGTTCAGGTCTGTCTATAAATGATGTGCAGTATATAGGTCCATCTCTTCAACAAGATATATTTTTAATTCTCCTAAGGTTTCGTCTACACAAGTATGTAATAAGCAGTGATATCTCAAAAATGTATCGTCAAGTTATGGTAGACGAAGATGATTGTCAATTTCAAAAAATTATTTGGCGTGCAGACTCACAGGAGGATTTAAAATGTTATAAGTTAAATACTGTTACATACGGTACCGCATCTGCGCCGTATCTGGCTGTTAAAAGTTTGATACAAGCTGCTGAAGATAATAAGCATGATTATCCATTAGCATCAAATATAATTAAGCGAGACTTCTATATGGACGATTTGCTTAGTTCCTCAGATTCAAAAGAGGAAATAATAAAGATACAAAAAGATGTTTCGAAAATTTTGAGTGATTCGGGGTTTGAGTTACGAAAATGGCTTTGCAATGATCCAAATATAGTTAAAGATTTTAACATTAATAATGATTTAGATGTTGCTGTACTCCCATTAGGTGAGCAAAACAAAATGTTAGGGATCTATTGGGATCCACAGAACGATTTTATACGGTATAAAATAAATATTGATTATTCTATTGAACCAGGTCAATGGAATAAACGTAGTATTCTGTCGGTAATTTGTCAGATATACGATCCATTGGGACTATTAGGTCCGATTGTAATAAATGCAAAGCTAATCATGCAAGATTTATGGAAAAGAAAATTTGGATGGGACCAAGAGTTACCGCCAGACTTTATTAAAATTTGGTTAGAATTTTACAGTAACTTAAATTCTTTGAATGCATTAAAAATACCACGTCATGCTAGTATATCAGGTTATATTAATATTGAATTACATGGTTTCAGTGACGCATCTACACGGGCTTATGGTTGTTGTATATATATAAGATGTTTAATGTCATCTGGATCTTACATATGTAATTTGTTATGTGCGAAATCACGGGTTGCACCATTGAAATTGTTAAGTCTTCCTAGATTGGAACTTTGTGCGACAGTTTTACTAGCTAATTTATTGAAAAGGGTTTCGGATTTTATATATATTCCAGTTAATGGTATTTATTGTTGGACTGACTCCACAATTTGTTTGAGTTGGATTAAAGGTGATCCTAGTAAATGGAAACAATTTGTTGCCAATCGAGTGCAAGAGATACAAAATTTGACTAGTATGAATTCCTGGAACCATGTTCGTTCAGAACACAATCCAGCTGATTTGTTGTCACGAGGATTCTCGGCAGACAATTTAAGGAATAATAACTTGTGGTGGTCTGGACCAGAATGGCTTCTTGAAGATAGTAAAGAATGGAATATTTTAAATCCTGAACCGTGCCAGAATGTACCGGAAGCAAAGGTTGTTTCTTGTATTGCTGTAAATAACTTTAATTTGGTTAACTATTTGTTAGAGCGTTTTTCTTCATTGAACAAATTTTTAAGGATTTTAGCATATATTTTACGATTTTCTAATAATTGTAAAGTTGAACTATCGAAGAGAAGGACTGGTATACTGACACCAGAAGAGATTGAAGCAGCTCTAACATTAGCAATCAATTCTGTTCAACAGGAATGTTTTCCCTTAGAATACAAGAATTTAATTAATAATAAAGAAATACCAAATAAAAGTAAAATCATAACATTGAATCCTTTTATTCATGAAAGGTTACTAAAGGTTGGTGGACGTTTAAGAAATAGTAATATTCCGTTTAACAGCAAACACCAAATTATTTTACCAAATAATCATGTTTTAACAAAAAGAATTCTATTAAATGAACATGAACGATTGCTTCATTGTGGTGTTCAACAATTAATTTTTTCATTAAGGCAAAAATATTGGCCTATTTCAGCTCGTAGCTGCTGTAAATATGTAATAAATAAATGTATAGCTTGTTTTAAAACTAAGCCAAAACCTTTAAATTATTTAATGGGTGATTTGCCCCAGAATAGAGTAAATAGTTTTTCAGTTTTTCAAAATGTAGGTACTGACTATGGTGGTCCGTTCCTTATCAAGGATCGAAAAACTAGAGGTGCTAAATTAATCAAGGCTTATATTTGCATTTTTATTTGTATGTGTACTAAGGCTGTACACATTGAGTTAGTGTCAGACCTTACCACTGATGCGTTTTTAGTGAGTTTCAAAAGATTTATTAGTAGAAGAGGAAGACCTTCTAATATTTACTCTGATAATGGTTCAAATTATATAGGCGCAAACAAGGAAATAAATGCTGTTTATGAGTTTTTAGAAAATTCATCTGACTCCATTTCTCAAAGTCTATTACATGAAAAAATAAAATGGCATTTTATACCTGCAAATTCTCCTACGTTTGGGGGTTTATGGGAAGCGGGAATAAAAAGTATCAAGTCTCACTTAAAAAGAGTAATGGGTTGTCGGTCTATGACTTTTGAAGAATTTAGTACATTGTTGCATCAGGTGGAAGGTATATTGAATTCTAGGCCACTTTGTCCTATTTCCGGCGATCCTGATGATAGCACTGCCTTAACGCCAGCACACTTTATAATTGGACGTACTTTAACTATGTTGCCAGAGTGTGATATTACTCATGTTCCTGAGAACCGTCTTGATAAATGGCAATCTATACAAGTAATGGTTCAACAGCTGTGGTCGAGATGGCAACTGGAATACTTGAACGAGCTACAAATGCGCCAGAAATGGAAATATAATTGCCACCAAATGTTAAAGCTAGGTTCTTTGGTGCTGATTAAAGACGACAGGACTCCTCCACTTCAATGGCCTCTTGGACGAGTGACAGAAATGCATCCAGGTCCAGATGGAGTTACTAGAGTTGTAACTGTTAAAGTGCGTGGTAGTGAAACAAAAAGAGCACTCAATCGTATATGTGTTTTGCCAATAGACTGTTAATTTTAGTTGTTCAATTCATAATGTTTTGTATGTTAATTTCAATTTAAGTAATGAGAATTGACAATTTTTAACTGTATTGTTAACCATTTCTTTTAATTCATTAATCATTGTTTTTATTTTGTTAGTTCTGTAGGTTTTGAAAGAAACTGCGTCCTTTCAAGGGGGCCGACATGTTTAGACATAAATTTTATTTTGTTAAGCTTAGGTACTTGTGTAGTAAAAGACAAGGCAAGCCTGTCATGATTGATGTAACGGCTGTCAAATAATAATTTCGCTCTCTTGTCATGCAGCAATAAATAGGTAAACACGTCTCCCTAATTAATTAAAGTTTTTTATATTTGTAATAATAAATGGTACAAGCAGGAATATGGTAAATCATCAATGATTAGCCAGAAGTTCATACATATATTTTGTTTCATTTAGTTGAAAGTGTTACAAGTGTTACCAGTGTTATACCTATTTATACCTATAAAACAGCATTATGTGGCGTCCGTGGAAAAACATTGATGGTGCTTCTTCCAGTGTTCCAGAAAAGAAAAAGCATTTATATGCCGACGCTAGAGAAATCGTAAAAACAATATATAGTTCTTTACTTACAAGAGGACTTACTGCTAATACTGCTGCCAGTGAAAGATCTGATTTAACGAAAATACCTCTAACCACAGTGAAAAGAATTACATCAAATCCGATTAAGTCAAGAAGGAAGCGTAAGGATGCCGGTTCTACCAAATGTATTGACGAAAGTGATAAGGTCTTAATAAGACGAAAAATTTACACAATGTACAAAGAGCAACGGATACCTACATTAGATGCTTTGAAACAATGGCTTACTAATGGATGATACACAAATAAACTGTAGCCGCATTAGTCTCTGAAGGATTTTGTCTAAAACGGGCTTCAGATATCGTACAATTGACAAAATGCAAGTGCTTATGGAATCCCATCGTGTACAAAAGTGGTGTACTGAATATATAACTTCCATAAGAAAGTACCGTACAAAGATCGACCAATAATTTATCTGGAGGAGACGTGGTTTGACACTCATGAAACACCATCCAAAGGATGGTCCGATTTTTCGAACAGGTGTCAAACAAAAGCTCCATCAAACAAAGGAAAAAGAATAACAATTTTACATACAGGATCAGAAAATGGTTGGGTCCCAAATGCCTTATGGCTTTCTGCAAAGAACATTAAAGACTCCTGCGTGGACTACCATGAGGATACAACGGCAGAGCTTTTTGAGCAATGGTTTAAGAATTGTCTTATACCTAACCTTCCTCAAAATAGTGTGATAGTAATGGACAATGCAAGTTACCACAGTCGTCAATTACATAAGTCTCCAAGTGCAAATAACACGAAAATTGAAATTCAAAACTACCTTTTTTAGTTTCAGAATTTAGATCCATATACTACAATTATTCACGTAGAACAAAAAAACTACTTTCTTCATGTTAAAAATTGTTCAATTATCAAGTATATTCACTTGAACAACCTGAAAATACCATATGAAATAATTTAATAAATTTTTATAATCGTGTATTACACAGCTACCAATGAAATATATTAAATAACAAACTTTCTGAAGTGCGACCCTGTCTACTTCGGTAGTTTATTCAGAGATTATTGTATACACAATAGGATCAACTCAGGTAACCATTAAGCACTCAACCATTTTTCGTGAAACAAACTTTACCAATAAGGGATTGGGACTGATGGCACTGCATACAAACTTAAAAAATGTAAAACAATTTGATGTCGTATACAAACGGCATGGTATTAAAAACGTTTTCACTCGAGGACGTATATATACGTCACTGGGAACAGTGGCACTTTTCCCCAAACCGTATATATACGTCGCTGGTAAAGAAAGGGCATTCTGCCGAAAGAGCTGTACTGATAATAAATTATAATAACTGTTGTGGAAGTGTGGAAAACAAAAGTTTTTTTATTTTATTGTTAAATAAATACAAATATATGTTGTTTACAATATGAAAAAGGCGTGAAGTCAAAATGAGGTCAAAAAACAAGGTCAGCAATTAGACAACTGAACACCATCTATAATAATCTATAATAGTGAGATACTCACCTGATCATGACAATAAAAATAAATGGATAGAAAAATAATTAGCAAATGCACAGAATATCGTCAGAAAAAACAAAATTCAAACATGTAACAAAAAACAGACCGAAGTTGTACTAACAAGACAGAAAACGAAGATCTGAAAAAAACGAAATAAACTAAGTCAGGATACAACAGGTTGATAGATACAGGTTGAGGGCAAATACAGTCACACCTATTATATCAATATACCTATATAAAGATTCCTAACATAATATTATTCTGTAAAAGAGAGATTTGGTAGCGGCATAAATAGCGGAACAATATAATGATGATTCAGTGCAGAGTTGCAATTGTTTTGCAAAGCATATAAAACACTGTAAATTAATTACTCTCTTGAAATATTATGTAAATTATTTGATACAACCCTTTGTAGATTTACGATTGGCGAGAAGGTGTCGACAAAATAAATTGTCTGTGATTGTTTACGAGTGCGAGTGTTAATTTATGGCTGGTCAATTGACTGAAAGGGTTAGGCCATCTGTACCCAAGTTCTAGAATATAGTGATAAAATGCAAATGATATGCTCAAAGAAATTGCACACAATTGTATTTTTGCATGGAGATATAGACCAGAGTATATATATATATATATATATATATAATATATATCTATATATATATATATATATATATATATATATATATATATATATATATATATATCTGTACCTCAGAGCTAAACTGTATTAACTCACAAAATTGAAATTTTACAGGAGAGCAAATTAAAAGAAATATAAAGAGTAAATTTTAAATAGAATTTTTATTTCTTTTTCTTCAAGTATGTGACAAACACCCTTTGAGAGGTATAAATGATACTATATATTACTGTATTTGTTATTTTTATAGATCTTTAATTTTTTGAAAAACATGGAGTTAATACTGTTTAGCGTGGAAACAATTACCATATTCGGGAGATAATATAATGGTAAGTTAACACAGGTGAATAAATAATCTGGAGATAATACGATAAATGAAACAAAATTTAGTCAAGAACACTTTTTTTTATTTAATTAAATGAAATAAACAAGTCAACAAAATGATTAAACAAAATTAACGAAAAACGAAACTCAATGGATTGTTCACTTAACATTGTTTTGTAAAAATTTTATAAATCTTCATCTACTTTATCGGAGTGGGATAAATTTTTATAAAAATTATGAAATTCACTTGGAACCCAGGTGAGCAAACTTTGCAGATGTGTGTATTTTTTTGTAGATATTTCCTTTGGCTTATCGCGAATCACAGGCAGGACTGCAGGAAATACAACACGCCTAGTATTTCTGTTAAGATCAACAGATTGGAATGTTTCCGAATTAAAATTAGTTTTAAAAAAAAGTAATCCTAAATTATCGCTGCGTACTTGCAAGTGGACAACATCTGACATGCGAAAGTCTGTATTTTGCTGAGTTTTTTTCCTTATAACAAAAGGTGAACAGTTGTTGTTGTAAAGAGTCTTAAAATCCTTAAAGTCATTTAGTTCCATATTAATTACATTGAATGTTTTAGAACGACAGCAAAGTCGTGCTAGCTGCTGCCAGTCCCAGGGAGTCATGATTTTTAAAAAGGGTGTTTTCTTTCGTTCTCTCTCAATAAGAGAATGATCACTGTCCACTTCTAAATGGGTATGACCACGTAACAAAAACTTGTGATTTATAATTTTTATCTGTGGATACTTGTGAAGTATCCAAAAGTAAAGCATAACCATTATCATATTTCTGTTCTGGGATGGGCAGTTGTCGGACCATACAGTAATCTCTCTTATATTTTCATTTATAGCTTCAGTCCACCTCAAAAAGCCCGAAGCCATTTCGTTTGCGCCACGTCCAGACTTTGATTCATCCCACATCATGCAAGACGTAACATTACCTGAAGTGTCTGAAATCGTATAATTGTATGTCCATAACTTGAGCTTATAAAAACTCTGCTGGTTACTTAGAACAGGCGTTGGCAGACATTTCTGTAAATCCAGTGTCAATAATTTTATTGTTCCACCACTTGTTGCTGCTCTTTCCTTATCAAGTCTTTTTAATTCATACCTGTTACTAGCCTCCAAAAGATGTTGTTGATAATCTTGTTCAATATTTTCTTTTCCTTCTACCATCTGAATTTTGGCCAAATTTAATCTGTCACATTCATCACACGTGTCATTGTATGGAAGTTTAAATGAAAGATTAAATTCTGTGTTAAATATTTCAGAATACAGCCAAAGTTTAGCAATGTTTTCTTCGGGTGTATTGCTTTCCATTAACTCAGATCTGTATATCTCATACATTCTGGTAATATTTAGTTCACAACCAAGATATTTTTTCTGAGAACGCTCTCTAGAATAATGCGATTCAATAGTTGGGAACTTGCTAATATGATCCCGAATGCCTTGTTTGATGAATTCGGGAATTTTATTGACAGGCTCACGTTTACCCCTTTGGTCTGTATTAACTACTCCACATTCCTTTTTCTTCGCAAGAGCTGTTGTAACGAATGTCTCGGATATACTTAAGGTAGACAGAAAGAATTTCTGACAAACTTTATACCTTACATGATTAAAATATAATGAATAACGCCTGGTAAATTCCCTTATGCCAGAACGTGCTCCTGTGGTTTCCCGGATACGTCTCACAGGTACGCATTCTACCATTGCTGCTACAAATTGTCTTTTCATGTCGATGTTTTTATTAGGATCCCAAAATTCAGAATGTATGCAACGTCTTTGATCTTCAGTTATAGCTTTTGTGCACCCAACGCTACAGGTTTCTTTACATGGTGCTCCAATTTGCTTCGATTGCAAAACTGTATTCTTGGTTTGGCGTTTTTTACCACCGGCCACTTGTTTTTTACGAACATTCCGTTTCCAACGCAGAGGATTTGATTTCCTTTTTTTACCTGGGAGTTTTTGATTATCTGACTCACTTTCAGAATTATCTGTTTCGTTGTCAGTTGGTCCGTATGTTTTATCATTGATAGAGTCATCAGACTCCAAGCATAAATCCGCGTGATCTACCTCTTCTCTATCTTGCACTACAATTGCCATACTTTGAGGACTACAGGTAATGGGTAAAGCAGTCTGTAAAATGATTCCATTTTCTGAAACTAAACAAAAAAATATTATGATTCAAATAGGAAATTGTGAAGTATAAATAAATATACCTGTTGTTGAGACAAGTTCTACAACATTTTGTGTATTAAGACTTGTGGATCCATGATTCAGTGTTGATATTGTACCATTAGTGTAATTTCCATCTAAGGATATGGGCAAATTGATTTCTAAAAATTATAAAACATGTACATATTTTATTTATTTACAAAAACCGAAATAATTGTGTTATACCTTTGCTCGAAACAGATGGCGAAACATTGTCTATAACAACTTCGCAAGATACAGGTGAGGCAATTTTAACATTAGAAATAATTTTAATAGGCATATTTTGGTTTTTTGTACCTTCATCAAGATCGCCGACTTTTCCTAAAACATAATTACTGTTATCCTAATTTAATAACTACATTTAATATTTAAGTTATAAACCGAATTATGGAGTTAATACAGTCTGTCGGTCTTAAAGTAATTATTGTGTACTAAGTCCATTTTTAATACAAGGATTTTCGGTTAAAATACCACGTAAAATCGCCCAAATATCTAAATACGTATTAAGTTTTTATGTAATATTGAAGGCTAATAATTTTTTATTTTAAATAAATTTGTTAAGACGTACCTATTTTGAGGTTAGATTTATTTATCGCCGACGAAGAGGATAATGCTTGATTGTTTTCCACAGAATCAGTACTGCATTGCGTCGGAGAAGTAAAGCATACCTCTTGATGCTTTTCTAAAGCTTTTTTCACAATTTTATCTGCTCTGGTACACATTCTTTAGAATGTTATTAAACACACACCATCAATGTGAAATAGCATAAACACACTGACTACAGTGCCACACCGCGGTTTTACGTCGTTCCGTGGAGTTAATACATCTTAAATGTGCATGTGATATTAACTCCACTAATACTACTAATAATACTTACATTGCTGGGTATTAAGTGTAAACGACTGTTTAGCTCGGAACTACTGAGGGACTTAATACACTTTATGGTTGCTTATCTTTGAAACTACATTAAATAGGATTTAATATCGTATTGCATATGAAAGATGTGAAGTCTGTTATGTAGAAAGTGAAATAATACAATTTTTCAAAAAAATGGAGTTAATACAGTTTAGCTCTGAGGTACAGATATATATATCTATATATATATATATATATATATATATATATATATATATATATATATATATATATATATATATACAATATATTCTGGATATTAGTGACTGTCGATTTAAACAAACAACAAAGTTTATTAGGGCTGCAGTCAGAAGTTTGGCAGAGATGTTACAGAAACACTTTTTTGACTTTTGGTCTAGCTTTCGGAATTGTTTAATTCTTTTCAAGACACTGTAATTAGAAAAATGTGTAAATACTTACAATATATCACAAAATATCAGTGCAACTTACTAGTCGTTGAGATTATTTGTATAAAGCTATTAAACTCAACATTAATAACGCACATATAAAATAGGACATATAAAATAATGGACAAAATACACTTTAAAATTTAGTTAAAGATAGTAAAAATTCGTATTGTGACATATTTTAATGGTGTGTTTTGACTGATACATAGAGAATAGAAAGAAAAAAAAACAAAAATAGTATAATTAAAAATTAATTAAGTGTTCTTCATATTTTATATTAATAGAAAGTAATGTATTAAACATGTGTTGATGGTATGCAACCTGTTTTGCTTGCAGGTGCATTGTGGTGTATATATGTACAAGTAAGTTTTTATTTCATTTTTGATGTTTTGTCAGTAAATAACAATAAATGTTGCTCAGTTTATCTATATCAGACTTTTAAATTATACAAGACGTATTGGACTTTATGAAACACATTTCCAAGAAAACAAGTTTACGAAAACGCGTTAATTTTTTTGGTTTTTATGTCGCTGCGATGTGAGATGGCCCTACTGTGAAAATTAAGAGATGATTCACCAATATACACGTTTTTACAATTAGCATACGGTATAGAATAAACAACATTCGATGGTTTCTGTATTGTGAAAGAATCCTTTGTCTTTGTATACAACTTCGACACCGTTTTCACACTCTTCGTTGCAATTTTTAAGCCACGAACATTTTTAAAAATGTTCATTAGCTTAGGAGTTAGGACTGAAATATAGGGTAGGCAACCATACGTTATTTTAGATGTGGTAGCTCTGATGTGTTGTGTGTCACTGTTGATGTCAATTGTCGGACCTCATTGTTATGAAAGTTTTGGTTGTCAGAAAATTGCAACGGACAAGGAGTACCAAAAATGAGTTTATTTAAAAGCCCTATGGAATATAAGTTCTCTTGTAGTATAGATCTCAGCTTTTTTAGTCCCTTGTCCCTGAACTCGGTGTGTGATAAGTTGATAACCCTAGTTTTGAGGGCCAAAACCAAATTTGTTTTCATCTTAGATGGATGTTGAGAATAAAAGTTTATGAAACGGTTACTAAAACAAGGTTTACGATACCACTCCGTCCTTAGCATGCCATCACTGCCACGATGTGTCAGCATGTCTAAAAAGGAATCATATTCTCAGCCTCTCTCTCAACTGTAAATTTTAAGTGTTCACACTGGGCATTAAAGATGTTTAAGACATCAGTGATTTTGTTTTCCGGGACTAATAAAATCAAATCACCTACATATCGTTTGATAAAAGGTATGTGAAAAGGTATCTTTTCTTTACACGTTGTTATAAATTCATCCAAACAAAAGTTACATAGTATGGGGGATATTTTGCTGCCCATTGGAGTGCCAAAGATTTGTTTAAAAAAATTACCATTTTCATTTCCAACCTGTGGAAAATATTTTATAAGCTTCATTTAGAAGCGTAAATACTCTGTGGTTAGAGCATTCAAAGATTTTCCTTTTTTGTGTATGGTGCAAAGTATTCCAATATTCTTTATATAGTTTAGCTGGGAGATTATCTATTCTGAGTGATTTGTTTCTGGCTAGTTTTTTAACTGCATCTTTCTGAACTAAACAATTTCAAGAATCGCTGGTGGTTCCTCTTTCCTCTCATTTGTTTCTCTTACCTAATCTCTTTTGTCTTCCTGGTTTTCTTCTTCTTCCTCTATATTAAGTACCTGGTTAAAGTATTCCACCCATCTATTCAATACATCTTTCCTTGTTTTTAATTGGACGATATTCTGACTTCTGCATTGACTTGTGGTTGCCTTAATTTCTTTTCTGTTGATGTTAACTTTTTTATAAAATGCTCTGAATTCTTTCTCTCTGTTGAGGTTTTTTTATATATTTAAGTTTCTCAATTAGGTGCTTTCGTTTTTTTGTGTATCTTTTCTTTTCTCCTCTTTTCTTTGTCTGGTAATTTTCTACAGTTGTTCTAGTTCTTCAAGTAAGCATCTTTATGTAGGTTTTTTTTTTCTTTTTGTTGCACTATTGCATTCATCGTCAAACTACGCGCACAATTTTCTGTTCCTATTTCATCTTTCGCTGCTGTTTCAACGTCTTCCTTTATTTTGATCCAGTAGGAATCTATATCTGTCTGACTTTCTTTTAATTGTTCAATATCTTCAGTATCTTTCAATAATTCCATTTTATTCTATCCATCTTATTTTCTTTACTGGTGGTTGAAATTCTAGCCCTCAATGTTAATATTACTAAGCAATGATCTCAGTCTTTGTTTGCACCTCTATAACTTCTACAGTTTATTTTGTTTTTTCCATGCCTTGAATCTATTTAGATGTCATCAATCTGACCCGTTGTTCTTCCATTAGGAAAGGTCCAGGTTACCTTGAGTATGCTTTGTGTTCAAAATTGGTGCTAGCGACTGTCATATTTAGTGCTGCTGTTAAGTTTATCAGTCGTAATCCATTACCGCTACTGATGTGTACGCTATGCTTTCCGATAGTGGTCAGTCACTCAAAGAACAGTACACCGAGTGTTGTCTAAATCAAATTGGATTCATACACATTACAAAATGGACACCAACCTTCAGATTATGACCCCGACCGGAGAATAGAATTCTAAGAAAATATGTCCAAGAAAATTAACCAACAGCCAGATTACATAAAAACGAAATTTGTTTTAGTGACGAAAGTACTTTTTCTCTCAATGGAAATATTAACAAACGTAATAGGATCTATTGAAGAGACACAAATCCTCACGTCTTTCGCGAAAAACTTACTCAATTTCCAAAAAAAGTAAATATTTGGGCAGATATTTTGGAAAACCACATAGTTCGGTCTGTCTTTCTCAATGCTAACTTAACGGCAATTGAGACGTTAATTCTTAAAATTCTGGAAGATAATCCAGATGAATTTGGTTGCACACTACCATGGCACAGTAAGACGGTACCTAGATGGATTGGACGACGAGGTTCGTTAGAATGTGCAGCTTGGTTACCGGATCTCACACCATTAGATTTTTTTTGTGTGGGAATACTTGTAATCCAAGATTTACGCTACAGCACCTGACATTATTGATATTTTGAAACAAAGAATTGTTGAGGAATGTAGGGCAAATTCAACGGATTTATTTAAATGAGTAAAGCAATAGCATGCATCTTGACGATCAAAGGCAGCCTCCTTGTGATAATTTTACAGAGGAGACAGGTCCAGAAATAAGCAAAGAAGAAGTAATGCAATCGGTGAAGTCATTAAAGAGTAGCAAAGCTTCAGGACCAGACGAGCTACCAACGGATATGCTAAAGTTGATAAACGAAGATCGAATCCATTTGTTAGTAGACTTATTTAACAAGATTTATGAAAACAGTATAATTCCTGAAGAATGGCTAAGATCAACCTTTGTCCCTCTTCCCAAGAAGGCACATGCTAAGCAGTGTAGTGATCATCGCACGATCAGTCTGATGAGCCATACCTTAAAAATATTCTTCAAAATAATTCACAATAGAATTTACAGAAAATTGGAAGAAGATATCGGAGAAACTTAGTTTGGATTCCGGTAAGGATATGGAACTCGCGAAGCATTATTTGCCTTTAACATCTTGACACAGAGGTGTTTGGATGCGAATCAAGATGTATTTGCTTGTTTTATTAATTACAACAAGGCGTTTGATAACGTCAATTATGACTAACTTTTAGAGATCTTGAAAGCTAAACAGTTAGACACTCGCGATAGAAAAATAATATCTACTCTGTATTATAATCAGAAGGCAGTTGCACGCATCGAAAATAGCACAACAAATGAAATTCAAATTAAAGAAGGAGTTAGACAAGGATGTGTGCTGACATCAATGCTATTTAATCTCTATTCGGAAGAAATTATGAAGAAAGCATTGGAGGAAGAATAGATTGGGATAAAAGTTAACGGCCAACCAATTAATAATATTAGATACGCAGATGATACGGTTTTAATGACGGAGACAGTAGAAGACCTGCAAGCCATTTTAAACAAGGTAGTCACAGCTAGTGAAGAGAAAGGGTTAACAATGAATGTCAAGAAGACGAAATTCATGATTATTTAAAAAAAAAACAAAGATTGAATGCAAACCTGTACATTCACAATAACGAAATCGAACGGCTGCACAAATATAAATACTTGGGAACAAGTGTTAATAACAAAAATGACATCACAGAAGAAATAAAAACTAGATTTGGAAAGGCTCGAGCTGCTTTTGTTAATATGAAGGACATTCTGGGAAGTCATGACATTAACCTAAACCTGAAAATGAGATTGGTTAGATGCTACATCTTTTCAATACTGCTGTACGGAGTAGAGACTTGGACTTTAAACAAGAGCAATATCGATAAGCTAGAGGCCTTCGAAATGTGGATATATAGAAGAATTTTGAAAATATCTTGGACAGACAAAATAACAAATAGTGTAGTTCTTCGAAGAGTGAACAAAGAACGGGAGCTGTTGATCACCATCAAGAAAAGAAAGCTGGAATATCTTGGTCAAGTGATGAGAGCGAAAAAGTACCGATTGCTCCAGTTATTTATCCAAGGAAAGATGAAGGGCAAATGAAGCGTGGGGAGACGACGTATGTCTTGGCTGCGCAATTTAAGAAACTGGTTCCAGTGCACATCTAACCAATTATTTAAAGCAACAGCTTCGAAGATACGAATAGCAATGATGATTGCCAAACTCCGTAGCGGAGAGGGCACTTGAAGAAGAAGAATGCATTACTCTCAGAAAGTAAATGGAGCACATGTTGAGTACTTAATACAGGAAGTGGATCTTAAATCTTTAATAATTAAATGCGAAACTACAATTTAACTTTATTCATTTAATTTAATCATCAAAATCAGCTTAAACCCAAACAAAATTAGTATTGTTGAATAGGAATTTGCAATACCTTTCAAACAAGATATCACTTGCCATAAGGTCCCCTTTAAATTTATCGGTCACAGTGGTTCTGTAACATCATATATGACTATTACGTCACCTGTTATGACTCGTTGAGAAGCCTACGTATGTTTATTTCCTCCCTCCAAATTTCACTATTGTAATTATAGCCATTTAAAAGAGAGAGATAAGATATTTTGGCTAGCACTGTTTAATCTTAAAGCTGTTTAACTTTGAGAACCATGTTATTCCGGGATCGTTTTTTAACTAATTGCGTATTTTAGTTTTTACTTTTTGTTTGAAAATATTTAATTGTTAGTAGTAAATCAATGATGAGATCCCACATTTTGGTGTAGGAACATCGCCTTTCTTAAGTCCGCTACTGCCCGCTACTGCTTTGATTTTAGGGTTATATTGTTGGAAGTATATTGGCTTGCCGCTGCTTACTATTTCTTGGGCGCCGTGAATGAGAATCACGAACTTAAAACTGAAATGTTATGGCATATGCTCTATCACTTACTGAGATTTCACTTACCCTTGAATGGGCCATTGTCATTCGCTCAGATTTTATGATCGCGGAAATGATAGGAGTTTTATTTTTTATCGGGATGTTTGTGAAGAGATTCAGTATCAATATATTCGTGGAAGAATTCCATTTCACCGATGGGAAGAGAAGGCATATTTATATATATATATATATATATATATATATATATATATATATATATATATATATATATATATATATATATATATATATATATATATGCATATATTATTTGTTATTTTCTGGTTATTACTTTTAAATAAAATTGGATCCTATATAATAGGTATATATATATATATATATATATATATTATATATATATATATATATATATATATATATATATATACTTCTAGCGGTTAATATGGGCTCCGTACTAAAACGGTATTATATTAACTCCAGGAGAATATACGCCGTGTATATTATTATCTGAGTAGCGCTTTATGTAGACTCCGACCAATACGTCGGATCAAGTGGACTCCGTAATAGGATCAAACATTTTTGGGATCCGTATATAACTTTTCCCGTACACTTCTTAACTCCTGCGATGTTGCCAATAATTGTATTAGTAGTAGAATTTTTTAAACTTTATAGGTGGTACATTTTGGAACCTATTAATACGAACATCGAGTAGCGTAATCGTCTAACAGTTTAAGAAACTCTTCTGTAAGATCTTTATAATTTTTCAATTACTGCAGTTTATGGCGTGTAATATTTATTTCATGAAGTAGTTAAAATTAGACTATAATAATTTATAAATTAATCTCTAATATTATAATTTTTTGCTGTCTAATTTCAATATGTTGATTTTTATTTAACAAAATATTTGATGCATTAAAGTCGCGTAGCTATTTTCATCAACATTCAATTTTAAAGCTATTAGTATAAAAGTCTAACAAAAAGTATAAAAATCTAAGGAATTTAATATGGATACACACGTCAGTGTGCTTTTCTCAAGTCTCAAGTTTCTCGAATCCATCAATCATTCATTGTATTTCTTATCAAGATTTTAAAGCAGGTTTGCTCCATTAGTCCATTTTTATTACTTTTTGTCACTATTTCTCCTTTTTCATTATCATTATCATTACGTGGCGCTACAAACACTGGGTGGGTCTTCGCTAACTACAAATTTTCTCCAAGTTGATCGATTTTCCACGAATCTGTAATCAAATGAAATGTTAATATTTTGAGATATAATTGGATGTTTTCTCTCCATTGCTTACTGAGGACGCCTAAGCGGCATTCTTTCTTCTGTGCTAACTTCCTTCCATACCAGTTTTAAAAGTTTGATATATTGGCGTCTATGCATGTGTCCGATCTACCTTAAGCGATTTATTTTTCTGAACAATATCGTTATAAAAGCTTTCTTTATTCCTTATGGGTTCTTATTCTATACGGATTTGTAGCGATATGATAATGAGGTTAAAACATTTTTCTAATTATTTTTATTTTAAATATTCGTACTTCTTCCTTATTTTTTTTTAGTCAATGTCAATGATTCGCATCCATGTATTAAAATAGGTCTAAAATTTGAATTATGCTAAAAGTATTTAGTTATTGACATTATTATTAACAGTGATTATTTATCTAAGATATTTAAAGTGTTCCATATTTTTGAAATTGTGGTTGTTAACTTTAATATTTTATCTAGATTTATTAAATTGGTCTTTTCTGTTGATTTGCTTGTATTTGGTTTTCATTTCGTTGATTTTTCGTGCTCTCTTTACTTTATTGAAGATGTTTGCGGACGGGAGAGTTTCTTATGAGATCTATGTCATTAGCATATGCTAGGAGTGCTTTGTACCTTGGACCTTTAATGAATTACATCTTAAATAGGCGATATTTCCATTTTAGTAAGCTGTTCATTAATTTTTTGACTATTTGAATCGACAATCTGTATTTTATTCGACTGTTATATCACAGAGTTTCTTGGCGCATATTTTCATTCTTGGTTTTTTGTTTCCCGTATCATTATTACAAAGATTTTTCTGGAGACCGACATAGGGAACCAGGTGGTATGTACATGATGTTTTCATAACCAACATCGAAAATTTGTCTTACTGTAAAGTCATAATGATTTTACTAGGAAATATAGTGTTGTTTAATAATAATAAGTTCAAGCAACAATTATTCCTATATGCAATACCTTGGTATGATTATTTCTGCTCCCGATACCAAGTAGCAGTCCCGAAAACATTAAAACTGCTACACTGATGTTTCCTATTATCCAAAAATTAGCCAGTCTAGGACTATACTGCCCTCATAAGTGAATAGAATATGTACGGAGGTTTTTGGCAATTTAATAGGATTTTGTGTATTAGAATATTATTTCTCCGAGAAAGTAAAGAATATTTATTTGCTATCCGAATATAATCCATAAATTAAATATTAGAATGCTATAAAATAATGCTACTAGCAGCAAAAACGGTATAATAATCACTAATGAGAAAATCAAATAAATGTTTTTTAACATACAAAAGAAAGGATATAGAGTAAGCATAACGTAACAATAAAGCTATATAATTTTGAAAGATTGCAGCGTTTTAGATATCGTAGATAACGTTGTCACATAAGAAATAAAAGGGAAAATTCAGGTAGCTAACTGATGTATATAGAACCCTTATAGCACTTTTTAATCCAGAAGCCTAATATAAATCTCTAAAATCAGGATATATAAAACAGTGAACCAGTGCTAATGTGTGGATATGTAACGAGAACGTATTAATTAGATCAGGATTGCTAGAAAAGCCATCAGGTATTTCCCGACTTACAAAGGTCCGAGTACTAACCAATACCGAACGAAACTAATGCCAAGGTCAAACACATATATAAAGATAGCAACGAGGTACAAGAACCTAAATCTCAACTCCAAAGTTGCGCTGGCTTTATCCAAAGGCTCTTTCATTAACTGCATTCCCAAGTTAAATTGGTAGGATGCCCCGAGAGAAAAAATGACCTTAGGATGTCCACGGATGAAGGGCGCAGATTTAGGAATAATGAGACTACTTACCGAATCATCATATTTATCAACACCTGCTATCCTACCTACAATCAATACATATCTGTTGAGGACTATCAAATTAATTACATGCAATCAAACGAACTAGGCTTAAAAAAAGTATAAAAGAAAGAAATGGTAATAAAATCTTGTTGCGTGCCAACTATACGATGACGATGATCTCTATATAACATATAGGAAGAAATGGAGAATAATGTCTATGTTCAATTTAGAACTCGTTGGTTTTCTCCCTTTCGAATTGGGTATGTATATGTATTACCATAGAAAAAATCAAACAAAACTATACTTATGAAACTCTATCTAAAATAGTAAAATCGATAAACAAATTATATAAACAAACAGATTATATAAATCCCTAATATTTAAACAGACTGCTTTACAAAAGGTGAACGAATAAGCATAAATAAATTGTCAACAAAATAAATCAGAAGAATATGACACAGTATACTGCTTAAAAAGAATTCTTATGTGACTATGCTAAAATATGATACGATCGGAAAACGGCAATGACTTTTACAGCTGATTGCCACATAAATATTAATGTAACGCAAATATGATGATATTGCCTCGTACTGTTATATAGCAATTTGTTGTCACATTGCTGAAAGTTACTTGATGGAAATTCATTGTATCTAACAATAAAACAAGTATGCGTTTACATGTTATAGATTGTAACTGAATAAGTTGAGGAGGGGAAAACTGTTTGTCCCAAGCTGGTATTCAGAATTATGTCTGTATTTTGTAATTTGCCAATTTCCATAGGTTTAAATTTTCATGGATATCACTAGACTCGAGAGTAGTGTATGATTCCTGAGTTATGTTTTTAAAGGATAGTAAAATAACCATCTAAATAATTATGCATTAGTTAATAACGTAACCTTTGTTTCTAACCCATTGTCAAATTCCTTTCTTACCGTGACCTAATGTTGTACGTCTTTTTAAAAAATGCCTTGATGGGCCCCTAGCGAGAAGAGAGTGAGCCTGTTTACCTGTCTTTTGTTTTGTATATTTATTAATATAAACTCAAACAACTATTTGTACCATGTTGAGTCTGGCTGAATGACTAAAAGTCAGTCTATACCAAAAAAATTTCATAGAATCTAAAGACAGCTTAAGGCTTTATTATAAATATACTTTTTAGTAATGAAAATAAGTAAATAGAACCTAGAATATCCATGTAAAAGTATGTAATCTTTGATCTCTGGGATAAACTCATCTCCTGAACAATGGCGCCGATATATATGTAGTTAAAATTTTTGTACACCTATTTTAACCTGTTTGTTTCCTTATTATCCATATATGAGTTGTGACCGATGTTACAAACTCATTTACTTTTTACAAAGAGTCTATATAAACTAAATACTTTGTCATTTTTTGTGGAGTTCAACGTAGAAGCCTTCACGAAAATTTAAGTACTAATAAGATTACCGCAATCGGGCGTACCTTGGGTAATGAATAATTAATTAATTGGTTAATTCTTCAATCACTCGTCCAATATGAGTTTTGTCAAATCGGTCCTTTTTAGGACCAACTATTCTATAGAGATAAAGTAAACTATATCTAGAGATAAAGACAATTCATAAGCCTGATGGAAGGTGTAATAAATAAAGCAAATACTATATTGAGTAATTATATAAGCAAAAAGTTTATTAACTTTACATTAACATGAATAATATGATTGTCACTTAACTGGGTATTATACATACGCTCTACTTTACTTAAGCTTATTAGACATAAACGCTTAACAAAAATGTGACGTATTTCTAGTGCAGTAAGCACATAGAGGGCCAAACCTAGAGTATTTGGTATAAAACTGATCGCAGAAAATTACATAATAAGTGCCGGCAAAGAAGCAAAGAAAAACTTAAAATGAGAGAGGACTCAAACTAGTCACTGCGGGAACCATTTAACTATGTTGAGCTTGGATCCACTATCCACGTATAAAATAAACAATATTACGGCTCCCGATTGAGGATCTGAGCCCAAAACTCATTATAAAATTTTGACCAAAAATACTACAATGGCTAATATCTAAAGTCTGTAGACAAGCAAAGCAAAGACAAAGTTATCACTATGCTTTAACCTGGCAAAAACTCCAACGACCACAAAAGCTATCGGCCAATATATCTATTTATTTTGTCAGCTTTACAAAATAAATCTGCACACGATCCTTAATATAAACCGATAATAGAAGAAGAACTCAAATTAAAAGACAAAAGTGGCTATATATATGACAGGGAAGATCGTGTACATCACAAATACTAAATCTGGCCCAACACAGCGAAGATGGGTATGATAAATATCAGGTATAAGGAGTCGTATTTGTCAATCTCAATGACGCTTACGACACCTTAAATTAGAGGGCATTTTTTCAAAATCTATGTGATATCCCCTTAGGTAATAAACTCACTTGTATTATCCGTGTATGCCTACACAACATAAAATTTTTCGTATCACTCAACGGTAAGAATAGCAGATGGAGAACGTCGAAGAACGGTCTTCTTTGGGGTACCGTAATCGCACCTACGCTGTATAACATTTACACAACCCATACCGGTAAATAGTAGGACTTTTATTATGTAGACGATACATCTATTGTTGCATAACCAAAAACTTTTGTTGCTAAAGTAGAGAAAAATCTAAATAATACCTTAAACAAAATAAAAATAGAATCTGAATCAATTTTAAGCCACACCCCGGAAAAAGTTAGGTATGCTCCTTCAATGTTCCTAACAAAGACGCTTTCACAAATCTGAACATATACCTGAACCAATAGTGTCAAGAAATCCTTAAACTCTGCACTTGCTATAAATACCTTGAAGATAGTTTCTATCACAGTTTATTATTCACGGAACTTTGTTTAAAACTAAATGAAAACCTAATACTACTATAAGAATGAAATGAAAACCAACAAAATAATATTCTCCGCAAACTTGTCAGCTAAAAATAGGCAGCACATTCTTCCACCCTTAAAACGTAGACTTGAACTCTATGCTTCTGCCGAATATACCTTGCTAGTATGGGTGACATCAACACATACTTAATACGTAGATTTAGCTATAAATTAGTCAGTCAAATTCAGAGTACCTATATTAAGACTCACATCCATACATAAGCTCTACAATATCGTAGCTATCAATTTACCTAATATCCGAAGATAAGTAGCTAGAGAACGACAGAAACAAAGTCTAGATTCGTAACATCAACTCCACGCATACCAGCCCATTTTATGACTAGAATCGAAGAAAAACTGGCCAGATCAACACATCTGCAGGATATACAAAAAAAACTAAGCTGCTCCTCGACATCTGAACCCTCGAAAGAAACTTCCTGATGGTAGTTATCTTCCTTAAATCTGCCAGGAGGACTCCGGTTAACCTATGTGTATGTGGGGTGGTACAAGATTCATCACACTTTCTTAGTTGACTTTATCATCCAAATCGGTCTTTTCTGAAGGAAAAGGTTAATTTATTTGAACTAAACATGTAAAGTACAGTCAGTAAGCTATTACTTATAAAGTAAAGATCATTGCAAATTTGACACTACCTCCACTTATATTGATTACATATTACCCCTAAATACTAGATAAAATATTCAGAAATATGTAATGATCGTGAAGTGATATAATTCTTGTTAGATAAATTAAGAATTCTTCCTTTTTAGTGCACTACTCCCATTTTTACACAAAAATATCTATTTTAGCACTATATTTCGAGATAACCTTCTATCCAGAATTATATGTAATACACAGATACAACTAGAAATAAAATAATAAAAAAGCTGTATACAAGATATCATAAAACAAGAGATGAAATAAAAGAAGTTTTTATTAAGAGGGTTCTTAAATAAAACTTATAAAGACATACTCACGTTAACAAAATACATTAGGAAATTTCCGCATATGAAACAAAATCCAATTTGGTAATGAAATCCTTTGGTATCTATAAAGCTATTTTTAGAAAAGCACGTACCTACCAAAAACAGGTAGTTATTAGTATACATATCTGTTACACACTGTAATGCGTATGAATGATAACAAAAATATGAAGTCCATATAAACATACTTTATTGAAAGAGGTAAAAGTACACTGCTAAGAAAGTACATTGTATTTCTTATACTTTCATTTTAATCCTCTCCAATCAAGATTTTAAAGCAGCTTCACTCCATTAGTCCATGTTTGTTGCTTTTTGTCACTGTTTCTCCTTTGTCTTTATCATTATCATAACGTAGCGCTACAACACTGGGTGGGTCTTCGCTAACTACAAATTTTCTCCAAGTTGATCGATCTTCCACGAATCTGTAATCAACTGAAATGTTATTTTTTTTAGATATGGCATTTTCTGTGCTAACTTCCTTCCCTACCAGTTTTGTAAGTTTCACATCTTGGCGTCTATGCATGTGTCCGATCTACCTTAAGGGATTTATTTTCCGGAACAATATCGTTATAAGAGCTTTCTTTATTTAGTATGTGTTCTTATTCTATGCAGATTTGTAGCGATATGATAATGAGGTTAAAAAATGTTTATTATTTTTCTTTCAAATATTCGTAATTCTTCCTTACTTGTTTTACTCACTGTCCATGATTCGCATCCATGTATTAAAATAGGTCTAAAGTTTGAATTATTCTCTGTATTTTTTAGTGGCACTATTATTAACCGTGATAATTTATCTTATAAGATATTTAAAGTGTTCCATATTTTGGAAATTGTGATTTTTAACTTTAATATTTTATCTAGATTTATTGAATTGGTCTCTTTTTTTGATTCGCTTGTATCTGGTTTTCATTTCGTTGATTTTAAGTGAAAAATTTTTCGTGTTCTCTTCACTTTATTGAAGATGTTTGCGGACGAGAGAGTTTCTTATGAGATCTATATCATTAGCAGGAGTGCTTTGTACCTTGGGCCGGTAATGGATTACGTCTTAAAAAGGCGATATTTCTATTTTAGTAGGCTGTTTATTAATTTTTTGACTATTTGAAACGGTCCTGCAAGTGACAACAGTAGGTTCATTTAATTTTGCTCCGTAATAAACTTAAAATTATTCGGGAATTACAAGTTAGAAAATTCAACCAAGTTCAAAAAAAAGTATCAAAAGTTAAGTGCATATAGATGATAGTAGTTAATAAAGAAAATACCATCAGACAAGTAAGATAGAACTATTTTAATAATTTTAACAAGTCTTAAGTAAATGAATAATTGAGTGAAAGATTAAAAAAATTGTTTTGGTGAATGTTCGAAGGGTCGACCTGCTTAGGCATTCCTACGCGTTTTTTGTTTTGTTTTTTTTTTGGCAGATAAGAAAGTAATTAGTGCTGACAAGAAATTAATGATCAAATAAAAGCCACATAATTTTATTACAAAAATCCAGATCTGGCCTTAAAATAGATTGATTAAAGTTGGGATTAGAATTAAATTAAATTAAATAATAAATTAAAAGTAAATGTAATACAATAACTAAATCGAATGAACAGCAAAAGAAATAAGCCAGAAACACGATAACTCATTCGACGAGGAGGAAGCCATCAAAAGAAGCAAAGCACGTTAAGAACATCTCCAAAGGATAACATAAAAGAGAAAGAAATAAAAGAGCTGAAAACAAAAATGAAGGAAGAAAATAAGGAGATGAGAAGATATATAAATGAAGTTAAAGAAGAGATGAAACAAAATAACGAAGAAATAAAAAGCATAAAACTGGAAATAGAAAGGGTGAAGGAAGAATGGACAAAAGAGAAAGAAGAACTAAAAAGAGAAAACGAACTAACCAAAACCGATAACAAAAAGATAACGGAAGAATTAAATGATCTAAAACGCTCATTAGAAAGGTTAGACAAAGAAAACAGAATATAATCATCAGTGGATCAAAAATAGGCTCTGAAGACCCAAAAACATTGAAAGAGGGAATGACTACTATATTAGAAAATCATCTTGAAGTCAAAACCAATATTAAAAGAGCACAAAAAATAGGAACAAAAACATGCTTAATTGAACTTGAAAGCGAAGAAGAAAAAAACAACAATCTTAAGAAACAAATACAAACTTAAGAATGTGAAGATCGAAAAAATATGGATTACAGAGGATCTCACAAAAAGGGAGAGAGAGAGAAAATGGAAGCTTTAAGAGATAAAGCAAGAGAAATGAGGGAAAATGGAAAAATGGTCAAAATAGGATACAATAAAATCACAGTGGACGGCAAGGAATGGAGATGGTGCTATAAAGAAGAAAATATGTTGGAAATAGCGTGTTAAAAAAACTACCAGAGCAACATAAAAAGAACCAAGGAGAGGCCAAGCAACGAGTAGAGAAAGAAGACTTACTAAATAAACCGGACAATGATGACAAATGTTTAGTTTTAAGTAGTAATAGGAATAGAATTAAAAATAATAAAAATAGATTATAAATCAATTTTAAGCCAAACCCCAGAAATGTCCCTAATAGAGACGCTTTCACAAATCTGAAGATATACCTGAACCAATAGTGTCATGAAATCCTTAAACTCTGGACTTGCTATAAATACCTTGAAGATAGTTTCTATCACAGAACTTTGTTTAAAACCAAATGGCAACCTAGAACCAGAAAAATAATATTCTCCGCAAACTTGTCAGCTCAAAATAGGAAGCACATTCTTCCACCCTTAAAACGTAGACTTAAACTCTATGCTTATGCTGCCGAATATACCTTGCTAGTATGGGTGATAAAAACACATACTTAACACGTAAGTATATTTAGCTATAAATTAGTCAGTCATCAGATCATCACATCTGCAAGATATACAAAAAAAAATATAAGCCTGCAAACACCGGTTAACCTGTGTGAATGTGGGGTGGTATAAGATTCATCACACTTTCTTAGTTGACTTTTCCATTCAAATCGCTCTTTTCTGAAGGGACAAGGTTTATTTATTTGAAACTAAACATGTTAAGTATAGCCAGTAAGCTTTTACTTATAAAGATCATTGCAAATTTGAAACTAACTCCACTTATATTGATAACATATTACCCCTAAATAGAAAATAAAACATTCAGAAGTATGTAATATTGGAGAAGTGGTATAATGCTTGTTAAATAAATTCTTTCTTTTTTTGTGCACTACTACCCATTTTTACACAAAAATATCTATTTTAGCACTTAAATATTTATTTTGAGATAACCTTTTATCCAAACTTATATGTAGTACATAGATAAAACCAGAAATAAAATAATAAAAAAGCTGTATACAAGATACCATAAAACAATGGATGAAATAAAAGAAGTTCTTATTCATCGGATTCTTAAATAAAACTTACGAAGACATATTCACGTTAACAAAATACATTAGGAAATTTCCGCATATGAAACAAAATCCAATTTGGTAATGAAATCCTTTTGTATCTATAAAGCTATTTTTAGAGAACTCGTACCTACCAAAAACAGGTAGTTATTAGTATACATATCTGTTACACACTGTAATGCGTATGAATGATAACAAAACTAAGGAGTCCATATAAACCGTCCAGACTTTACGCGAGAATTATACATCTTATAGCAGAGTTGCCAAACTATCAGAGCTTACTTAAACCGATATACATATGGTTCCAATATACAGTAAAGAAGATCTGAACGACCCCTATAATATATATACGTGAACTAAGCGATATACATTTATGATACAGGGATAATTATGGGCTCCAAAATTTTTTTAAAAATTCTGAAACTATACATGTTGACGAATCGACAGAGCGAATATTATGGAATGGTCAAGTGAGCTCCGTATATCGGTGTCCACTTGACCACGGAGCTCACCTGAACCTGAATTTTAACATGGGCGGAGTCCACTTTATGCCGTAAATATATATATATATATATATATATATATATATATATATACATATAAGGATTTTTACAGCTTTCGCCGCCTTCCTTCTTTCAGCCAACGTCTCCAGTCCTGTTCTGCCGTTCTCCATCTCTAATGTCTCGTCTTTCCATGGCCTCGCCCACTTCATCCCTCCATGATCTTCGGGGTCTACCTCTTTTCCTCCTTCCTATTGGGCTCCAATCCGAAATCTTTGATATCCACCTTGTATGATCTGTTCTTCTCACATGTCAATACCAAATTAAACGTTTTTCTTCGATGTAGCTGAGTATGTCTTGTTCTACTGCCATTCTTCGTTTTATATCATTATCATTTCTGATGCGATCTATTTTTGTCACTCTGCAGCTTCTTCTCATGAACTAAATTTCAGTTGCTGAGATTTTGGACGTGTTTCGTTTATTTATTACCAAATATTCTCTGCTCCATAGGTCATTATACTGCGTACCAAGGTGTTATAAACTCTCTTCTTTGTATTTCTGGTGATCTGTCTATCTCACCGTACCCCGTTCATTTGTTTAATACACGTTCTTATCTGTGCTAATCGGCTGGTTATCTCTTGCTCGGTGGCTCCATTTTTTGATAGTATGAATCCTAAATATTTGAATTTTTCAGTGCCGTTTATTTCCCTATTATCGTCCATTTCCAAGTTTCTCACTGGTTCTTGCCCTGTTGTTAAATATTCGGTCTATTCTAAGTTTATTTCCAGTCCATTTTTTGTGTATTCCTTTTCTAATTTTCGGAGCATATAGCACAGATCTTCTTCATTTTGAGCCATTACCACTTGGTCATCTGCAAAGCCTAATGTGTACAAGAAGTTGTCCCGGATTGATATTCCCATCTCTTCATATTTCCTTTTCCATGGTTTTAATATTTGTTCGAGGAATATCTTGAACAGTGTCAGAGATGTAGAGCATCCCTGCAATAAGCCTTTTGTGGTCTTAAATTCGTTGGAGTATTTATTACCGGTTTTAACTCTTACCTTGTTGTTGTGGTAAAGGTTTTTTACGGCTTCTATTAACCTCTCAGTTATTCCGATTTCCTTCATCGTGTTCCATAGTTGTTTTCTGGGAACCGTGTCATATGCCTTTTTAAAATCTATGAATGCCATGTGTACTGGTCTATTTTTTGCCATTTTTTTTCAATTAATTGTTGGAGTGTATATATGTGGTCTATGCAAGAACTTCCTGCCGTGAACCCCGCCTGATCTTCTACGATTTTATTTGAGATAGATTTTTCCAGTTTTTCTTTCAGTATTTTTCCATATAACCTGCCCATACATGCTATCACACTGATGCTTCTGTAGTTCCCGCATTTCTTCTTATCTCCCTTTTTATGTATCGAGGTTATATATGCTTTGGACCATTAATCTGGTATTTCGTTCAGGTTTATAGCGTTACTGAACATTTTGTGTATAATTCTGTGTAGTTTGTCCTTGTACTTAATTAGTTAATTAACGATTCCTCCTGGTCCCCCTGATTTTTTGTTTTCTAAAGTCTTTATGGCATTCTTTACTTCGATTAATGTTATCTCAATCTGTTTTTCTTCCTGATTTTGTTGTTGTTCATGTCCTGTATCTTTCTCTATGAAATCTGGGCGGTTTTCTGTAAGGAGCTCTTTACAGTAGTCTTCCCACTCTTTTTCTGATATGTATTGTATTTGGACCGTTTCGTTGTTATTTTTCCTTAAAGATTTCAGTAT
Source organism: Diabrotica balteata (assembly GCA_918026665.1). NCBI lineage: Eukaryota > Metazoa > Arthropoda > Insecta > Coleoptera > Chrysomelidae > Diabrotica > Diabrotica balteata. The sequence continues at coordinate 55,674,975 of OU898285.1, read as the reverse complement.
TTTCCGGTATTCCGAATTCCTTGTTCCTCCTATGTATTGTTCAATTTGTGAACATTTTCTTTTGCCCTTCTTCGTTTTACTTCTCTGTTTTTTTTATTTTTTACTTCTGTGTGTCTTCTGGGGATTGGGTGCTCATACTTTTCATATATAGAATTTTCTTCTCCTCAATACATTTTTTGGTTTCTTTGTTTATTTTTACCTTGCGTTGGGTATTTCTTTTCTCAAGTTTCCCCAAAGCTTCTAATGCCGCCTTTTTTATGCTGTATTTGACGTGCTCCTACGTTTCTTTGACGTTTCTGAAACCGAAATCCTGTAACTTCTGATCCAGTCCTCTCTGGTATAGGTCCCTTATGGATTTCTCTTGAAGTAAATTTATGTTGAACTTCATTTCTTCTTCTTTATGTTCATTTTCTACTTGGTCTCCTTCGTGTTCTTTCTTCCTTCTAGTTTGGGTGTTCAACGTGTAGGGAAACCCCATTTGTGAAATTATTAATCGGTGGTCAGCGGCACATTCGGCTCCTCCATTTACTCGTGTATCTCTAATTTTGATAGTACTACTTTTGCTGACAATTATGTAATCGATAATGGATCTGATGATTCTCATTGTTTGTACATACGTGTATTTCTGTATTAGTATATTCGTATTACGTATATTCTCGAAATGTAAAATACTGTATCAGCCTTTCTAGGTGCTTTATCAGCCATTTTTGTAGTGTTTGATCATGATAGTGATCATGTAGTGATCATAGTAGATTAAGGGATTATGGTCTTTTTTGATGACATCTTAGTTTTTGGTCTGAGAAAGGTCGTCAAAGAGATCGTCAAGAATTATGAGCGTTTGATCTGCTGCAGTTGGTTTAACTCAAGATATCAAATGATCAAACCAATCTGCCAACATATCGGGATTTATCCACTCAGGATTATTGCATCTAAATGTCCTGATGGTGCCTCATCTTTTGGGGAACTCCCCCTTCATCCTCTTTTGGGGGAAAACTAACATCGGTGGAACGTATAAACTTTCCACAAACATACAAATGACTGCGGTAGTAGATACACTTCATTCGACAGAGACAACTCTACCAACTTGTTTGCAATATCTTTTGGTAATAATCTTATAGTTTTTCCTGGTACTGTACTCAAAAACGTCTCATCTACGTTATATGTCCTGAGGAGGGTAAATAGCGTTTTATCCAATATGGTCTTAAGCAAATTGAAAAATTGTGTACAACAGTTCGGTTAACAGCATGACTGCGAACGATAGATGTTGCTTCAGAAGATTTCAGCAAAAGTAGAGAGTGTCTCGTGCGAAAACCCTTTAACCATTCTTTACCAGCAAGTTGTGTTTGGTTCGAAAATCTATGTACAATAGCATTCCTAACTGCGAGTTGGTACTCCATAGACCTAATGTCTTTGGTGATTATGTCTCTAATTAAATCCCTCGTTGATTAAGCTAGTTTTGATTCTAAGTCTCTTCAAATGGTTCATTGCTAGCTTGTTTTTTCGTTCTTATAGTTTGTCGCATTTTATCTTCGTCCGATTTTTGCCTGTTGGTCTTTCTTTAATTTTTCTGAACCATGTCGTCCTAAAAAAAATCAAGTGACCTATATTTTTTATCAATTTTTTTTTTACTAGAAAGGCAAAATAATCCCGAGATCATTTAACCCGACACCATGGGGGATCATTTAGTCCAAAAGAGCAAACTTTTCTGGTAGCCATGTTTTTTATGTACCGGCCAAGGTTTGGTATTTCGTAAATATCTTAAATTATCGGCAAAATATCGGACTTCTTATATCTTAAGTGTCCTTCTCTGCGGAGTAGAAAGATATAGTCTTACAGAAGAAGATATAACTTCTGCTATGACTTCTGGCAGTTGATTCTACAAAGCAAGACTGAGGACAAAGAGGTCCTGGATGCAGACGTATATCCTGGCTGGCCAATCTTAGGAAATAGACTGGTCTAACATCAACTGAACTATTTCCATCTGCTGTCAATAAAAAAAGATGGGTTAATGTGGTCGTCAACATCACCATAAGATAGACACCTTTAGAAAACGAGATGGAAGAGAATATAAAAAACCGTGTTTTCATCAGTTTACAATTTTTTGATTTCTTGTTCTGATTTGTCACTTATTGGAGCATAGACCTAAGTAATATTTAGCTTTCTATAGGTTGTTTGTAATTTCAACACTGCTACTCTATCGTTTAGAGGAATGAAGTCTGTCTCTAGCTGCGTAATTTTGTCTGATACGAATATAGTCGTTTCATATTGATGTTCTGGGTCAGTTTCTTCCGAATAGTAGATGTCTCCTTTTTTTGTTTTTCTGAACCAGACGATCTTATATCACTCATCCCCAAGATGTCTATTTTCATTCTTCTCATCTCTACTTCATTTTTTTATGAGCTAGACCCAGGATATTTATATTAGATCGCAAAATTAGATCGAAAAGAAATTGTATCTACATATTTTTTGAAATAATATACAATAATTAGCAATATACTATAGTAACATTATGCAGTTCCGATCAATCTAAACATTAAATTGGTACAGTAATTTTAACACAACCGCAGAATTAATTATATGGCTTATATATATTATGGTCTGAGCTCCTAATAGACATCTAATGTCCGTAATTTAGTTGCAAATATACAGTGATTAATGTAATCAAATACCTTATTAAAAGCTATTTCAATGTGGACAGTTAATAGTGCTTGTTAACAAAAAGTGACTTTGTCATGAAATTTATTTTAACAGATCATGTAGATTTATAATTAAATAAAAAATATAGCGCACGAGTAATTTTTAGAGATACCGATGGAGTAAAATGCCAATTTTTACCTTATTTTTTAATATAAAGGAATATTGTTACTGTTAACATACCTTCATATTGCTTCATTTAGACTGAAATATGACCAAAAATTCTGGAAACCAGTTCTGACAGTAGTGATTGTATACCAAATCCGAGATAACATACTTCGATCGTTGGATGTAGGAAAAGCAACCTCAGTCATGTTGCTGGATTTTTCTAAAGCCTTAGACACTATTGATCATATTCTTCTCTGTGTTAAATTGAAATATTTTGGATGCGATGATTTTTTCTTACAGTTTATTACTTAAGAAGTACTTAACAAGTACCACCGTAAGGTTCGGTTCTTGGTCCTCTTGTGTTTTCAATATATGTTTCAAACCTGTATAAATCTTAAAAAAAATTGAAATTATTATACAACTGTATTTGTGTTTTGAACCTAACTCTGTAAATCTAGGGTCATAAAAAATAAATCAGGATTTGGAGGCTATTTGTCCTTATTCTTCGCGTGCCATATCAGAATTATCCGACGTTGGCGATTACCATTACGAAGGCTTCTCCATCTTCTGCAATATAGAATAATTGTCCTGCATTTGGTATCTGAGTCCATTCACGAATGTTTTTTAACCAAGAAACTTGTTTTCTTCCTACACATCTACGGCCCTCTATTTTGCCTTTAAGGATCAGTTGTAAAATTTTATATGCACTTCCCCTTACTGTGTCCCAGATAAGACATTTTTCCATGTTAAACAGTCTTTAGCAGTTCTCTGTCTTTGTTGACGCTATTTGGTACTTCATTAGTTTTTCTTGCTGTCCAAGGTATCTTCAGCATTCATCTATGAACCCACATTTCCAATGCTTCTATTTTGTTCATGATCGATACTTTTACCGTCCACACTTCTGCACTATACAAAAGTACAGACCAAACATAGCACTTAACCATTATTTGCCTTAGTCCTAAACTAAGATGGTTATTACAAAGAAATGACTTCCTTTTCATAAAAGTTTTGTCCTTATTCCACTAAATATAACTTCAAACTAAACGCTAAAAAAATATGATTAAAATAAATATATATAGAGTTGCGTTTGGATTTAATTTGAGTCTCTTACTATTCCCTTACACGTGTTTCTGGATCTACTCGTCATCAGAGACTCTTGTAAGAAGAGATTAAAATCCGTTGAGTAGATCCGGAGATATACACAATTAGTAGTTTGAAGATGCGTTCTCATTTGTTTGCATTGAAGCACTAGAATTAACATAGTTTTAGTGATAGACAACCCACGAGAAATAGAAGAAAGAGTCCTAGAGTTGGAAAACATTATCCAACACGCACTCAGAAACAGCACTACAGAAGAGGAAGTAGAAATGCACACGGGAAGATTTAAAGATATACCACAAGAAATAAAAGACTTAATAAGAGAAAAGAACAGAGCAAAGCAGACAGCAAGAAGGAGAAGGAACCAGGCAAACAAAAATAGAGCAAATAGGCTGCTCTAACGAACAGGGATCTAAAATACTTACCAGCGAGAGCCATAGTATATATAACAAATATATTAAACGCGATACTAAGATTCAAGCAATTATCAAACAGATGGAAAGATGCCCATGTCATAATGTTACCAAAGCCCGGAAAAAAACAGTAGATTCCCGTAAAACTACAGGCCAATAAGCTTACTACCTGCAATCAGCAAGATTTTAGAGAGAATAATACTCAGCAGGCTCCAAGTTGAAACAGACAGATTAGATATAATACCCGAAACCCAATTCGGTTTTAGATCAAAACACTCCAGCGAGCTACAAGTACTCAGGTTAACAGAGTATATAGCAGCTGGATTTAATGATAAACAATTTACAGGAGCTGCCTTTCTAGATGTAAGCAAAGCTTTCGACAGAGTCTGACATAAAGGACTGATCTACAAAATGAGAAGATACGGTTACAGCGGAGCAATGACAAGACTAATCTCTTTGTACTTGAGCAATCGTAGTTTCAGAGTCCGGATAAGACAAGTCCTCTCTGAACTCAGGAACCCGGAGGCTGGAGTGCTGTCAAGTCTACTGTACACGATATACACAGCAGACATACCTAGAACACCAGGTACGCTACTAAGCTAAATACAAGCTGCACATAACAATAGCCTAAGAGAAGCAGTCAACGTACCGAGATACGTAGCAGAAATATTCCTGTTTAAAGAGCTACAACAGAGTGACTGTTACAAACAACAATTAGTAGAATAAAGTCATAATACTAGAGAGAAAATCAAAAATTACACCAGAGAAGAACAAAACACTAGAGAGAAAATATTTCAGAAAACAACAACAACGCACAATGAAGATAGTTCGTAGCTCATAACACTCGTGGCCAATCGCAACGTACAGCGCAGACCCAGTTAATTTTAAGTAGATAATTATTAATATGCACTAATTCTGATTTTATGTTTCAGGCATTCTACAAAAAAATCCAAAAAACACACAAGAAACGGCTTCGGCTACCAAAAAAACTACTAACAAAAACCGGCAAAAGCCACAAAAAAAATATTAACAAAAACGACAAAAACCCGAGCACGTAGGGCCCAACCCCTTGAGCACCAAGTCGCCGAACTGAGTCTAGCTCAGAGCGGAGATTTAAGGCCCAAGTAAGCAATTTTAGATCGCGGATAAGCCACAGTAAGATAACAGGAATATAACGACAATGCGCTGTCCTGAGTTTTGAATTCGGTTAGGAAACCATGTTGGGGTTCTATTACCCAGGACCTCCAATGAATTGTTACACCCGAACGTAATTCTTAGAGGTGAACATTTCTCACAGGCTGGGTTTAATTAAATTACTGGCTTGCTTGCTCTCATTTTTTTGAACGCGTAGATTTGTGGGTTTCCCCTCCACTCGCCAATATTAGTCTTAATTTGAAACATATTTTTGACAATTCACAAAAAATTCTGTTATAGTGCAATGTTTGTACAACTTTTTGTATAAAAACTACGAATCCAGTGAATTAAAAAAAAAGAACTTAAAATTATCGTCGAACAACTTTTTTTTAAAATCGTGCAAAAATTTCAACTTTTCGAATATAAAAAAAGATTTTATCTTCGAGCAATATTTTAAAAGTTGTTCTAAATGTTTATAAATCAACTTTTTTCACTTTTTTTTTGGTGTATATTGATAGTTTAACTCTTACGCTTACATTTGGTATGCGTAGAATTAATGTATCCTCAGTATTTTCTAATTTTTGTCCCAGATATTTGTTCTGCGACAGATCCTCGAAAAAACAAGTGAATATAACATCGACACACATCATCTCTTCATAGACTTTGAAAGCGCATATGACAATATAAACCGACAATTCTTAATAAAAGCAATCAAAGAATTTAATATACCAACACAACTAATAGAACTGATAAAAGAATCTCTAAAAGTAGAAAGTAAAATCCGGATACAAAATGAATTAACGGAAACAGTAGATGTGAAAAGGGACACAGCCAGAGAGACGCTCTATCATGTATCGTTCAACATCGTACTCGAGAAAATACGGAGGGTCACAACAGTCAATACTCGAGGGACAATCATTAATAAAAGCGGGCAAATACTAGCATTTGCAGATGATGTTGACATAATCGCAAGATCAAGAAGAGAAATGAAAGAGGCTCACAACCAAATAGAACGAGCTGCTCAAAATAGTGGTCTTAAAATCAATCAGAACAAAACAAAATATATGCAGGTAAGTAAAAACGCAGAAATAAGGTAGAAACAAAATATAACAATAGGAGAATACAACATTGACAGGGTAAAAAACGTTATATACTTGGGATCCCTCACGTCTGATAATAACGTTGCGCAGGAAGAGAAGAGGTGAATATTTATTGCCAATAAATGTTACCATGGCTTAATTAGGCAACTAAGATCAGATAACGTCGCAAGAAAAACAAAATACCAAATATACAAAACCTTAATAAGACCGATACTCACATACGGCTCATAAACCTGGACACTCACTAAAAGAGAGGAAACGTTGTTAGCCACCTTCGAAAGAAAAATCTTGCGACACATATAAGGGCACAAAAGAAAACGGTATTTGGCGAAGAAGATACAACTTCGAACTATACAAAATATACCAGGGTCCGGATATTATAACATTCATTAAAATAAGACGGCAGCGTTGGATAGGACATGTAGAAAGAATGGAAGAAGACGAAATACCAAACAAAATATTCAAACAGATGCCAGTAGGAAAAAGAACAAGAGGAATACCGATGCTGAGATACTTAGAACAAATAGAAAATGATATAACAACCTTAAAAATAAAAAACTGGAGAAAAAAAGCACGAAACAGATCAGAATGGAGAAGAATCCTGGAACAGGCCAAGACCCAAAAAGGGTTGTCGAGCCAGTGATGATGATGATTATTTTCTAACTAATGTGACTACAAAAACAGGTTTCTGGGATAAACAAATATAATAACTTTTAAACTAGTCAATGGAGCGATCTGAAATTTTGAGGGTTTATTAAAAACCACAATATTTAACTTTGGACGGAATAATAAATTCCTAGGTTGATCTTTATAATAGCTATAAACAAATAACGTTTTTGTCTTATTTTGCAGTGTTTGAAGAAATATATTAATTTTACAACTTTTAAAAATCGCCTTTTTACAGCTTTATTTATGTTTTAAAAAATAAAATTTTGTAATTTTATATCAAATATTAAGCTTTTCAATAGTAAGCAAAAAATCAAAAAATGGCATATTCTACACTAAATTGTTAATAATTAAAAAAAGACGCCGAAATGTATGCGAAAAATATAGAGGTTTTCTTTAGATAGGCCTATAATAAATAAAAAAATTGTCAGATATCTGGATTAGTCACATTCCTGAAAGAAATCTTATTTCTCCGGTTTATTATTAAAAAAATGTTTATAACTCATGTTTTGCAAAAATGTGACTTGTACCGTAGTTGATCTAAAGTCTTCATTTATAGAAAAGAGGGACGAGGACATTGAATTCTATTAGTCTAATTAACGCTATTTAGCTAGGTAGGCGGTTTTTTAGTTAAAAAAGAGATTCTCTAAGAAACTACGATATATCCAAGACACAAATAGCGATGATGATGGCAAACTTCGAAACGGAGACGACACGTGAAGAAATATAATTCTTGTGAAATTAATACATTCCTTTTAAAGTGCAAGTTAACTGGAAATCACTGCTAATTCAATCAGAACCTACTTTAATTTTTATTAAACAGAAGTAATATAAGACCAATTTAAACCTTCAATCCCCGGCTTGAACAAAAACTATAGAGGTACTAGATCGATTGTGATTTTCCATTTCTCAGTAATTTGCAAGCATGCTAGCTCATTTGTCACATAAATCAGAAGGGTAAATTTGTTTCAGTTACAAACGAGCACAGGAAGTAAAAATGATTTAGCTGGTAGTTTTTTCTATCGATAGGAGGCAATTATTTTCTAATAATATGCGACCGTTGGCAGTACGCTAGAACTTAACGACATCATGAATTTAGTTTAATTAAGGGGTCAGATTCAAATAGTCATTTGTTAAACATGTGCCTCAATAAAATCATAATCGCCGGTTTGAGCGTGAAATACGTGAGGCGTGTTGTCATATTAATCACCGGTTATTGCAAATATGCAATATTCGTGTTTAATACTTAACAAATAGACACAATGAAAATTAAGTGTATTCAAGTGATAAACCAGCGCTGTGGAATTAACATTGATTTAGGATTTGCAATTATTAACTCAATTATAACTACAATACAAGGGCTATTTTTATTTGGATATATTGCAACAACAATTATTCATGGTTCCAAATCATACTATCAGATTAGACTCGTTAGGATAGGCTTTTGAATAAAGCTAGATCTCATCACTATCGTAGTTTGTCTTTTACACGGACAATCTTAACAGAGAGGTGGAAGTGTATCATTTGTAGAATAGCCACTAAAAGACCGCTTTACAGCTCGAAAGAAAACTTGATGCAATTTCTTGAATGACTTTCATGTAAGTTTATTGCAAGATCTTGCTGGTCAATGGAATATTTGGTGCTACGATATCGCAGCAGAGGTTTGAATTTCTAACTGTCTGCTTAAGGTTTGATTATAAAGAAGAATAGCAAGAGTAGTAAGAAATACATTGGATAAATTTGCTTCCTTTAAAATTTATATGAGAAATATACGAGATAAATATAGAATAAAGATAATGATGACAAATGCCTCTAAAACATTTTATATGGTTAACGTTATTCCATATATTGGAAGAGTCCAAACACAGGATATTAAGTCAGTGTCAGCTTTATATATATATATATATATATATATATATATATATATATATATATATATATATATATATATATATATATATATATATGAGCGAGGTTCCTACAGCCTCTGCCGCCTCTCCTTCCCCTTTTTCTTCTTTGTTGTGGTATGTAATATAAAGCTTTATTTGGTCATCTGTCTTCATTCACTCGCTTCATGTGACCATACCACACTAGTTGTCTCGTATCAATTCTGTCTACACTGGAATATACAGTATTTGTCTACCTTTTAATATATTCATTCCAAATATGATCTTTTTTGTATACACCACACTCTCTCTTCAGAAAATCTATTTCTACTACTTCTATTCTTTTTCTATCTTTTTTCGCTATCTGCCAAACTTCTGCCCCATTTGTCATAATAGGGTCTACCAAGGTTCGATAGATTGTTCATTTCGTTTCTTGTCTAATATCTTTAGACCATAGTAGAGAGTTTAGAATGTTAACCGCTTTTTTTCCCTGCTGCGTTCTGTTTTCGATGTCTCTTTTGGTAGTACCTTCTTTAGATATTATGGATCCGAGATATTTATATTCATTGTATGTTTTTGTGTTTCTAATTTATAACTCTCGATCTTCTTCATCATCTCCTATTTTAAGATACTCTGTCTTTGACATATTCATATTGAGGCCCCATTTTTCATATTCTTTCTTTAGTTTTCTAAACATGCAGTCCATGTCTTCCTCATTATTCGCTACGCCTACCTGATCATCTGCGAAAAATAAAGTTGTTTTGACATTTACCACCGCCTATGTCTATTCCCATTCCGGATACTTGTTTCCTCCACTGCTCTAGCGATGATTGAATATATATATTCTAAATAAGGTCGGAGATAGACAACATCCTTGTTTAAGCCCCTTTGTTATTGAAAATTATTCAGATATAAAGTTTCCTTCTTTAACGACACTTCTGGCATTTTTGTATATATTTGCGATAGCATCCACATACTCTCTACTGAGACCTACTTTCGTCAATGTTTGAAACAGTTTTTTCAAAGGTACCGTATGGTATGCCTTCCCTAAATCTACAAACAATAGGTGGGTAGATAGATTCCTTGCCTTCTGTTTTTCGATTACCTGCTGCAGAACGAATATACCATCGGTGCACGATCTTCCTGCACGAAATCCATTTTGCTCTTCTATGTCTTCGTATTCTGATTCTATTCTTTCTTTTATTATTCGACCGTACAACCTGCCCACTGAGCTAATAACAGTTATTCCCCTATAATTAGAGCATTTGCGTTTATCCCTTTTTTTGAATATTGAGCTGATATATCCAACATTCCAATCGACAGGGATATTTTGTCCTTTTAAGCATTTGTTAAATAGTTGAACCAACATCTCATGTAATATTTTTGGTCCATACTTTACCAATTCAATTGGGATATCTCCAGGTTCTGCTGCTTTACCGTTTTTCGATCTTTTGATGGCATCGTTTAACTCTCCGATTGTTATCTCAAATATTTGTGTGTGTTGGGATATTTCTTCCATTTCGATCTCTTAGAATTTACATCTATCCTTTGTCAATAAGACCTCATGATGTTTCCACTGTTTCAGATCTATTACCTGTAAGTTAGATTTTCCTTTCCTTCCCTCCGGAGAACCCTTCACCTTCACCTTCACCTTTCAAGATTGCCCAACTCTTGTTCCACCCATATACCTATCCACCTCTGCACATGTTCGATCCCACATCTCATTTTTACTTTTCACATCTCGATTTAATTTTTGATATATTTTGTAATCTTCCTCCTTTCTCGTTGACATCCATTTCTGATAAGCAGTTTTCTTCTTGTTGACTAACGTTTGCATATTCTCCGACCACCATTCTTGATTTTTTGTTTCATGTTTGTCTTTATAACCCAAAGCTTCACTTGCAGCCTCATAAATGCAGCTTTTTACGTTCGAAAGTTGTCGGAACTAACACATGGAACCAAACCAAAATATAACAGTAGATAACTGGTTTACCTCTGTACCTCGGCCTGATCAAATGATTAGGCAGTTTAAACTAGCAAGTGTAGAATATGGTACTCCTTTAATAAGCCTACAGATTATAATGCTTGTTAAACAACATTTAGATGCCAAAAGAACTCAAGTTGTTTATTTCTCTAATAACAAACCTACCTAGTTGTGACTGGGTCTAGGCTTTTTGTCACGACATAAGCACATTTTAACTCAAAGGCACGGCTAAAACGTTAAACCATCCAGGGCAGCCAAAATTGAAGAAATCAGAGAGATATTTAATAATTTAAAGAAAACATTGAACCTTAAAATATCCTAAATTATGACGAAACAAATCAGATGACTCCGATTACCAAAAATGTGTATTTCAACGTGAGACAAAGTACTCGGAAAGCGCAGTGTCTCTAATTTTCGCAGCTACCACAACAGGAGAATGACTCCTGTTGTTTCGGCATAAATCATTTTATGCCGTTTATATAGCTAAAAGATTATATGATAGATGGATAATGGGTAACCTCGCTCGTACATTGTATAATACAACAAAATCTGGATGGTTTGATGCATCAAATTTCCAAGGCCAGTTATTTTACATTAGTTAAAACGGGATAACAGCACCAAGGTTTTGATTGGGGACAACTTGTCCTTACATCTAAATATTCAGATAATAAGGGCTTGTCAAAAGGCAAATATAAGGTTTTGTATTTCTGCCAACTAATTCTACAGGGTTTACACAACCACTTGATGTATTTTTCTGGCCTATAAAAAGATCCCTACTGATTTAAAAACTAGCCAACCTAACTTAAATTCAGTTGAAGAGACCATCTATCCTGAATTGCTAACAAAAATAATAGACGCGATTGAACTAAATTTTCAAACAAAAATCATTTTAAAAAAAGTTCATTTTGCGCAACTACCATTTGCTCCTTTGACCCACATGAAGATGCCAAATGAGAGATTTGCGAAAAAAGTAAGTTTTGAAATTGATAATGCATTATTAAATCACTTAAAACAAAAAATGTAAGGAAATATCATTTAAAAAGGAAAGAAAAACAGTTGGAGACGAATGACGACGAGAATTTAGCATAAGAAATTGAGATGGAGATGAATAACAGTGACGGTGATAATGGTGAAAAGACCGATGAATTACATAAAGAAAAGCAGGATGAAATGGTTGTAAATATCGAGTCTGATGAAAATATTGAAGTATATGAAAATAAAACCTAAACATTGGTACTTTTGTGTTGGTCCAATTTCTTACAAAAAAAAACTGTTACACATATTATAGCGATTATATTAGAAATAAACGACAACACGCAGTACGCCGTAAACTTTTTAAGAAACAATAAAAATTGTTTTGTTTATCCAAACATATCATATATATTGGACTTCAATTTTGAAGACATTAGAAAAAGATTAAAGGAACATTCCAAAAGTAGAAAAGGATGTTTTGCTTTTAAAGAAAATTTAAGTTGTTTTAAGTTATAATTTTTCTCGCATTTTTTTGATAAAATTTTTTAATGAAAAATTTTATGTTCTAGTTTTTATTAAAAAATAAAATTCAAAACGTGTATCGTTGGCAAATTAGTCAAATCAAAATGTATGTCGTGGGCAAAGTAGTCCTATTACGTTTCAATTTTGGCCTAGCGTGAATTTAAGGTAGGTAGGCAATATTCAACTTTTCCGGAGCAAATTTGCCCATCTTGTATTTAATTAAAGTAGGCCATATATACCCTTCTTTAGAGAAATCACTCAAGCAAAAAATGTGTTACATTATTTAAGTTGAATTTAAATTTTCTTCAGAGCAGTTGTTTTCTATATATTATGATAATGCCTCCAAAATAACTGTCAATTTTGTTGAGTATATTGAGAAATTAGTAACGTTAGTAACGCGTTACTAACTTCACACCAATATCAGAGAGAGTGATGTTACTACAAATAGAAACTAACATTATTAATACAAACATCATTTAAGTCTATGCTCCTACTGCAGATAAAGAGGAGGAAGAAGCAATTGAGTTCTATCAAAACATCAACAGTATCATACAGAAAATTTCTCGACAGGATGTTCTCATTATTATGAGCAATTTAATGCCAAGATTGGAACTGGAGATAAGACACAGTACATTGGAGTACATGGACTTGGAGTCAGAAACGAGAGAGAAGACCTCCTAGAAAAATTCGCAGAAGACTCAGAACTAGTTGTCACCAACACATTCTTTCAATTACCACCTCGCAAGCTGAACACGTGGAAATCCCTTCAAGATAGACTCGGGAGAAATATTAGGTATCAAATAGACTATATTTTAGTAAATAAAAGATTCCGAAACAGCTTTACATATGTCAAGACTTATCCTAGAGCAGACTTGGAGACAGACAACGCTCCACCGGTGGGAGTATTTCGAGTAAAACTCAAAATAGGGCAGAAAAGAACAGCGTAATCATACGACCTACGTATGCTAAAAGATCTTGATATGAGGATGGGAGTCCAAGCCACGTTAAATGAGCAAGTGACTGCAATTAGAGACAAATCGAACGAAGAACAAACGATCAAACAAATTACAGAAATAGTGCAAAATGTAAAGGATAAACACTTAAAGACAGATAGGTTAATGAAGAAAAAATCATGGATGACAGATGAGATTCTGAAACTAATGGATTTGAGAAGAGAAGCCAAAAATGATCCATACAAATATAAAACCATAAATATAATAATAAGAACGAAAATCAGAGAAGCGAAAGAAAAAGATGCAATGGAAAAATGCGAAGAAATTAAGACCTGCAGTCAAAGTACGATAGTCACAATGTACATAGGAAAGTTAAATAACTCACAGGGGGACTAAGACGAAGGCAGAAAGGAAATATAACTGATTCTGACAGAAACATCATCTTGGACAAACAGAGTAAAATAAGAACGTGGAAAGATTATTTAGAAAAACTATTTGAAATTTGAGCCTTTGTTAAAAGCCTTTGAGCTAGAAGAAGAGGTAAATGATGGACCAAGAATATTACAACAGGAAGTTTTATTCCGCAATAACATAGTTAAAGAATAGCAAAGCTGCAGGCCCTGATAATATACAAGCAAAACTACTCAAACTAATGGACAACGAATCAATAGCAATAATCGCAAAGATATTCAACAACATACATATACAACTCTGGAGAAATACCAACAGAATAGCTAAAATCTGAGTTTATTGCACTTCCAAAAATGGCGCCAAAAATGCGAAAGTTACCGTACTATAAGCCTCATGAGTCATCTCCTAAAATTGTTCTTAAAGATAATTCATAAGAGAATCTACAAGCTGCGTGAAAATCAAATTTCCCCCAATCAGTTCGGGTTCACAATTGCTGTTGGAACTAGAGAGGCTTTCTCAGTACAACTCTTATTCCAGAGATGCAGAGACGTTAAATCGTTTGATCGAGTACAGCACGCCTTCTTCTTCTTTGGGTGCCGTGTCCGTATTCAGACGTTGGCCGTCATCATGTTTACAATTTCCTGAAACCTTTCTCTGTCGGCTGCTCCGCGAAATAATTCTTCTACTGTGGAACCACACCATTGTCTAATATTACGCAGCCATGAAAGTTTCTTTCGACCAATCTATCTCTTTCCTTCAACTTTTCCTTGTATTATAAGGCGAAGTAGATGGTATTTAGGTCCTCTAATTATATGGGCGAAGTATTCTGTTTTTCTCCTCTTTATGGTGTTTATGAGCAGACGTTCTGAATTGATCATTTGAAAAACATCTTCATTGGAAGTGTGCAAAACCCACGATATCTTTAGGATTCGTCTATAGCACCACAATTCGAATGCTTCTAACTTGTTTAGAATTGTGGTTTTTAACGTCCAAAGTTGCACAGCACGCCAAGATGATGCAAATACTGAAAGAAGCAGGAATTAACAACCAAGATCTGAAAATAATTAGAAATCTTTACTGGAATCAGACAGCAAATCTCCGAGTTAAAGGTAAACACACTAATCATGTGCAAATCATGCATGGAGTGAGGCAAGGCTGTATTTTATCTCCTCTAATCTTTAATCTATACTCTGAAAGAATATTTTTTGAAGCTTTGCACGAAACTGAAAAAGGTATTGTACTAAATGGTTACCGGCTAAACAACATAAAATATGCAGATGACAACTTTGAAGATCTACAAGTTTTTATGAACAAAATCACGTATTACAGTCAACAATATGGACTCAATATAAACGTTAAGAAAACAAAGCTTATGAAAATTAGCAAGAAAGGGATAACAGAAGCTCAACTCTACGTCAACGAATCCCCTGTAGACAGAGTGACGCACTACAACTACCTCGGCACCATAATAAATGAAGAATGTACCAACAACCAGGAGATTAGAGCACGCGTCGGAAAAGCTAGATCCACCTTCAATCGGATACAAAAGTAAGAATGCTGCGATGCTACGTCTTCTCTATAGAAAACTGGAAGCATTTAAGATGTGGCTATGTCAAAGAATACTTAAGATCCCGAGGACTGACGGAGTTACAAATGAGGAGGTCCTCAGAAGAATGAATAAGCAGCGAGAGGTACTGACCACCATCAAATCTCGAAAGTTACAATTCTTCGGACATATTATGCGAAATGAATTCAGATATACTCGCCTTTAAGCCATCCTGCAAGGAAAAATATTTGGAAAACGAGGTCCAGGAAGAAAAAGAACATCTTGGTTAAAGAACCTCAGAATCTGGTTCAATACAACACCTGTGCAGCTTTTCCGCGCTGCTGCAGATAAGATAAAGATTGCTATAATGATCTCCAATATTTGTAACAGATAAGCACATTAAGAAGAAGAATATTGAGAAATGTTTATTTACCCTTTTTTTACTTTATAAATGAAGTAGGTCTGAGAAAAATGGCAGGTGTAATATCGTGGTACTAAATTTACCAATATAAAGAAAAACAGCCTATCTGATGCATGTATAATTAAAATTAATTGTAAGTATGATCTATGATTTATATTCTTATTTTTAATTTTCCTGTATATTTCTCTTTTATTTATCTGCGAATTGGAATAATAGAAGACGCATTTTGCAGCTCGTAAAACTTTTTCTTTTTAAATAAAACGTATCAGTGTTTTTGTCAGATTAATAAGAAGTCAATGTAGCATTTAAGATATATTCGCGTAACCTTTGAATGGAAAAGAGTGGCTATAAAGAACGAAAGTCAAGCTTTTGGAAAAGGACACTTTAAGGGGTTCTTTCTACGAGCTGACCACTTCAACTCTTGTCAGCCCCGACCGTACGGACATTATATCCAACTGAGAAACCATCGTGTACTTGACATAAAATCTATGAATAAAATATCATCAGTTTACGTATCGTTTAACATGAATTTTATTATTTAAACGACGTTTTCTGGTTTATACAGTAGCTTTTACAGTTTTCAGAATATTGTGGAGGTTTATATTTCCGATATAAACCACAGAGTTACTATAATATTTTTATAGGTCTCGCAATCGCACAACGACGGTATATATATATTTATACGCGACCCAATAAAATATATATACGCTGCATTTATGATTTAATAGTTTTAATAGTCTTAATACTCTGTGTATTAAAATTATACTTAATTCGATATCCGGTTTCTGAGTTCTGTAATTAAGCATCAAGTTTTGAATTTTTAGCAACATCTTCAATCCTTTCTGGTTGTTTTAGTTTTAGTACACATTGTCGTAATTTATTTTTACATACTATAATACTAGAAAGAATGTTCATGACGATCATGTCGTTTGCTCTGCATGTCAGGAATGATACTCCTACAGAACCTTTCGTGAGCTGCCAGATCTCGAACGTTACCAGCTTGGGATTTATGGTGACTTGTCGCTTTAAGCTAGCTATCCTTCCATATTATAGCTTCTATACCAATACTCTTATTCCTATGTAATTCGCAAACAAATTAAAAAATTAATGTCAGAAATATTATGAAATATAAAAAAGATTAGAATTCAAACCAGCGTTAACATAAAAATAGCTAAACAATGGAAGACACCAGAAAGAGTATGATGAAGAAAGACAGATAGAAACTGATTCCGATTCTGACTCGTCTTTGGTTGACGATAAAACAAAAAAACTTATGAAAAGAAGTGGATTACAAACGTAGTAATTCAGTAATCTCAGCGAGTTTTTCAAGTTGATTTTTCTCCAGATAAAAAATTCTATATAACCATAAAACAAACTGGGAAGAATTTAGGGAAGACTTAGATGCACAAATGAATCTGCAAATTCCATTAAAATCGCCACAAGACAATCGTCCATGACAATGTAACAAAAAAATGTGAAGAAGACCAGGATGAAACACAATTTGGCTTCAGAAATGGATTGGGAACTCGAGAAGACTTCTTTGCACTAAATGTATTACTGCAGAAATAAGACAAAAGGAAAGACGTCTTTGCTGTATTTATTGACTATAAAAAGGCCTTTGATCGAGTACAGCATCACAAATTAATTACAATATTAAAAGATAAAGGAGGATTATATGTTGATGGTCATATAATTCAAAGAGTGTCCAGTTTTAATTATCTTGGTTGCCATATTACTGAACAACTAGATCCAGATCAAGAGATAAAATGTAGAATCAAGATAGCCCGCACGACATTTTTAAAAATGAGGTCATTCTTCTGTAATGATAACTTGCAACTTCAACTTCGAAAGTGCATGGTTAAATGCTACATTTGGTCAGTCCTCTTACACGGTGTCGAAACATGGACATTAAAAATATCCACCATTAATCGTCTGGAGGCCTTTGAAATGTGGCTGCACAGACGTATACTAAAAATTCCATGGACGGCTATGCTGACAAATGTGGCAGCAGAGGAGACCGATATAATATTCTTCAACTTATTATGATGGGTAAAATCGAAGGACGCAGAGGAATTGGTAGAAAGCAGGTCTCTTGGTTTAAGAATATCAGGGAGTGGACAGGAATAAGGAAAGCTGAGCGACTCTTTAGAATAGCTCGAGACAGAAACAGTTTCGCCATGTTAATCGCCATCGTCAAGGGGACTTGACGTTGACTTGACGTGATAGGGCACGTTAAGAAGAAGAAGAACAAAAGAATTCAAAATAGTTATACAGAAAGCAGAATTGGCACCAATGCCGACTATTTACTACACTACACCTGGAAAATATCTTGACTCCAATCTAAACAAAAAATTATAGAGAACATGCAGCTACGAAAAACATTGCATATATCGAGATGCGCAGGAGATAAAGCAAAACCCAACAGAGCTACCAAATATTTAACAAAGTTACTAAATAATATTCAATACAAAGGAATTGATGATTACCTAAGTTCTCTTGCAGCTTATAAAGATACAGACTACTAACTTTTGAAGGCAACAAAAAAGCTAAAACAACCACAACAATATTGTCCTTCAATAACAGACATGCAGGGTAGATGGGCCAGAAATAATAAAGAAAAAGCCGTAGCCTTTGCTGAATACCTAGTAAACGTTTTTGAACCAAAATAAAGATCATAACGGCAATTATAGCGAGATTCACGCTATATCGAAATGAGAAATACAATTATGAAAAATACAAACCAAAGCCCCAGGGTTTGATCTGATAAAAGGCAAGTTATTGCAAGAATGATAAGCTTGCTACTAATTCTATCAAAGGTATTCGAAAAGCTTCTATTGATAAGATTGGTTTCAATCTCAGAAAAACCTAACCTTATTCCAGACCACCAATTCGGCTTTAGGTTAAAACATGGGACAATCGAACAAGTCCACAGAATACCAAACAAATCTCCTACGCGCTGGAAAGTCAATCCTACCTTTCAGCAGCCTTCCAAGAATTCAGTCTTAGGCTCGTCAAGATTTTGCTCATAGAAGATTTCGAGTAACCAGATGACATATCAATAAAATGGAAGGACGGAAAAATAACCGCGTTTTCCATTGTCTTCTTAATTGTATATCAAAATTTTTATACTTGATGCTCTTCTCGTTATATTTATCACGCATTATTCTTGTAGGTATAGCCGCATCAACCAGTGTTTGTTCTAGTTAATTCTTTAAAAAATATGAGATCTTGTCTGGGTGAAGTCGGAGTTTGTTGGCTACTTCTTCTTTCTTACTGGGTTATAGTGTTCTTTATCTGCTATATTCCGTTCCGATAAATGTCACGGAAAATGGTCAGGCCACGGAAAAATGTTGGATGGTTTCTTGAGTATGACATCAGTATTGTTTTAGGTTGAACTACCTGACCTGAACGAAGGATAAACATATGGAACAAGACAGAATTTATATTGATAATCTGAGCATTGAAACCGTTACGAGAAAGTATCTTCTTCTTCTTCCAATGGCGCTACAGCCCAAATTGAGCCTTGGCCTCCTGTAACTTCTGCCTCCAACAAAGGCGATCCCGCGCCACTCGTCTCCAAGCCCTGACGTTCAGTAAGTTGTGCGCATCTGCTGTGACTTCGTTCTCCCATCTATTACGTGGTCTTCCCTTTGGTCTTCTGCCCTGCATTTTACCATCCAAGGCCTTCTCGGCAATCTGTCGGCATCCATCCGTACCACATGACCAGCCCATCGAAGTCTTTGTACTCTAGCGAACTCTGCAATAGGTGCTTATTTGAACAGTTGGTAGAGTTCATGGTTATATCTAGATCTTCACATCCCATTTTGAGTGATGGGTCAAAGATCTTCCTTAGGATTTTTCTCTCGAAAACCTCTAATCTTCGTTTAGTGCTTTCTGTCAAAACCCATGTCTCGCATCCATAGCATACTATCGGTCTGATGATAGTTTTATAGACCTTAAGTTTCGATTTTCGAGAAAGTATAGAAGACAAATCGTAGAGAAAATGGAGAGCCCCCTGGCGAGAGAAATGTGGAGGAATTGTGGACAAAATTTAGAAACATAATAAGTGATAAGGCAACGAAAATATTGAGGAAAACCAAACCATTTAAACAAAACGAATGATTTGACAAGGAATGCCAAAAAGGTACATATAGCAAAAATAGAGCATACCTAAAGACAAATCAAGCTGGATACATAAGAAGAACAAATGAGGAATACCGGATCCTAAGAATATAAGAGGAAGATTACATAGAAGAAAAGAACAGCAATATAAGGAAAAGTAGTTAGAAAGCATAAAATGGCTAAGAAATCGATACGAAACTCGAAAGTTCAACAGAAATCTAAACAAAATGAGCAAATCGTGTATGCCAAGAATAGGGAATATAACGATGGAGAAGGAAATTCTTAAGTGATACGGCCTCAATCTTAAACAGATGTGTTAAATTTTTTGACGCAGCATTTAATGGCCATCATATCGAATAAACTGACAACACCTTAGCAGATCAAAATAATTGGAATCTATTCGACCCAAACGAAAGACAACCTAGCATTAGGAAGCTTGCCAAAGCCATTAAAAAGAATAAATCACCAGCAACTAATAAAATTTGTTTGCAGTGAGCTCTACAAGAATGATGATGACGACCTGCTACAAACACTACATAAACTTTTACTGCTTGTCTGCCAAAATGAGACTAGACCCTGTGAATTGTCTCAAGGCGTGAGATACCTTTTACATAAAAAGGCGATCAGCTTCGTGAGACAACTACAGAGGTATAAACTGTTTACAATATACTAGAAAATATTCTCTACAATTTTACACAGTGGGCATAGTTGGAAAATACCAGCCTGGATTGAGTCCAGAAAATCAACAATTGACCAAATTCATTTAATAAGACAGATCCTTGATAAAACATTAGAATTTAACACTGAAACCCATCACCTATTTTGGAGTTTGGTAAACCAGAAAACTTATCCAATTAATGAGAATGACAATGTCTAACTTAAAAGCCAGTTTTAGGATACAGATTTGGCTCCTATTTAACATTGCTTTGGAAAAGCAGTCGGAGACACACGAATTAGAGACGGTGGTACTATTTACAATAGATCAATATAAATCTTAACATACACTGATGACATTGACAAAATAGGGCATAGAAACTGACATGTTAAGTAATATTTCCTAGAATTAGGCTTAACAAGTCGGTCTTGCCATCAACGAAGACAACATCAAGTAAATATTGGATACTAAGGATTCTCAAGCAAATGAGGATCGGTAAACAGTCTTATAAAATCATATCTTTAAGCGTGTTGTCAACTTCACATAACTTGGCTCCTTGCGACTACCGCCAAAAAAACAAGTAAATAAATTAAAAGACGAATAAACCTTACAAATAGGGCATACTATGGAGTCCCAAAATAATTCCACTCAGGAATTATCCAAAGAAGAACCAAAATTATTAAATACAAAACAAAGCTGAGGCCGATCTTCACATATAAGGCAGAAACTTTTGAACAGAAAGACTTTTGGGAAGATTGGGAATTGCTAAGAAGCTGACGACGGGACCGTGTATAGGGAGAAGAAGCAAAGGCCGACCGCGAATTATATGGTTATATGGAGGTAAGACCGAATTCAGGATATTAAAAATCAGAAGATGGCAATACCTATTAGAATGGTGACGAATCTTAGGGCAGGCCAGGATCTACAGAGGATTTTCGAGCCAAATATGTTAATGATGACGTGTTCTGAAGTCAAAAATCCTCTATTTCGGAAATCATCTTTTCTGATATCAACTGATAAGAAAGAAAGAATAAACAATAGAAACAAGCGTTGACAACACAAAAGCGATTTTGTTGTATCATCATCATCATCATTAGCCATTTTACGTCCACTGCTGAACATAGGCCTCCCGTAAATAATTTCATTGCATCCGATCTTGAGCAACTTGAATCCAGTTAGACTGGATGCGCTTTAAATCGTCCGACCACCTTGTTGGAGGACTTCCTCGACTACGATAAGCATCGTGTCTTGCCCTCCACTCTAAAATTTTCTTTGTCCATCTTCCATCTCTGACCCTAGCAACATGTCCTGCCCAGTTCCATTTCAGGGTTGTAATTCTTTCAACTGCGTCCGTCACACCAGTTTTTCTCCTTACTATCTGACTCGAAACTCTGTCCCTGAGTGATACGCCCAACATTGACCTCTCCATCGCTCTCTGTGCCACTTGTATCTTATTAATTACTTTTCTGGTAAGTGTCAATGTTTCTGCTCCATATGTCAGAACTGGAAGTACACACTGATCAAAAACTTTTCTCTTCAAGCACATGGGAATAGCTGATTTAAAGACTTCCCTCAGTTTTCCGTAAGCTGCCCATGCCAGTCCTATTCTCCTTTTTAACTCTGTTGTTTGATTGTCTCTTCCCAATTTAATCTCGTGGCCCAGATACTTATAGGAATACACTTGTTCAATTTGCGTGCCATTAGAGGAAATGTTTTTTGCCAGTACCAGGTTGGTCATGTATTGTGTTTTGGAAAAATTAATTTTAAGGCCAACTCGTGCACAAGAGCTCTGAAGGTCTTGAAGAAGTTGGCATGCATGATCTACCTGATCTGCAATAAGGACTATGTCGTCTGCAAACCTCAAGTTGTTCAAAAATTCCCCATTTATATTTAATCCAATATTTTCCCAATTATTTTTTCTCATAGCACTCTGTAATAGGGCGGTGAATAGTTTAGGAGAGATAGTGTCTCCTTGCCTAATACCTTTCTCCAAGGGAAATGTGTCTGTGTCACCATAGTACATTTTTACAGCAGCTGTTGCGCTATCATATATATTTCGAAGAAGAGTTGTGTACCTATGGTCAATACTGCACTCTGTAAGAGCTCTTAACATGGAGCTATGCTGGACTGAGTCAAATGCTTTCTCAAAGTCTACAAATATTAATATCAATGGTTTGTTGTATTCTATAACTTTCTCTATCAAGGATTTTATTACTTGTAGGTGGTCATTTGTTCCAAAGCCACTCCTAAATCCGGCCTGCTCTAGAGGTTGATGAAATCTAGCTTAGGTCCCAGTCTGTTAGTAATTATTCTCATAAAGAGTTTATATAAATGAGATAATAAGTTGATAGGTCTGTAGTTGCCAATTTCTGTTACATCTCATTTTTATGCAATATTATCATAATGGCATTATTCCATTTTTCTGGCGTAGGTATTTCCTTCAAAGAGGCAGGCATTATAAGGGGTTTTTAAAGCCTTTATGACGCATTCGCCTCCTAATTTTATCATTTCACTTACAATGCCATCTACTCCAGGTGTTTTGTTGTTCTTCATACCTTTTAATGCTGACTTAATTTCCTCTTCGGTTATATCTGGAAGTTCCTCTGACCCTTGATTTAGTATTGCTGGAATTTCTACTTCGGGAATGTGATCATCTCGACTATATAATGTTCTATAGTACTCTTCGATGATTTTTAGTATCTCTTGTTGTTCATGTATGACATGTCCTTGATTATTTTTTAACTTATAAATATTCCTCGTTCCTGTTTTCAACTTTCGTTTTAGAACTTTTAGGCTTTTGTTTTGTTTTACGGTATCAGTTATTTCCTTAGTGTTAAAGTTCCTTATGTCTTTCCTAATGGCTTTTGAAATGGTTTTGTTTAAATTCCTTAGCTCTGCAATGTTCGTTGTATGCTTTTCTTTCATTTCCCTTCTTTTTTGCATTAGGTTTCTTGTGTCTTCTGTGAGTTTTTCATTTTTTGTTGAGTGCTTGGCTTGGCACTTCTTCTGTGACTTCTTCAGGGCTTCTACCAATTTTTCGTTAAGCTGTTCAATACTGGTTTCATCTTGCAGGTCTTTCTGTAGATTACTCTCTATTTCTTCCTGGTATGCCCTGGTGTTAGTAATCGCAGTGAATTTAACATTATTAGTCCTTGTTACCATATGTCTTCTTTCTTTCTGTATGTTTAAGACTATCTTCGCCCTAACCATTCTATGGTCACTTCCAGTTGAAAATTGATTTAATACAGTTACGTCTTGAAATACTTTGTTGTATACACAGGATTGAAAATTTGTATTTAATGCTTTAATAAATATTTAAACCTGCAAATAAATTGAAACTTAAAACAAAAATGAAATACATGGCAAATAAATGTACAAGTATATAAGATATTACACGACATACAAATTAATATAATAATTATCAAATATTGTAAATAAACCATAACCAGGTGAACACAACTTACCTAGATTTTATTGTTGAAATGTTAGCTGTACAAATAATAATTGTACCCTCTGGTAGAAAGCTATTTCTGCCTTTTGTCAGCATTATGTTTGTTATAACAGAATCCCATAATTTTAATAAATGCTAAAGAATAATCTGCAGCAGGAAATAATTCCCTTGGGCGGTCGAAAAACTGGTAGTTCTTGAAACGTGCTGGCTTTTCTTTATTTCTATCGGCACAATTTGTAATTAACCTGCAACAAATAAAAGCAAATAGATCAACAATTATTGTAGGTTTCTTGTAACCAATTAATATCAGGTTGTTACTACTAGTTAGCTACTGTGAAGCACCAACACACTAGCCATAGGCGCACCCAATAAAAACATAATGAGAACTCAATAAAACTCTGTTCTAAATTGTTACAAAATGAATTTATTTATTTAAAAAGTTAACTAGCTAAAACTCCTATACAATTGTGTCAATCTCTATAATTAACATTAAGTAAATGGTTATTTCCTGCAATGTAAAGAGCATAAAGAGCGTTTGTATTATAGTACATTTGAGAATGATTGATAGCATAAATTTTATTTTACGTCAGACAAAACCCAATACATAAAACAGAGACGGAAATTTTTTAAAATAAAATATCCAGCATTGTTCTAAACACATACCAATTTATTTCAATTCTTTTCTTTCATTTTGTAGTCGTTTTAACCAACAAATTATATAAGTACGTAATCTCTACAAGTACAAAATATTTACAATTTACCAAAACGAGAGGGTCAATTTATAAGCCCTTAACTTTCTTAGAAAGGATTAAAATTTCCAAGCAGCAGAAGGTGTTTTGTAGATTGTGAATCATTTTAGTGAGGATTTAACAGGTTGTAGACATTAATGAAGACGAATATTTGCCAAACATTAAAAGAGATAAATTGTGGAAAACTTTACGTGAATTATGATTCGTTTATGAGAACAACAATAAAAAATCTGTGCCCATGGAGAAAGAAGAAATTATTTGTTGAAGAAGGCAATATTTACGGGAAATTCAAAAATTAAGGAGAGAAGGTAAAAATATTTTTTATTTAGATGAAACATGGATAAATGAAGGGCTTTCTGTAAAAAAAGCTTGGCAAGATAAACTGGTTACAACTGCTCGTCAGGCATTTTTATAGAAGGTTTGTCTATGGGCACAAAAATTCCAAATTGTAAAGCTCACCGTATAATCGTCACTCATATTGGAGGAGATAAAATATTTATTGATGGAGGCTTGCTAGATTTTATTTCAAATTCTACGAAGTACTACCATTAAGAAATTACTGCTTATGTTTTTGAGGAATATTTCAGTCAAATGATTTATTAACGACCAAATCTGTAATAGTCAGGGACAATGCCAGTTACCATTCAAGATTAAAGGAACCATTACCTAACACTAAATGGAGAAAGTAAGAACCCTTGGGTTGGCTAATAACCAAAGAAATAGTAGTGCCAGCAGAAGGTTTACTCAAAAAAGAGTTATTACAGCTATGTATTTCCTCGTACAAGTCATTCCACCATAAGCTATAAATTTATCTAAAATGTGCGATGGTTCTCGATCTGAACATATAATCAATTAGAAGAATTTTATAAAGCTGTCACCAAAATGCGTTGCACAGACCCGAAACATAACATTATTCACATCCAGTAATGGATTGGAAACAGCAATTGGAAGTTATTTAAAGACTTGACGTCAGTCCCATTGAAGAACTTATACAGAGGCCAATCATAAAGCAAATCAACATTCCCAGACATAATATAAACATTCGGGGAGATGAGTTGCCAAATATTATACTTGAGGCAGAGCGTTGGACCAAGATATATCCGAACACACGGGGAAAACTGTTGCTAACCATCAGTGAATTCCTCATTTAACCATGGGACTAGTCACTATTTTCATTGCTATGTTGATTGTCATTATGTGGCAGGTAGTCAGATATATTCGAACCTCCAAGAGAGCCAGAAAACAAAGGCATCAAGGTTCTTGCATCCAACCTCATCCAGCGACTCAAAGACATACGGTATCACAACTAAATTTAAGTAAAACTTTAGAGAAAGCCTCTCCTAGATCAGTTTCCCTTAATGAGCTTAGATTTGAATTAGATAGTTTAGCTAAATCATAAATTCTAAATATTCAAGTTATAGGTAGCACTGCTCGGGTGAGATAATATTTCAAAAACCGAGTGAATTAGTGTTATGATTATTGTTATATTAATATTTTATATTTTATATGTTTTTAGATATTTTTTATTGGTCGTCTGTTTCTTTTATATAGTTGCCAATATGTTTAACCACAAATTAATCCCTTAATTTGTAATCTCACATTATTCTTAACTGCTTAACTTTTTATAATTTCACCGTGTATAATTGAAACATTGTAAAAACATATCGAGTGATATTTTTCTTAAATTTTTTAATTTAACTTAATAAATTGCCAAATAATATATTTTCTAATAACTTCCGAAGTGTTGCAATAACGGCCTAGATTGAATTGTATTGTAAACTCATAGTTCAAAGTTTGTTAGTATGATAGAAGCATTAACCTTTGTACTAAGGTATACATTAGTTGTAAAATTATAAATTGGGGATTTGAGCTCATTTGAGCGCAGTCTATTATAGAAAGTTACTTAACCAACAACTAGACTGTAATTATCAGTAGCTGTCAAAAAAACTATAATTTTTATTCCACACTTCAACAATTTATTCACCATCGTCAATCGAGAAGAATCGGAAAAGGGGACATTAGAAAACAATTCGATCCTAATATTTACATTGAATTGTCCACAACGAGATCCTGCAGTGGGGCCTTAGATTATTAGGCATAAGGCTCTGATATTATTCTCTTATAGCTTGTTTTTAACTGACAATTTTATACATGAGAATACATCACAATGTGTTTATATGTACAAAATGTGTACAAAAATAAGTATATTTTTCGGCTTGTTTTTGATGTTTGAATTCCAATGAAGAAATCGTTTTCAAAATAAATTCCTGAAATAAAATTGTGCATAATTGATAAAATTGACAAGAATGTTACATTTGATGATATCTTCAAGGTTTCCGTGTGATTCTCAATCTCGAGTTAGTTTGATTAATTTAGCTGTAACCAGATGCAATTTCACCCCTGAATTGACAAATTTTCTTTATTGTGAATTTTTAAGTAACATTTATTTTAAATTTTGATGCAATATTTTTATGTAGTTTATCTAAACCTTTTTTGATTTCTGCTAGATGTTTTATAACCAGGATTTCGTTGTAATTAAGTAATAAGTTAGGCAAAATTTGATTTAAGTTTAGGAGAGGAGAACCCGATGGATTTTTATTTCCTTATGACTACGTAGCATTTTTAAAAAATAAAGATAAACTTAATATGTATTAAATTAATATTGTAGGTATGACTCCTTTTTACAGCTCCTTTTTCTTCTAACGATACGTCCATGTAATAAATAACGATTGCCGTTACTAGCGATAGCCGAGAGGTGTTACCAGCGTGATATAAAGCCCTACAGGCTACTAGATCAGAAGTTAGAGTTAAATACGTAGAAAATTAAATACGCAGAACTTATTTGATGATTAGAAAGTATTACTGCAATAAATATAGGCGACTGTAAATCGTTGTGGTATAGGAAACCATTATTGTTATACTCATATTATATCGAAATATAAACATCAAAATAAATAAATAAAGGTTCATAAAGCTGTATATTAAATTAGTGATTAAATAATGTCAAAAACTCAAAGCACATGGGAAAACGAAGACATGAAAGGAAGATATTTAATATACATTTTCTATTAAGCACTGTTCTGACAACTCTATTTTCTTAGACTGAGCGGGTAATGATATTTGGGGTTACGTTTCGAAAGGAGTTATAGTTTTATATAAGTTATAATTCGCTGTTGGGCGTGAAAAGGGGGACAAGTAATAAAATGTGAAAACAAGAAAAAACACGATTCTTGTAATATACGCCTTACCAAAATTTCGATTTTCTCGTCTCTCTTGTCTCATTTTTCTCGTTTATTTGTTCATGCGTTTTTTAACTTTCTCGTGAACTTGCCTGTCTAAGTCATATTTATCTACTGCAGTATTATTTATATCTTCTGAATTGGCTCTTCTTTTTTTTTCTTTCTATTATTTCGCTGTCCTCGGCAAAGCTATCATATTTTTCATCCTGCGTAGGGACAAAATTTGAATCTGCAATACTATCATCTGATGAAAAATATAATAGATCCTGAATTTCATCTGGAAGTGATGCAACAACGCTACTGGCGTAGGACATCTCAGACTCATCTCTTGCATGGTGCTCTAAAATGAAACAAAAATAAAATTAGTTAATAAAATTTTTATTAGCAAACAACAAAAGAACGACACTAAATGCGCATTTTGTTTTTGTTCATATTTCTTCCATAGTTTGTAGTATGTGTATCTACTTTTAATAAAATTTGTTTTATTTATTCTACCAGTGGAAAATAAATTATGATTTTACTTACCTTCGGCATTAAGCATATTTAGAATTTGTTTTCCTCTAGACAATTTTTAATTTTCACTTATTATATTGGTATTACTAAATTTAAACAAATATTTTTATTTTGCAATAATAATCACAACTATGACTCATGTTGCATACTAATTTATAGGTTATGTGTGTTAAGTTGGTTGCTAGTTACATTAAAAGCTAACCGTGAATAAGGGGACAAGTCAAGTTGTCTCATTATTCACTAAGAGAAATACTGACATGGGCAGTGCCAAAAGGAATATGTTAACATATCCCTTTTTACACTAAACTTTATGTACTATTTTGTAAGTGCCTCATTTGGAATAATCATCTTTATATACAAATTCAGCTACATTGACTAGTCCTCTTTTACACACCAATAAAACGTACTTTTTTAACCTATATTTGAGTTAATCCCGCTTTCATCAAAAATTGACTTGTCCCTTTTTTCACGCCCAACAGCGAATTGTATTTAATTTTGATCTAGATATGACTGCTATGTTAGAATACATGCGTAATTTGGCATTTGACCAAAGGAAATGATTTTAGTTCAAACTTCTCGACCTTTGCTCACTCATTAGCAGCTATTCCAAGATTGACTGGCAATCAATTCCAACAGAAAGTTGGTGTTGCAGCCCGATAAACGCACCACCACAATGCACCAACAAAGCGTTGTTTTGGCTTACCGATGAGTGTGCCATACAAGTTCGTGTCGCACGGTTAATTTCAGATGATATATTATAAGCAAAGCCCAATTACATATTTATACCTTTAATTAACCAATTTTTTTATAAAAGAAAATATTATTAAACTATAAAAGGAATTAAACATATATCGAAAATATTCTAGTATACATTTTGCTATTAAAAGTTGCTTTAAGTCTTCTTTTGTTAATGTAGCTACAGTATTTACTATTACATACCAAATTAACTTAAATTCTGTAAGATATGGCGATCTTGCAATGCAGTAGTTTTCTAAATCTTTTGTTGACACCTTCAACATCACTAGTTTGTATTGTATTCCCCCCATATTTAAATGTCTTAATTTAAGCACTTAATTTTTTAAATTTATTTATGAATGAAATTGTGCTAGACAAAAGATACCCATAAAATATAGTTTTCTAAATTTGCAGAAAATCCCCTTTTTGACTTGAGGCTGAGTGTAGTGATCAGTGAACAGTGTAGTAGTGTCTGGGGGCTCGGGAGACTGAGACCTCGGAAGCCATGAGGAAGGCATAAGAGAGGATGCCGAAAGCTCGGCAAAATAGATATCGACGCGCTTCAACCCGGAAGACTGGTGAGTTTGATATTAATTTTAGTAATAATATTAATCTTAGCTCTAGGTTATATATATATATATATATATATATATATATATATATATATATATATATAATGTTCGGAAAGATTTCCGCGGTTAGTACAATGAAACTTAGAGCTCTAGGTTATATATATATATATATATATATATATATTATATATATATATATATATATATATATATATATATACAGATTGAACGAAATAAATTCGGAACATAGGAATATAATGTATTTCGGCTCAATTCTGCTATAGCTGGTTGGCCAACAAAAGATTGTCAAATAATTATATTATAAAAAATCCCATACTTCGGCGGGCTGCTGGATTCTGAGCTCATAAAAATTGAAAGCTACACATAAATCTACGATTATGCTGTCAAACCAGTTATAGTCCAGGAAATGTAGCATTTCACCTCGCAATTTTTTCGTGCGGCGTGGATTGACTTGAAATTTAACAGAAGGTAGGTAATAGCCTAAGGATCAAAATCTATATCGAACCAAAGTGCGCCAAAGCCTAGGGGGTAGTTGCCACCCCATCTCCGGGGTGAAATTTTTTTTTACGTTTTAACTACAGGTTTCGATTAGAAAAGTGATTCTAAACAAAAAATGTGCTATACATTTTTTTATAAAATATTTTTCAAGTTATTCGCGATTGAAAGTAACAACTTTTAGACGAAAAAATCCACGTTTTTAATCGATTTTTCGCGAATAACTCGAAAATGGTGCATTTTATCAAAAAAATTAAAATTGTAGAGAACAAATTTGTAGCTTTTAAAAAGACAAATACAATTACAAATACAATATCAATGTTCAGCGGTTTTCTTCAAATGCCAAATTTGAAAGATTCAAAGTCAAATATCGAGAAAATGATACATTTTGGAAGAAAACTCACAAAACGTTTTTCAAGAGCATAAATAGACCTATCATAAAAAAATAAGGTCAATACCTCATTTTTTACGAAAAAATCGAGGAAAACAACAACCTAACCACCCCCATAATTAAAATCGATCTTCACCCTTCTGCAATTCCCTTTGTAGATGTATTTTTAATACGTCCAAGAAGTTTGACCCATTTAAAATGCTTAGTTTTAGAAAAAGTACAGCTTAAAGCGAGAAACGATTTACAATTTCATATTTTTTACCCTTCTTTTTTTAAATATGCCCGAAAATACTGAATATATGAAAAAAATAAAAATTACCAAATTGTAGCTTTTTTAATGACTAAAATTATCCTTTATTTAGATTTGTTGTACAATGAATATTTGGCGAGATATAGCTGTTTAAAGCATCGATTTACGATCAAGCACCATCTTTTTCGAGCCCTTTAAACTCACCCCATTTAAAAACCAAGGGTTCCAAACAAATTTTAATTCACAGATCTTTGTAGCTATTAAAAACCTCTACAAATCGTTTTTGAAGAAACATCTATCGTTAAAAATTAAAGGAAATACGTTAAAAAAACCAGTTAATTTTTTTCCGGAAAATTCCATTAGTATAGTACAGTACATTTCGGAGCATAATAATCTACAAAACCGGTATATTAGATAGTGGGGCGTTATACATTCGAAATTTTAAGCGTTCTTATTTTCAAATCCCATACAACAGAATAAAACATCTGCTCATATGTCTATGGCTTGGCAATGAAAATATCAGAGCAACAGATTGGGGATGGTTTTCCAAAGATGGTTTGTTATTACCCGTACGCATGAACAAACAACCTGCACCCGATAAATTTTTGAAAATTATTTTTTGCCAATGCAAAAAAGGATGCGGCGTTTCATATGGGTGCAGAAAAGTTGGTTTATACTGTAACTCTACTTGTTCTGGGTGCTCAGGTGAAGGGTGCAATAACAGTCCACCAATAATTGAGGAAGATGATGATGACATAGATCACATGAAGATGTCATTGATGATGAATAAAATTAATATTATAATTGTTTTACCTATAAATGTAAATATTTTCAACTATTTATGTAAATGTATAAGAATATAATTATGGTGCCTTTTTATGATAATTTTTTTTTTATTTTTTTCTACTTTTTTCAATTTATATCTTATAAATTAGTATATAAAAACTGCAATCTTGTAAAGGGTAATTTTCAAAAGTTGAAAAGTTGCAAAATTTTGGCAAAAAATTGTTTTCACCTATAGCACTCATAACAATTGATTTTTAAGGGTTGAAAATGTATGAATTTGTATTTTAAAGTATAAAAAACTCACTATTTAACTAATCCAACCAAATTTCACTCATTTTAGGATTTGTAATATTATTTTACAATTTTTGAAAATTAGGGGTAGTTTTCACCCCTAAGAACAATCAGGGTTCATCGGCATGACATAAACTATAAAGTAGAGGGTGAGTTGAGCTTAATTCCAAATTTTTATGCAAGTCCTTCCAAGGTGAAATCATTTTCTTCGCATTACTAATTTTTTTATATTAATCTCTAATGAGGGTCGCTTTTTAAGGGTTGAAATATGATGGAACTTTATTGAAAAGCACGAAACTATCATTATTTAATTAATTCAAACCAAATTTTACCATATTCAGGTTTAATATGTTATTTTATAATTTTTGATAATTAGGGGTAGTTTTCACCCCTAAGAACAATCAGGGTTCGTCGACATGACATAAACTATAAAGCAGCGGGTGAATTGAGCTTAAATCCAAATTTTTATCCAAATCGATCCAAGGCGAAATCATTTTTTTAGAATTAGTAATTTTTTACATTAATCTCTAACAATGGTTGCTTTTTAAGGGTTGAAATATGATGGAACTCTATTCAAAAGTATAAAATAATCATTATTTAATTAATTCAAACCAAATCTTACCCATATTCAGGTTTAATATGTTATTTTATAATTTTTGACAATTAGGGGTAGTTTTCACCCCTAAAACCCTTCAGCGCACTTCGGTTCGATATAGATTTTGATCCTTGGGCTATTACCTACCTTCTGCTAAAATTTCAACTGGATACATGCAGGACGAAAGAATTGCGAGGTTTTAACTTTTTTCGAGCTTCAATTCCTGAACTATTACGCCTCCTTAGACAAACCCGTCTTACGCAAACAACTTTGTTGCGAGACAGATAGTTGAACGATATTTTATACAATGTCTATACCCAGGTATGGATTTATTTTTGTCCAAGTTTTATATTGGTCCACTATTTTAAATGCAGTTCAAACAGACATGTATTAAATTGTATGTTCCGTTTTAATTTGGTTCAATCTGTATATATATATATATATATATAATGTTCGGAAAGATTTCCGCGGTTAGTACAATGAAACTTAGAGCTAAGATTAATATTATTACTAAAATTAATATCAAACTCACCAGTCTTCCGGGTTGAACCGCGTCGATATCCATTTTGCCAAGCTTTCGGCATCCTCTCTGATGCCTTCCTCAGGGCTTCCGAGGTCTCAGTCTCCCGAGCCCCCAGACACTAAGCTTCACTGATCACTGATCACACCAGTGACAACGCAGTCACTGATGTGATTCAGCCTGTTTTTCATAACTACAACGTTTTTGGGCTCAATATCTACCTGAAATCCACAATTACATCGAGAAATACAAAAATAAAACTCCAGTGCATCCAGTACTAACATATAGTTCAGAGACCTGGACCTGAACAAAACGTTATGAAAACATATTAGAATGTTTCGAAAGGAAAGTACTAAGGTGAATCTATGGAGCAGTGGATGACAATGGAGTATGGAGAAGACGACACAACTTCGAACTTTATAGAATATACCAAGAACCAGATATCGTAAGATAGTTAAGATAGGATGTCTGAGGTGGATAGGTCATTTTTAGAATACAAAAACATTTTATAAAGGATTTTTTAAATAAAAGTTTTTATAATGTGTTAGTACTGCCCTCTTCTTCTTCGCGTGCCATATCAGAATAATTATCCGACGTTGGCGGTCACCATTGCGAAGGCTTCTCGGTCTTTTGCAATATGGAATATTTGTCCTGCATTTGAATGTAGGACAAACATTCCATTCACGAATGTTTTTTAACCAAGAATCTTGTTTTCTTCCTACACCTCTACGGCCCTCTACTTTGGCTTTAAGGATCAGTTGTAATACTTTATATCGACTTCCCCTTACTATATGTCCCAGATAAGATATTTTTCCATGTTTAACAGTGTTTAGCAGTTTTCTACTGCCTTCTTGGACGTAACGGTTACAGTGACGCAGTAGTTTTGGAAATATGACAAGAAGCATTGAATACTGCTACGCCTGCAATTTAGGAGAAAAGAGTGCGGAAATGTAAAAAGTTCATAAAATAATGTTTGATGCATGAAAATCATATCAAAGTAATTAAACAAGTGATCATTTACAATCCAAACGAAGATACCGACTAAAGTGATTATGAGTATGGATCTAATTCTCGATTACACATTAAGGTAATATGTTTTCATTTTCTCATTAAATTTTTTTAAGTCTTATTGTTACTATTTTATCAGTAAACAATTTAGAAAACCGCTACAATTTAGAAAAAATATAATTTGTAATGTTCTTCTATTTTTGCACTAATAATTGTACATTTCTCTAGATGAATGTAAAATGATATTATCAGTTAAAACCGTATTTTCTAATCCGTAAAAGCTTTCATCCCTAATCGAAAATAGTCGCAAATTCATAAAATATACTAGGTATATTGAGGAACCCTGTATATTAATTTCCATATTAATTTGATAAAACAATCGTTTTTATCAGATTCCAATAAACCAATTATAAAGGAATTATACGCGCACATAATGCAATATATACACCTAAACACAACAAACCTTCAAACAATTTTTTTATTCGAGACAAAAAGAAATGATATCATTTCTCCGTGACTGATTTTAAAATTGACTATTACAATGACAAAATGTGGCTGAACGCCATGACGACCGGGGGCAGGTATTTATTTATTTATTTATATTCCGTAGCAAATCGAAATGGACTTTTACAGTTTATCACAAAAGAAAGAGTCATTTGAAATGTTCTCAACAAAGTCTTCAGCAATAGAGAGAAAGACTTCCGCTAGACCAGTTCTACCCCAACGTTAGCTATTACGAAATTTATGTGCAGTCTCGTTTTGTGGAGTTACAAAATCGTTCGACCATGAGAAAATGATTCGTTACGTATTATAAACTTAGGTTTTTGGCATCTGTACGTGTTTATAGGTCAATTTAAGCATATATACAGGGTGAGGCAATACTACCTGGAAATACGATATAATATATGTTTTTATTACAAATCAAATCAGTGGTTAAAGATATAAGTAAGGAACTTTGTACTGTACATAATAATATTTTCGTATCTACAGGGAACAATACTATTTAAAAATCATCGAAATGGCTGATAAATACAACGGCCCCAAGTACGGGCGCTCCTTAAATGGACCGGGGTGCTAAGAATCTTCCGATCAGCTAGAATCCTGAACACGTTTTCTTAAGAGATAAAAATAGGTACATGGAATGGTAAAAGCATGTACGAATCAGGAAACATTTACCTCATTAAAGAAATAAAACCATACCTCGATATACGAGCGCCCTAATATACGAGTGTTTTGAGATACGAGCCGCGGAGCGAGCGATATTTTGCTTTGAGATGAGAGCAAGATTTGAGATACGAGGAATCTATTTTTATTCAAATTCATACCTCTTATTTGACTAGTTTTACTGCAGTGAAGGTAGTTTTACTGGTAACAGATCTTTACGGCTTCGCCATAAAGATCATTTAATGGGTCTGTACGTGACTATTACCTGGACCTACAAATTAAATGGTCATTGGAAGTTAAATCCGATAAAATCTGATTATGAATACCAACCATATTGCACTCTCGATGTCGGTGTAATTTACACTATGTAAAATTTTTACTATAGACCTCAGTCTGTCTACCTTGCTTATTTCCCTCATTTTCAAAGTATTGTTGATAAGTTGGGTTTGCGTTGCTTTTTGTACATTACAATATTACATTTATTTTTACAACCATGAGTTCGACAAAGAAGATGATTTCTATTGAACTAAAACGTGAAATCATTGAAAAACATGATCAAAGTGTACGAGTTACTGACTTGGCGCGGATGTACGGACATATCACATCAATAATATGTACTGTGCTTAAACAGAAGGAAATGATAAATGATATAATGCCAGCTAAGGGCGTTACAATAATTTCTAAACTCAGGACTTCTCTCCATGAAAATATGGAGAAAACTACTAATGGTGTGTGTGACAGAGAAGAAGCTTCAAGGAGGAACCTTAACACAAAGCATCATATGTGAGAATGCACGAGCGATTTACGAAGATTTGCTGAAGCAGATCCCACAAACTTCCACAAATAATGAATCGGAAGACTCATTTAATGCCAGTCAGGCTAGTTTGACAACTTTAGAAAAAGGACCGGCATTTACTCCGCCGTCACGCATGGTGAGGCAGCAAGTTCGGATGTGAAAGCAGCTGAGGTTTACATCAAAATGTTTTCCGAACTGATAGAAGCCAAGGGCTACATCCCCAGCAAGTCTTCAACTGTAACGAGACAGGGATTTTCTGGAAAAAGATGCCGAGTAGAATTTACATAACGACAGAGAAGGAGACGATGCCAGATCACAAACCTATGAAAGATAGATTAACTCTACTACTTTGCGCCAATGAGAGTGGCGAGTATAAAATCAAACCTCTTCCAATGTACTATTCAGAAAATCCTAGAGCCTTTAAGTCACGTAAGAATTTAAAAGAAAAATTGCCAGTTATGTTGAGGGAATATCCAAAGGCGTGGGTCACCAGGAAATTCTTTGTGGAGTGGATTAACCTGGTGTTTGCTCCTTCTGTTAAAAAATATCTACAGCAAAACAACCTACCCATGCACATCCTTCCTTTCCTCGATAATGCCCCTTTTCACTCACCAATTCTTGATGATATACTCAAGGAGTTCAAGTTTATAAAGATTCTCTACCTACCAGCCAACACCACTTTTATCTTGCATCCCACGGATCAGCAAGTGAATTCTAATTTTAAAAAGTTGTATACTAAGCACATTCTTCGGCGCTGCTTTGAGGTGATGAAGACACAAACCTTCCTCATCAAAAGTTCTGAAAGGACCATTTTAAAAGAGTAATATGCTGAGAATTATTGAGCAAGCCTGGCTAGGTGTTACAACAAGGACCTTAACCTCTGCATGGAAGAAGCTGTTGTCTGAGGCTGTAGATGGAAAGGCCCTGAGAAGGACCGGAAGGTTCTGAGGCTGTAGATGAAAGGTCCTGAGAAGGACCGGAACCCGAAGTGTCAGTTGTAGATCAGATTGTTTTTTTTTTTTGGAAAATCCATGGGTCTGGAGGTGGATGAAAGGGATGTGAATCCTGGGAATAAGGGAGAAAGTTCCAGAGTTTGCGGATAAAAATCACCACGAAAAAGTAACAACTAGTCATGCATCGGTGTTTTTCAACGAAACTTGACTAACACATTTCCGCAATATTCTGAAAGGGAGGAAGAAACAAACCTCCTTGGACAGTTTTTTTTTTAAACGATCTGCAGATGAAAATGAGCAAAGTGTGACGAAAAAAAGCAAAGACCACTGGCGAAAATTAAGCGCTTCCGTCATCACTTCACTTTTTCTTATGTTTATACAGAATATGCATGTATTTTTTGGTACTTATAAATAAATGTTTCTTCTTTTATAGTATATTTGAAGAATAAGCTGGAGTAAATTCTCAGAAAAAAAAACTAAATTGTTAAGCATATTTTAGTACGTGTGCTTTTCGTACAACGTCAATATTTTAGCTTATTTTACGTTGGGTTTGACTATTTAGATAAAAATTTTTCCATGTCACATGGACTATCGTAAAATTTCTTAAATACCTGCTATTGTTAGAACTGTGTAGGCTAGGGTTTTTTTAGCTGGTCATAGACGTACTTTAAGGGTATTACATATTTGTTTTGGTTTGTTAGATATTTAAATCATTTCCAAAACATATTATATTTATATAAATTAGTTTATTTTAGTAACGTTATTTATGGTTATTTTTGTCGTTATGATAATGACCCACTAAATAACAAGAAATAAAGAAAATCTGTTGAATAGTATAGTTGAAATTTCGTCTAAAGTAATGGGATATTTAAAATTAACTGTATATAACATTTTAAAAGAGGAAAAATCAGCTGGTATAACGCCACCAAACCGAGACCAGGAAGACCAAAACTGTCGAAAGTGAATGTGGATGAATTTTTCAAAAATGCAATTCGTAGAATGGTCCACTCAATTTTTTTTTTAACAAACAAATGCCAACTTTAGATAAAGTTTTACAAGCCATTACCGACAATACCGATTTACCCACAATAAGTAGAGACAAACTTTGGATAGTTTTGCATGAGTTAAACTTTAAGTACCTATGAAAAAGTAGACAGACAGTCAATGCTTATCGATTCCGAAGAAATTGTGTGTTGGAGACGAGACCACCTCAGAAAAAAAAATGAGGACATAAAATAAAACATTTATTATTTAGATGAAACGTGGGTTAATGAAGGGTATACTGTTGGGAGAGTTTGGAAAGACAAAAACTATAAAAACATGTCGAGAAGTATTTCTGGAAGGATATTCACCTGGTTTCAAGGAACCAACAGGTAAAGGTCGACGATTAATTGTTACCCATATAGGTAGTATGAATGGATTTCTTAAGGAGGGTTTACTTTTGTTTGAATCAAAAAGACCTGTGATTATCACAAAGAGATGAACGGAGACGTGTTTAAAGAATATTTCGAACATATGATTGAATTCATACCTAAAAATTCAGTTATTGTGATGGACAATGCAAGTTACCACTCTAGATTAGTTGAACGTTTACCAACTACTCAATGGAGGAAAGATGAAATTGCAGAGTAGTTACCTTCTAAGAATTTAATTTTTGACGATACAATAACAAATGCAGAATTATTAGAGCTTGCTTAAATTATTAAACAAAATTATAAAAAACATGTCATTAAGAAAATAGCGAAAAAACAAGAAATTGAAATACTTCGCCTACCACCGTATCAATGCGAGCTAAATCCAATTGAATTAGTATGGGTCGAAGTTAAAAGTAACGTAGTTTGAAATAATACAACTTTAAATTGTCAGATGTTAATATTCTTTTTCAAAAATCAATATCCGAAGTAACGACTGAACAATGGCAAAATATGTATTAATTAGGTTATAGATATTGAGAAAATATGTGGGAGCTTGATCATATTATTGAGAAGAATGAATAAAGAAAAGGAAGTCATATTTACGATCAAAAAACGAAAACTGCAATACTTGGGACACATTACAGGAGGCGAAAGATAACTGCTTCGAATAATGATGCAAGGAAAAATAGCAAGAAAAAGGTCCATAGGAACAAGACGAAACTCCTGGCGAATCTACGGGAATGATATAGCTGTAGCAACAACGAATTGTTTCGGTCAGCAGTTTCGAAAATAGGTATAGTCCTGATGATCGCCAACCTTCGGAATGAAGATGGCACTCGAAGAAGAAGAAAAAGAAGAAGAAGAAGAAGAAGAAGAAGAAGAAGAAGAAGAAGATCGTATAATAGATAGCAGTATAGAACCTGTATATAAACGAGTACAGTCAACAGTACGGACTAAACATTAATACCCACAAAACGAAACAAATGATTATCAGCAAGGAGAATATAACCGGGGCTCATCTATACATTAATGGGACGCAGATAGAGCGAGTAAAACAGTTTTGTTACCTGGGAACTATTATTAACGAACAGTGGAGCAATTTACAGGAAATAAAGTGCTGCATGGGAAAGGCAAGAACGGTCTTTAACAAAATGAGCGCCATCTTCAAAAGTCACAACATATCCCTTGATACAAAAATGAGACATTTTAGATGCTATGTTTTCTCTGTGTTGTTGTACCGGGCGGAGGCATGACGCTTACAGACACCACTATTAAAAAAACTTGAAGCATTTGAGATGTGCCTTTATAGAAGAATGCTGAGAATATCATGGACAGCAAGGATCACGAACAAGGAAGTTCTATGAAAAATGAAGAAGGAACCAGAGATTGTGTTTAAAATCAAACGCATAAAATTGCAATATATCTGGGACACTTGTTATGAGAAAGGAGCACCGTTACTCCCTGCTACAGTCCATATTGCAAGGTAAAGTCAAAGGTAAGCGGGGACCCGGTAGAAGGAGAATATCATGGCTGCGGAATTTAAGAACATGGTTTAAGAAAAACCTCAACGGAGCTGTTTCGAGTCGCAGAGAGCAAGGCTATGATTGCCAATATGATTTCCAACATCCGAAACGGATAGGAACCAGAAGAAGAAGAAGAATAGAACCTATAATAATTCATCCCGGATCGGATAACACTTCGTCCAAAACAGAATATGAGGAAGCTTAACTTTAAACTGTAGCTCAGAAGTTTATTTTACATTTGAACTAATTGCCGACAACTTCATTGTTTATTTATTCATAGTTTATTTTTTATTGCTAATATAATTTTCATTCTTATTTCCAATATTATTAGTATTAAGAATATTATTATTTATTAATGGGAATATATAAAAACTTACAGTTTTAGTGTATGTATTTTACGTTTCAGTATAATTTATTGTATTTTATTATTTTATATTAAATGTATGTTTCACAAATAATATAATTTTTATTCTTTTTATGTGTATCTTTTTATTTTAAACCAGTATTGGAATGGATTAATTATTTTGTTCTAAATATCCAAATAATTTTAACGCAGACTTTTCTTTTAAGATTACGTTTTAGTTAGAAGAAGTGCACGCCTATGTATTTCGAGTTGCGAAGATTAGTATTCTGAGAATTTACTCCAGCTTATTCTTCAAATATACTATAAATACATTTTTCTTATTTAAAATGGGGAAAATTGCTTTGACATAGCAGCAATTTGACATACGAGCAAGATGACGGAACGAATTACACTCATATGTCGAGGTACCATACCACTTTATATAGTTTCTAAGTTTCCTTAGAAAAAGTTAAATGAAATGGAGTAACTATAGTTGAACACATTAAATACTGTTCAGGAGAAGACACTTTACAACACAAAAATGACGTAGCAATAATTGTGACAAAGGAATCAAATAAAGCTATAAAAAAACGTCGTCCTGTTCTTAGACGGGATACTAATGTTACAATAAATTATAAACAACAACAATAAATGTGCATGAATATTTCAACGCAGAGAGATCGAAAGAGGAGTGAAGACATTAGAAGAAAATGTAACGTACAGTGTATAAATAAATGGACGCAAAATAAAAAAAAAAGAATGGAATAACCACATAGGCAGAATGAAGGAGACCGGTGTCATCAAACTAAAGTGACAACCTTCCATAGAGGTATTAGTCCGACAATGAACAAGCAGAATTTCTTATAAAAGGGAAGAAGAATTTCAAGCGTATACACCCACACAAGACTATGAAGAAGAAGATATTGAAAAATTATATCATGATTTAGAAAAAGTATTAGCATATACAAAAAAACGTGAGCTTAATATTGTCATGGGAGATTTTAATTCGAAGATTGACGAAGTGGAGCAGGAAGATATCATAGAAAAATATGGTCTGGAAATACGAAATGAAAGAGGAGATATGTTGGCATTTTACTGTCTAGAAAAGCAGCTAGTAATAACAAACACAATGTGTAAACTCCCAAAGCGTCGTCTGTACACCTGCAGATCACCAGAAGGTATATAAATTACGTGATTCCAGAATGTACCATGTATCACAAAACCAAAACCAAATCCCGAGGCTGGACCAAAACGTTTACCTCAGCCTGAAATCGCAGTTGAAAATGGACAGCAATGTTCATCTCAAATTTCGGCCCAAGCGGACACTGCACAACGACCATCACAGGGGAATCGGCCAAAGCGGCGCAGAAATTGTGGCGCCGAGGCAAAAAGAAGAAGGAAGGCCAGAGAAGCTATGGGAGAAGCAACCGCAGGAGTAGCTCATCCGTCTCCAGCCCCTCCCCAAAACAAAGGTGAAGGTGCCCACATCATATTATGACAACGGTTCCACCTCCAAAAGAGGACAGATACCGACAGCCTCCGATGTGAAGCTGCAGATCATATTTTATTTTTACATACCTTCAGTGGCTGTTATACAACATTTGCACTCTTATATCAAGGAAAAATGAGATTAATTATTTTACTCCGAAAAAATTCTAATTTAAGCCGGATTTATAAACGGACATAAACATAATTTTAGTCTTTAACCATAAACTTATTATATAAGCATAACGTTGAAAGTTAATAAATAAATGTACCCATTTAAAAGCATTCATAATACATAAAACATAAATTTAGTCCTTAAAAGGTGACCTTCAAAGTTGGTAACTTTCAACATTTATGAATGAAGTATTAAACATTATGGAATTGTTGGAATATGCGCATGTGTAATCCAACGTAAAAAATTTAAGAACTGTTCCTCATCCCATTCCTTATCACGCTTTCTATTTATGGGTCTTACACTATACCTTCTTACTCTTCTTTGCTTGTTAAGAACTCTGGCAGATATAGTCGCTACAATTGTTAAATAAAGTGGGACTGCTGCCATGGCCAAAGCAACTTTTCTATTAATCTTCAGATTTATTTAAAATTATTTCATTTTTCAATCAATCTAAAGACCAGAAAAAATTCTTCAAGATCTATAAAAATTTGGTTAGGTTTGTATTTTCTAAAGTAGTTTTTAAATATTATGGTTAGGTATTATGTCTAGTTATAAACCAATCTTAAATCTTGTGAATTATGATTGTGGTTAAAGTTATGTTTATGACTTATGATTATGTACTATGTCCGTTTATAAACCTGGCTTTAAACATTATTCAGGCATTTAAAAATTCAAACGCTGATTCAGAGAAAATTTCTAAAGCAGGAACTTGTTTCCTTTTTTAATAATACGGTTACAGTGATGTTAAAATTAAGAAAAACATGTCTTTAAACGAGAATAGATATTCATGCTTCATAAAATATATAGCATATATAAGAAAATTTAATATTTCGTCGCTACCACCAACAGAAGCAGCAGCACGAAAACATTTATTCCAAA
This sequence comes from Diabrotica balteata, assembly GCA_918026665.1. NCBI lineage: Eukaryota > Metazoa > Arthropoda > Insecta > Coleoptera > Chrysomelidae > Diabrotica > Diabrotica balteata. The sequence continues at coordinate 55,631,941 of OU898285.1, read as the reverse complement.
CCTATCACCAGGTTTAGCAGTGGCACGAAAATGAACAAAAGGTAGAACAACGGAGAAAGAACACAAACAAGAATGAGCTAATTCTTGTTACGGCACTCTAGTCCCCAGCTCCATAATCCTTGTAACTAATTTCCTGTAAATGTACAATTGTAAATGTAAATGTAACTGCTCAATTATATATACAAATTGTATTGGTGCTTGTAATAATTCGCAAGTTCGATCATATAATTACGATGAAGACGAAAAACGGCGACTATTTGAGAGTAAACGCTTGATGAAATCGAAAACGAAGAGAGGCTTATGATGAGTCTGATAATCGAATCGCAGATGATGCAGACGAAATTGCTGTCTCCGACGCGTGACGTCTGGATCGGTGCCTTATTATAAGACAAACTTATAACGCCTTGTCCATCAGGAATCGCAAATGGAAGGAGATTGTGCTAAATTTCGAAATTAAAGAATGGACCTACACGGGATAAAAAAATCACGCCGCCTACTTTACCTTCAGGTGCTGTGGAAATGAGTTTTTTTTCCAAAATGCATATTCAAGTGTACTTTGCGGCGCTCGTACGCCAAAACTATTAATTTTACAAAAATAATGTAAATACGTATATTCTTAAGGTGGTGTGGAAATGAGCTTTTTTCCAAAACGCATATTGAAGTGTCCTTTGCGGCGCTCGTACGTCAAAAACGATTAATTTTACAAAAAAATTGTAAATACATAATAGGAAGTTTTCACTAGTTTAAACGAGGAAAAAATTACTTCCAATCCGTTCAAAATCTTTTACCTTTTACTGGTAGACGAAAAGTTTCTTAACTAGGATTTTTAAAATGGTGCATTTTTGGCTTTAAATTGTTAATAATAGGTTTGTTCCAACCAGAGTCAGAAACAAGTTGCAGACGTCAGGATTCTGCGCAATAACATAAAAGCGTTCCAACCGAGATTACAAACAGTCAGCAAGCAAATAGTTTTCTGTTCCAACCACACCAACAACGTGTTTGCTGACAGTCAAAACAGTTTGCGGATTTTCTTTGGACAAGAAATTTGGGGCATGCGTAGTACCGTTTAATAGTCGATTGGTTTGTCAATTGTCAACGGAACGGTTCTGTTTACTGTTTACAAATTGTTCTATGAACGCCGAACGCTTAGGTTAAAGTTTGTTTACCAATATAAATATTTTATTTGAGTTTTACTTAAAGTGATAACGTGATTATATCATTTGATAAATATGTCCGACGAAGAACTCAGCGATATGTCTTCTCTGTCTTCTATGGAAAGCGACCTAGAAGATGACCTAGAATTATTATTACTAGATGAGCCAAGAGTCAAAAACCAAAACTATTTAGGTAAATTACATTATAAGTTACATAAATGAAATGAATGATAACCGATTTATTACTTTCAGAACAAACTGTGACGCAGTACTCCCAAGAAGAGTTTTTCGAACACTTCAGACTTTCAAGGGGCACAGTAAATGGTTTGGTTGAAAGATTTGAGGGTAGCCAGTATTATAATTCACAGGAGGGACAGCATGCAACCATATCTGCTTTACATCAAGTAAGTAAATACAGTAAAACCTCTGTGTATCTAGTAGAAATAATTTGGGGAGGTCATTTTCCATAATAAAAATTCCCATTTCAGTTGAAAATATGATTGCTTTTGTATTTTCCTTGTATGAAATTACACATTCTTAGTTAAAATTGGCATTAAAAAAATTCTATGAGGTGATTTCGTAATGTTTTCTTTATGTAATGTTTTCTAATATGTAAATAATATAAAGCAGTCAAATTAAGAAAAATGAACATTATGTTTTAAAGTAATATTCTATTTTGCTTTGTGTTTTCATTTCACGACAATGTTTTATAGCTATATCTAATGAAGGAATACATTAAGCCATAACTAATTACTTAAATCCAAAATCATATGAAAAAACATTCTGGCTCAAAAATACCCATGGTCCTAATGTGTATCAATATCAATATATCTTAGGGTTAAATAAATACAGTCCTTTAGTTGTTTGAAAGCAATGTTCACAAATTAAGATCGAATTGTAACCATTTTGCAATGAAAATTTACTTTTTATTGACAAAATTATAGAAACTGTCAGCTGTTTCTGCCAAAACGCTGATGCAAAATAAATATTTAATCTACCTTTAGTTAACTTCTAAACTCAAAACACAACTTTTCCTTTTATTTTAAGAATCATTTGCTTTTAGGTACTTATTTATCTATGGTACATTGGACATCAGACTTGCAGCTTTAGAGATGTTGGAGATCGTTTCAACATAACGATAAGCTCTGTCCATAGAATTATTCATCGTATGACATACTTTTTAAGTAACTTGAGTCGAGATGTAATAAAATGGCCAAATCAAAATGAGAAAACCATAAGTGAGCAACATTTTAGAGCTAATGGGTTTCCAGATGTAATAGGAGCCATTGACGGTAGCCACATAAAAATTGACAAACCGCAAAATGACCCAGAGTCATATATAAATAGAAAAGGATTCTACTCAATTCAGGTAGGTGATTTGACCCCAGGAAATTTTTAGTCATGCATATTTAATTTCTTTTATTAGATATTTACTATCTAATAATATATGGCATTGTATAAAAGCACAATATGTAATTCGATACCTAAACTCCAAAACCTCTCAACTAGTCTTGTTCGGTTTTCTCCGGTTATATCATATACATAAACACCAAAATAAGAAAAACGAACAAAAACAGTTAAGTGGTTTTGGAGTGTAGGTATCTAATTGTTTTTAATTTATTTTTTATTATAGATGCAACTTGTATGTGATCACAGGAAGAAAATAACCGACATATTTATGATATCCGGGTTCAGTCCACGACAGCAGAGTGTTTCGAAACTCTCCATTGCACACGAACCTAGAGGAAAAATGTGGAAGATATTTTCTTCTAGGAGACAGTGGCTACCCTTTACAGGCCAATTTGTTAACTCCTTATAAGGATAGAGGGAACTTATCAAGACGTCAACGGAACTATAATGTAAAGCTGGCAAAAAATCGTTATGAGGTTGAACATTGCTTTGGCATATTAAAACAAAAAATTTAGGCAAATGTATCATATTAAGTTAAGGAATATAAGATTAATATGCAATATAATTAGAGCTGCATGTGTACTGCATAATATTGCCATCGATGATATTTTCAATATACAACCAGTTAATCAAAATCCTCCAGAACAACTACTGACTCAATGATGATAGTGATGATGACAATGTAGATGACATAGGGGTTCGTGCCATTAGGGATAGGGTGGCAAATACTTTACAATTGTAAATTTTTGGATAAATAAATATGTTTTTCGGTGATGTTCGATTTTATTTTAAAAATTAAAAATGCCTACAATGTGTATATATGGTATTTTAATGACAGTTAAATACTGAAACCTCATAAGTCAAAATCTACAACTTTTCAGGAAAGCCAAAAAACTTTGCTGCTTAATACATGTTTTTTTCTTTTTCTTCTTCTTTTCTATTAAAAAATATTTTAGCATTTTTTTAAGTAATAAATAAATATTGAGAAAGAAAAACAAGTACCAACTTACAAAGCTATTTTGTTCTCCTGAAAAGTTGTAGGCAGCTAGTGCTGTTTCTTTTCTGTCATTCTGGATTTCTACTTTTTACAATCTTCCTAGTTCTGTCTTCCAATCCTTTCTTTGACAGGGCTTCGTCAACCTCATTTTTCCATTGTCTTCCCGGTTGTCCTCTCCTTGTTCTGTTGCGCTTCAATCTGCAACCTTGTTTATCCATGTAATTTCTGTTTGTGGCCATACCATTTTAGTCTTCTGCACTTTCATTTTTCTCCTTAACTCTTCATATGTTATTCTGTCTCTTCAGATCAGACCACAGCATCTTCTTCGGTATTCCATTTTGATTGCCAGAATGCTTCCTTGGTTTTTTGTTTATGACCCAAATTTCTGCTGCATACATTAAGATACTTCATACTATTGTTTGGTATGTATATCAATTTTTTTCTTTGACATTTTTATTCCAAATAACACTGTAACATTCCATTTTTTATCACTTCTATACATTAGACAAAACACCCAAAAATTTAAAATTCTTTCTTTTTACTTCTATTTCCATAAGAATAGTAGAATTGATTAAGTTTAGTGGAGATCAACTGCAGAAAAGGGTATATATAGGGGTGGCAAATGCATTACCACTGTAAATATTTTGAAAAATAAATATATATATTTTAGTGGTGATCTAAATATTGGCTTGCTGCCTCCATTGGCAGTGATCCTGTGCGATATGGACGGCTTCATGTAGGGATTTTCCACCAGTCTTCTTTTGATCTGCTCATCATGTTGGATCATCTTCCTCTTAGTCTTTCTCCTTTTATTACCAATAGTTCCATGGTCCCCACTCTTCTATGTGGCTGAAGTAAATTAGATATGTTTGATTTATTTTTTTAATAGCTTGTCGATTTTTTTGAAAGTCCCTTGTTTTGGCTACATATTATGTTGCCATTGACCAATCTGAGCTTAGTATTTCTTGTTATTCTTCGCAGTTTTTCCATATTTTAATCAGTTTAGATGTTTTCCTTCTGTTAGCCAGACTTACATCCATTTTTTACAACCTTCCGTCTCCTAATCCTTTCTTGATATGGTTTTATCAACTTTATTTTTCTATGATCTTGTTCTTCATGCACTTTCTGCTCTGCGTGTGTGGCCATACCATTTTAGTCTTCTCTCTTCTATATACTGCAGGATATTTTTTCCACTTTCTTCTCCTTATCTCTTCATTTGATATTCTGTCTCTTCTGGTCTGACCATAGCATGGTTGGTTTGCTCCTTGGTTTTTATTACCTTATTATTTTCACTCTACATAAGAAGAATTTGTTTCTCAGAAGTGAAAATGTATCTTGGTGAATAAAACGTCATTGTAAATAAAATATAATTAAAACTACAAATATTTTTTGTGTATCTAAAAATTATATTTATTAACTAAAGAAATAACCTAACACATACAAATTAACTAAAAAAAATCATGGAAAATTACATTTATTAACTAAAGAAATAACCTAACTTATACAAATTAACTAAAAAAAAAATTATGAAAAGTTACATATTATTTCTACAATTTGAGCATTCCAATATTTTGTTTCGTTCTCTGATTTCAATTAATTTCTCTCTCTGAATATTGATTTTATCTTCTTCAAGCTTTATCCTCTTGTCATAGTACTCCTTTCTGTCTTTTTGCATCTGTTGAAGTATTGAAATCCTGTTTACAATACTTCTTTTTCTAAACCTAATTGTTTGCTGGGATGTACTAGGACTGGAATCATCAACAGCCTCTAGAGTTTCGCTTCTCTCTGTAGGCACTTCTACAGTTTCTGAAGAAAGGAGTACAATGGCCTGCATTAAAATTGGTACCTGCCTGTTGATTTATTTCTTGGGCCATTATTTCCCATAATTTTTTGAATGTTTTTATTTGAAAAGTACCAACTTTTACACGGTATTTGCTATAAATATCCAGTAAAACCTTGCTTTGGTTTGTAGTCCAATTTACTGACTGGTGGTGTCCTGACAATGGCTGTGATTCTTGCGCTTCTAAGGTTCTATTAAATATCAAATAGGACTCAAGACCTACAATGAAAATGTGATTTTTAAATAAATTAAATTACTGTTAAGCATGAAAACATATCCATTAACCTGACGAGCATAAGGTTTTGTGTAATATACCCAGACCTAGAAATATTCATCTATTTTAATAGTGAATTATTATTAAGCTTCGGGTACTTCATGTTGTTTTAATTTTCATATTTTTCACAGAAGGTGATACATAAATGCCTTAACTAATAAATAATGTATGTTCCTATTGTTAACTTCATAAATAAATAACTATAATAAACTATTTGGTTTAGATCACCTTAAATTAGTCAAATATACAAGTAAATAATATTGTTTAGTATACAAGAAAATAAGTATTATAAATAATAGTGTATTAAAACAACAAAAAGACTATCTGGGTGTGCCACACCCATCTAGCACTTTGTGTTACATTTTTATTCCAACCTTCTGCTCGTCGGTTTAAACGCTGTACAATTAAAATATATTTACCTTCAACCTCCATTTTTAATATATTGGGTATTTATTTAAATTCTGTAAAAATTACTGACACTGAGTCGTTTGGTAAAATGTATGTAAACAGTCAGTCGCTCAATCACAAAATAAGAAATGAGAGGATGGAGATGACAACAGACAATTGACAAATTGTCGGTTGTTCCAACTACCTATCACTAATCAATCAGTAAGTCAGATATTTGATGACATGCGCAGTGGGAACAATCCACAAACTGTCAGAAACTTGTCTGTGATTCATGGTTGGAACAAACCTAATTTAAAAAGTCCACCAAACCCACTGCAGGAAACAAAGAGGTTTTGTAATATTATTTATTCTCGATAAAATAAGAAAAATTAGGATACTAAACAGAAACATAATAACAGCTATAAGAAGTATCGGAATTTGTGGATAGCAACAAAAACGTTTTCTCAATGACATCATATTTTTCCATTTATCTACCAACACACCAGCCAATTCTTTTCTTGAACCCAAATCTGTCAATTATTAAGGGTTTTTGTAAGAAACATTGCCGAAAGAAATTAAAGCATAAATAAGGCGGTAATAATCCAACAATACTTTCTGTCTATTATAAATATTGATCCCTTTTCTTTGTTGGTCGGTTGACCTACCGCACTACAAGAAAAAATACGACGCAGATTTCAACAGATTTCTTAGGCTAATAAAGCAATAAATATAAGTCAAAAAATATATTGTTGGGCGGACAAACAGACGGTAGTTGCCGACAACACAATTGTAGGTAATAAAGAGAGGGCAATAAATAAAATTATTCTAGTTTAAAGTTTTTGAAATGTTTACAGGTTATTGGTGTACTTATTTAGATAAATTGTCAAAAATGGGCCGATACTGTACATAGTTTAGTGAGGAGACATTATGTTTTAATAGAAGACTATTTTTGAATTGATCACAGGTGCCGCTTCTAGATAGATATAGAGATCTTTATGTAGTTACATTAACCTTCCTACTCCTCCGACGAAAATGTTACACGGGTGGACCCAGTGGATAAAACTCATACCTGTTGTGAATTAAATTCATTTTTTTTTTATTAATTCGTAGAAGCTTTTGTAGTTTCATGTTACTGATGTATCCAAAATTAAAAACTTTTTTTTGTATTAAAAAATATAATAAAACTTTTATCCAATTAAAATTATATATTTATTCAATGCAACTTTTATAAAAGATATTTGAATCATCAGTACAACTAAACCTGTAACATGATTGACATCTTGTACCAAATTTTCTGCCTTTTTTCCATCCACAGTCTTTACACCTTCCACGTTTTGGACTTTCATTTGCATTTCCACTTGTTCCAGCTACTGCATGTAAATTTATTTGGATTTTTTGTGGAACGTTTGTTGTCATTCTGGTAGTTCGGCATTTTTCTGTTAAATTATATGCCAATTCTTTTATAAAAAGCCTTCTTTTATGTAATGTGTTCCTATTATATTGAGGATTTACATGCATGTAAAACACATATGCGTTAATTACCGCCAAATCTAAAATATTATAAAATAAGCAACGTGGCCACCTTTAGTTTCTCTTTGCAGGTATAAGCTGACGCTAATTTATCCTTTGTATCTACACCTCCTTTGGTTCTATTGTATTCTAAAATAATGTCTGGTTTCTTATGTTCTTGCAATGATACCTGGTCATCTAAATACATCGAGGACAAAAGAATAACATATTTACCCTTTTTAAGACTATATGAAACTAAACTCATATTCTTCTAAAACTCAAAAATTGATGATGGGTCTACTTTTACTTTTATTTGGTAGAAATTCAACTGGAATAAAAGTTTTGTTCTTTCGTAATGTTCCAATTAGTGTTAGTTTACGTTTCAATAATTCAGTCGCTAAAATGATATTCAGCAAAAAAAATTTCCGTGGTTATGTTTCGACCAGAATTCTGAACATCTTTTATAAGTCGTAAAACCATATTTCTGTCCTGATGTACGTTACGGAGCTGATTTTCTCCTTTTCCTGTATACACTTCTGCATAATACACATACGCAGTTTCCACATCAGATAAAAGCCATAATTTAATTTCATATGTCCCCAAGTGGTTTTGTTGGAATATACTGTCCGAAGGAACTTCTTTTTAGTCGTTAACCTGATGCACGTATCGTGATATCATGAAGCTATCAGCTAAATTTCCCAATGTTCCTCCACGTTTTTCTATCTTCTGCCATTCTAGCCCATTCTGACAATGGAGCGCCAATGGTAGCAACAATATGGTCCGTGTATCGTGTGGGAGATCTACATCTATTTCTTTTACCTTCTACTTTTCCCTGGATGGTAAGTTTTTCAAAACCATTTCTTCGAAGCACACGTCCAAAATGGCTTATTATTTGTTCTGATATTTGTGTTCTTAGTCTTTTCTTTATGTTTAGCTGGTCCAGTATGGATTCATTTGTTCTTCGGGCCACCCATGGTATTCTCAGCATTCGTCTCCAGCAGTGCATCTCAAATACATCTATGTTCTTTTTGTCTTTCTCAGTAAAGGTCCTGCATTCCGATGCATAAGTAAAAACTGGAAAAACTAGACTTCTTACTAGTCTCATTTTTGTATCGGTAGTTATTTCATGGCTTTTCCAAATTTTTGTTAATTTTGCCATAGCGCTTTTTGCGATTGCTGACCGCCGTTTTATTTCTTCAGTACAGCCTCCTTTGTTGGTTATTAATGAGCACAGATACACAAATTTATCTACAACAGCGATATTGTTTATCATGACCAGATGATTTTGATTGTTGTTAGCTCTGTCAATTATCATGATTCTCGTTTTATCTCTGATTATTTCAAGGCCCATCGTTAAGCTTACGTCTTCTATCCGTTGTAGCAGATGAATCAATTCAGCTTCAGAACTAGCGAGGATAGTAGTATCATCTGCATATCTCAAGTTGCAAATCTTATTCCCGCCAATGGTGATGCCACCGTTCCAGTCCTCAGTAGCTTTCCGCATTATGCATTCACCATAGATGATTAATAGAATTGGGCTTAGTATGCAGCCTTATCTCACGCCCTTTGTGACCCTGAAACTATCGGTTAGTTCCCCATTTATTCTAACTCTGGCATAATTGTTATTGTACAGGCTTTTAAATAGCAGTATCAGATGATTGGGGACTCCCATTTCAGACAAAACATGCCACATTTTACTCCAGTTGACCAAATCGAAAGCTTTACTATAATCTATGAAGCACAAATATGTTGTGATGTTGAATTCTCTGGATTTTTCTACAATCTGCCGTACGTTTAAAATTTGTTCTTTAGTACCACGTCCGGGGACGAAACCTGCTTGTTCCTCCGCAATGTTAGGTAGTAAAAATGGCTTTATTCTCTCGAGAATTATGTGTAAGAGTATCTTACTGCAATGCGCAATTAGAGCAATTGTGCGATAGTTGCTACATAAATCTTTCGCTCCCTTTTTATGTATGGGAATATATAGTGATTTTGTCCAGTCCTCAGGCCATTTACCTGTCTTCCACACTCTTTGACAAATTTGATGCATTACATCCACTCCAACGTGATCCACTCAAACGTGACCATTTCAATAGGTATGTTATCTAGACCTGTAGCTTTCTGACTTTTTTGCCTCACAATTGCTCCTTCAACTTCACTTTTGAGTACGTCAGGTTCCGTCGCAAAACTGGTATCTTCTTATTGTGATGGGGCGTCTGTGCTTTCCTCCATCATCAGTCGTCCACAGTATTCTTTCCATCTGTATAAAATATCTTTTTTAGAAGTGAATACAGTTCCGTTATCATCTTTGATACCAAGGTAGTTTGGTGTAAAGGAACGTGTTATCTGCTTTATTTTTTTAAACATGTCTCTGATCTCAGTTTTGGTTTTACGCCCTTCTATTTCCATGCAGATTTTGTTCAACTGTGTGTTCTTGTCCTTTTTACAGAGTCGTTTTATTTGACCGTTCAGCGGTTTATAGGCCTCTTTATCACTTTAACTGTTCCATCCTGTGGCTTTTACGCATTTCCTCTCCTGTATTTTAGTCCACGTGGAGTCCGTTATCCATTGTTTCTTTCTTTCTTCTCTGTATCTGTATCTGTAGAGTAGGGAGTGCGAGTTAAGTTTCACAGCACTTAGGCCACAATTGACCCATTGTGCATCCTCAAGGGAGCTGTCACCCTTAGCTCATTGTCCAACCTGCCATTTCTAGGAAGTTGGACAAGTCATCAGGAGACATCTCACTTATGTGGGCAGGTGTAGGCCAGGACTCGCCGAACGCGTACTCTCGTATTAACGATAACTCTGGGCATTCACATAGGACATGCTCTACAGTTTCGTCTTCTTGTTCACACTTCCTACATAGAGGTGTGTCTACTAGCCCCAGTGTGTGGAGGTGTTTGCTTAGTTGACAATGACCAGTTAAAAAACCAACTGCCAAACGTAGATTTTTCCTGGTCATTCCCAAGTACTTCTTTGATGTTGACTCTTCAAGGTTACTTAGTGTTACCCTGGCAAGTTTACATCCTTTCCCTTCTTCCCATCTTTTTACGGTTTGCGTATAGGAGTGACATTTGACAATTTCCGCGATTGTTGTAGTTGACCAACCAAAAAGATCCCCAGGTCCTAAGTGTCTGAGGCCTGCCACCTTCCTAGATAATTGGTCAGCAATGCGGTTGCCTTTATTCCTATTGTGTCCTTTAACCCACTTCAGGATGATGGTATTACCATCCGAAGCTTGAGTTAGTGACTCGTGATACTCCATTACTAAACCTGATGTGACACGGGGTCTATTCAAGGTTAGTAGCGCTTGTCTGCTATCTGTGCAGATCATTATAGTTTTCCCTGCTATACCTTTTTGGGTTATCTCTCTTGCGGCTATGGAAATACCAGTTAGTTCTGTCTGAACTACACTGGCATTTTTGCCCATACCCCACTTTATTCTTAGGTTCAGTGATCTGGAGTATATCCCGCATCCTGAGCCTTCTTTCATTTTAGAGCCACCGGTGTATATGCAATAGGCATTTGCCACGTTTGTCTCCATATACTGTCTTGTTTCAATTTTGTAGGGTTTGTTAAAGACGAACTTTGGTTCAATTGAGTCGCAGCCTGCCTGTAGTACTGGTAACGCATCCAGCTCTCCCCGCCAGAAACGAGTTCTCAATTGTCCCATTCCTACATCAAGGTTTGCACCAGCTTAGCGCAGTCGCATCATTGTCACTAGAGCCACCTCTTTGACATATATGTCTTGAGGCGTGATGCCAATGATCAACTCCATTGCAGCAGTTGGTGCTGTTTTCATGGCACCTGTTATATTTATGCAAGCCATCCGCTGAATATGGTTTAGTTTGTTAATCGCTGTTGCCTGTAGCACTGTTGGTACCCAAGCAATAGCTCCGTAAGTTAGCATTGGCCTAATGACAGCGGTGTAGACCCAGGTGATCACCCTGGGCGTGAGGCCCCAGGTGCGTCCAACCGTTCGTCGACACTGTTCATAGGCAATATATGCTCTTTTAGCTCTACCATCTAGGTGTGAGTTCCATGTTAACTTCCTGTCAAGGGTAATACCAAGGTACTTCACCTCGTCAGAAAAATTTAGACTGTAGTTTAGAATCCTTGGGGGAATTAAGCCCGTGATTCTCCTTTTCTTGGTAAAGAGGACCATCTCTGTTTTCTTAGGATTTATAGATGGTGAGTGTTCCTTGCACCATGTTTCTATTAGTCAAAGAGCAACTTGTGATCTCTCACATAGTGTGTTCTCAAAATTACCGCTTTGCAGGACAGCAATATCGTCTGCATAGGCTATTGTGTAGAAACCGTTGCTGTTGAGTTGGTCAACCAGGGTGTCTAGCACTATATTCCATAGTAGTGGTGATAGCACCCCTCCCTGTGGACATCCCCTCGTAACCATGCCTCTAACAGAAACGTCTTCTACATTTATGCTTATTGCTCTACTAGAGAGCATACTAAATATCCATTTGCTTATGGCCAGGGGAAAATTCCTAACGTTGAGCTGTTGGGTGATAGTTGGGAATGTGGTTTTATCAAAGGCTCCCTCAATGTCTATGAATATACCTAGTGTGGATTCTTTATTATCCAGCGATCTTTCAATTCTTTCCACTACATGATGCAGTGCAGAATCGTAAATCTTCTTCAAGTATATGCATGTTGATTTGAGTGAAGTGGGTTATGAACCAGAACTTCATCCCTTATGTACCTCTCGCATAGCCTCTCCATCGTTTTCAACAGAAAGGATGTTAGGCTTATTGGTCGGAAAGCCTTTGGTAGGGTGTAGTCCATCCTACCTGGTTTTGGTATGAAGACCACACGAACCTCTCTCCACTTCTTAGGAATATAACTCAGAACCAAAGAGGCTCTGAATATTTCCACGAGGTGCGGCAGAAGGATATCCAGTCCCCACCGTAGTAGTGCTGGATATATGCCGTCAGGCCCTGGTGATTTGAAAGGGGTGAAGCACGATATGGCCCATTTTACCTTTTCCTCATTAATTATTGTTCTGGCGAGATGCCAGTCGTTTGTTGAGGGTATGATTGTTTCCCTAGAACCGGAAAAGTGTGTTTTCATCAGGACCTCAGCACTTTCGCGAAGGTTGGAAGTTTTGTTCCCATCTTCCTTCGTTAGTATGCCGACATGCCGATGTGGGTCCTTTGAGAGCGCTTTTTGTAACCTGGAAGCCTGCGGGAAATATTCGATTTCCTTACATTTCCTCTTTCTTCTCTATCACTCTTAATGTTTTTCGCAGCATTATGCAATATGGATTTTGTTCTTGTCCATATCTATTTGAGCAGTATTGGTGTTTCTTCCGAACTAGAAGGTTGGCTCGTGAAGCGAGTTAATTACATTTTGCTCGAATTTAGGCAGTTTGTTTTGGTTTGTTATTTCTAAAACTCATAGATAAGGTAAGTACAAGTTTATAATTTTATAATGAATAACTCTTCCGACGGGGGTGCTCCCCCTCTGGAAAAGACCCACCAGATGGAAACGGTAGGCAAAACGAAATGGAAATTGATAATAAGATATATAATTTAGACAACAAATATGCTTCGACTGACACTGGACCGTACTATATTGTTGCAGAACCAGTCGATAAAAATTGTCGATTATCAGCGGTTAAAGTTGGTCCATTATCTATTTAAACATTCTACTTTTAATAAAGATGTTATTGATATAAAATTGATTGGAAGAAATAAGTAAAAATTATTTTTAAGACTTATAATATTGCAAATGCTATTATAGAACATAAATTAATAAAAGATAATAATTTGATCGCTTATATACCTATATTTTTAAACCCATAAAAAGGCAATTATTAAGAGGTTGACACTTTTTTGGCTGAAAAGTATATTTTGGAGAATATTGAAAGTGAGCAAAAAGTTGTAGAAGTAAAAAAGAATGAAACGTAGGATTATTGATTCCGATAATGAGACACAATTTGTCCCAAGACAATGATAGTGTTAACATTTTTAGGAAATAATTTGCCAAAATTTGTTAAAATTGATTTTTTATTAAAAAATTAATTTGCCAAAATAAAAAAATCATGGTCTGAAAAAAATGTATCATTTAAAATTATGTATCATCATCATGTATCATTAAAATAGCAACACATATAATTTCGATGTTTTAAATAACCTAAATAATTTCCCTGAGCTAAACGGTAATATTGATACGAATATTTCCCCTTCCACGAGTAATAAAAATTGGGTACCACGTCCTCATTTCCAACAGCCGAAAAAGCGCAAAGTAAGTTTCGCCACTGTCAGTCAATAAACCTCCTTCATTTAAACTTAAAAATAGCGTTTCAGATCCTGTTATTCCTAATCCACACAGGAAGCCTTTCAGTCATACAAAGAAAATTAGAATTACAGATACTGCAGAAACTTCCTTGTATTTTTGAAAATATGTTTAAAAAATTTAATTTAGTAAACCCAGATCCACTAGTTATTCAGGAAACACAAACAGAACTCAAAAAAATATTAGGTACAATACAATATAGTGATAGTGATAGTGATGAAAATTATTATTAAGTAGATGATAAATATATTGCACATGGAATTGTAATTCCATTACTAAAATAAAGCTAATCTTGTTAATTTTCTTACCATTACTCTATTAAATTTGATTTAATTATACTTAATGAAACTTGGTTATCTAAAAAGAAAATATTTCATTTACCAACTTACAATATACTACATGTAGACAGAACTGATGGATTTGGAGGCACTGCTATACTTATCAAAGACTCTCCCTAACCTATCATCAAATCTCAATCCGTAAAAACTTTAATTCCAAAATAAGAAGTATGCACAGCATATATCGATGAATTTAAGATATCCTTATCTTCCATTTATAAATCTCCCAAAATAAAAGCAACTAAGACTGATTGAGTAATCTTTTTTCACAATTACAGGGTGATGTCATTATATGCGGTGACTTTAACTGTCATCACAGCCTTTGGGTTCTACAATAATAACTCACAAGGAAATCGACTTGTAGAGGCTATTGACGAAACTAACCTGATTATTCTAAACGACGGACGACCTACTAAGATAGTCAGACCCAACGAACGACCTTCTGCCATAGATCTTACTTTTATCTCACCTAGTCTTTTAAGTTACTCAGAGTGAATCCTCTAAATGATACACTTGGTTCCGACCATCTCCCTATCCATATTAATATATCTCGGGAATATATCCCCACTAACAAAACACCTTCTAGAAAATGGATTGAATCTTCAGCTGACTGGACGCTTTTCAAAACCTAATTGAAACACAAATTTATAATAACAGTGATAATAATTCCTTGAATTTTTATGAAAGTTATAAATGATGCAGCTTCTAAGTCAATGAAATCTCGTTCAGGTAAAAGTAAAAAACCTCCAAATCCTATTTGGTGGGATAATGAATGCACCTTAATTGTTAATAATAGGAAAGATGCATATCTGGATTATAAAAATAACACGAATTATGAAAATTATCTCAAATTTAAGCATATTCAGGCCAAAGCTAAACTACTTTTTAAACAAAAACAACAATTATGCTGGAAAAATTTTATTAATAAATTAAATAAAAATACGCCAATATCAAAAATTTTGGAGTTTTATAAAAAAAATATCTAACAAAAACTCACTTTTAAAAAACATACTATATCTGAAGAACTAATAAACCAAGTTTTGATATTGTAGCACCTAGTTTGTGCCAAATATGCTTGAAAGACCGAAAGAGAACATTGGCAGCCACTATATGGATGCACCTTTTGATACAACTGAATTTGAAGCTGCAATTAAGACCT